>OZ018397.1:54896400-55287065 GCA_963969525.1 Ontholestes murinus
GTGTTGTTTTTGGAATGGAGACCCCGCCGAATCGATGGAGATTGGGAATGGCCCCGGGACTCTCCCGAAAAAGACTTAAGGGGCGTACGTGCGGCCGCGGGACGCCCCTCATTATTTTATTTTTAATACAATTTCGTTTTAAACACTCGCATCTCTCACTGTTTCCATTTTTCTTGTTTAAATTTATAATCTAGCTAGCGACTACGCTAAACTATGTACTTTTGTTTTTAATAAGGTCTCTATCTCGTAGGCCGATGCATTCGATTCTCGAAAACTCTCTTGTTTTTAATATATATTCATATTCATCCGCCTTCTAAGTTTTTTTCTTTCTCTTTAATTCTTTGGTTAGCTTTCAGTACAACTTAATTAGTATTTTTTTTTGGAACGAGATCAGACTTGTTAAATACACATATTGGTTAGTTTGCTTAATTAATAGGAAAATTAAATAACAGCGCTTGCTCTATTTGTAATCAACGTATAAATAAAATCGTTTAAAAAGGTTTCCAAACAACCCCCTAATTTTTTTTTTCGCCCGCCCAGGAAGGTACTGCGAATATTTCGACTCGGTCGTTAAGTAAGGAAAAAAAAAACAATTTTAATGTTATATTTCGGTTTCAGATAATAATTACTCCATCTTGTTAACTTCAATTTTAATAAAAATATTTTTTTTTAATTTTCTTTATATACTATAAAATTCCTTCAAGGAAAAAATAATAATTTCAATGGTTAATTCAACATCAGCTTCGAATTTTCATTATAATAGTTACTCCATCTTGTTAGGTGCAAGTTTGTATCAGTTATTATTCTCTTTTTAATTAGTTTACATACTCTAACATTCCTTCGAGATAATAATAATAATTTTGATGGTTAAATTCACTTTCAGCTACGAGTTTTCACATAAATAGTTGCTCCATCTTGTTGAGTTCCATCTTAGATCAACAGTGTTATAATTTTTTAAATAATTTTATTCACAAATTTTAACATTCTCACAAGGAAACAATTTTTTAAATTGTGTTTACATACTCTAAGATTCCCTGGAGCTAAAAGTAATAATTTGGATGGTTAAATTCAGTTTTAGCTTCGAGTTTTCAAGATATTATTTGCTCCATCTTGTTGAGTTTCATCTTAGATCAACGGTGTTGATTTTTTTATTAATTTTATTGACAAACTTTAACATTCTCACAAGAAAACAATAATTTTGATAGTTGAATAGCATTTCAGTTTGGATTTTTTTAAATAATAATAGTTGCCCCATCTTGTTAAGTTCCAGTTTACATCAGCTATATTATTTTCTTTTCTATTTCATTCACAAAATTTAATATTATGACAAGAGAAAACCATTTTAATTGTTGAAATACGCTTCAGTTTTAATTTTTTATGATAATAGTTGCCCCATCTTGTTAAGTTTCAGTTTACATCAGCTGTGTTATTTCTTTTTTAATTTTATTCGCAAAATTTAATATTATGATAAGAGAACACATTTTTTTTTGGTAAATTACTCTTCAGTTTTGATTTTTTATAATAATAATAGTTGCTCCATCTTGTTATGTTACGGCTTAAATGAGCCGTGTTAATATTTTTTTAATGATTTTATTTAGAAAATTGAATATTCTTACCAAAAAACGATAATTTTTATTCTTGAATTGCTTTTCAGATTTGAACTGTCATTTTAATAGTTGCTCCGTCTTGTTGAGTTCTAGCTTATGCCATTCGTGTTAATATTTTCTTGAAATTTTATTTATAAACTCTGAAATATTCAACAAACAAAAAACAATTTTGATGGCTAAATTCGATTTCAGCTTTGATTTATCATTATAAGAGTTTATCCATCTTGTTAAGAAGGCTATAGATGTTTCTAGTTAGGTCATGACTTTATTCTTTAGCCAATAGTTGGATTACAAAATTTTGTTCTTGTTGTTATAAAAATTATACTCAAGTTTCTCGACGATTAAATATTTTAATCATGACTTTTCCTTTAGTTTTACGACGATTACAGATTTTTTTAGTTAAGTCATGACTTTAGTCGTTAACCAATAAAAAAAAACTATCCTCAAGTTTTACGATGACTAAAGATTTTAACAATTAAGTTATGACTTTAGTCATAAACCAACGGTTGGATTACAAAATTTTGTTTTTGATTTTATAGAAATTATCCTCAAGGTTTACGATGACTAAAGATTTTAACAATTAAGTTATGACTTTAATGATAAACTAATGGTTGGATTACAAAATTTTGTTTTTGATTTTATAAAAATTATCCTCAAGTTTTACGATGACTTAAGATTTTAACAATGAAGTCATGATTTCAGTCATTATTCAATGGTTGGATTAAAAATATTGGTGTTGTTGTTATAAAATTTATCCTCAAGGTTTACGATAACTAAAGATTTTAACAATTAAGTCATTACTTCAGTCATTATCCAAAGGTTGGATTACAAAATTATGTTGCTGATGTTATAAAAATTATCCTCAAGGTTTACGATGACTAAAGATTTTTCTAGTAAAGTCATGACTTTAGTCATTATCCAATGGTTGGATCACAAAATTTTGTTGTTGATGTTATAAAAATTATCCTTAAGGATTACTATGACTAAAGATTTTTCTAGCTAAGTCTTGACTTTAATCATTATCGAATAGTTAGATTACAATTTTCTTTTTGTTGATGTTATAAAAATTATCCTTAAGGTTTACGATGACTAAAGATTTTTTCAATTAAGTCATGATTTTAGTCATTATCCAATGATTGGATTACAAAATTTTTGTTGTTGATGTTATAAAGATTATCCTCAAGGTTTACGATGACTAAAGATTTTTTCAATTAAGTTATGACTTCAGTCATTATCCAATGGTTGGATTACAAAATTTTGTTATTGATGTTATCAAAATTATCTTCAAGTTTTACGATGACTAAAGATTTTTTCAATTAAGTCATGACTTCAGTCATTATCCAATGTTTGTATTACAAAATTTTGTTGTTGATGTTATAAAAATTATCCTTAAGATTTACGATGACTAAAGATTTTTCTAGGTAAGTCATGACTTCAGTTATTATCCAATGCTTGGATTACAAAATTTTGTTGTTGATGTTATAAAAATTATCCTCAAGTTTTACGATGACTAAAGATTTTAACAATAAAGTCATGACTTTAGTCATTATTCAATGGTTGGATTACACAATTTCGTTGTTGATGTTATAAAAATTATCCTCAAGTTTTACGATGACTAAAGATTTTAACAATTAAGTCATGACTTTAGTCATTATCCAATGGTTGGATTACAAAATTTTGTTGTTGATGTTATAAAAATTATCCTTAAGGTTTACGATGACTAAAGATTTTTTCAATTAAGTCATGACTTCAGTCATTATCCAATGTTTGTATTACAAAATTTTGTTATTGATGTTATCAAAATTATCTTCAAGTTTTACGATGACTAAAGATTTTTTCAATTAAGTCGTGACTTCAGTCATTATCCAATGTTTGTATTACAAAATTTTGTTGTTGATGTTATAAAAATTATCCTCAAGGTTTACGATGACTAAAGATTTTTCTAGTTAAGTCAAGACTTCAGTCATTATCCAATGGTTGGATTACACAATTTTTTTGTTGATGTTATAAAAATTATCCTCAAGTTTTACGATGACTAAAGATTTTAACAATTAAATCATGACTTCAGTCATTATCCAATGGTTGGATTACAAATTTTTGTTGTTAATGTTATAAAAATTATCCTCAAGGTTTACGATGACTAAAGATTTTTCTAGTTAAGTCAAGACTTCAGTCATTATCCAATGGTTGGATTACACAATTTTTTTGTTGATGTTATAAAAATTATCCTCAAGGTTTACGCTGACTAAAGATTTTTCTAGTAAAGTCATGACTTTAGTCATTATCCAATGGTTGGATTACACAATTTTGATGTTGATGTTGATGTTATAAAAATTATCCTCAAGGTTTACCATGACTAAATCACGATTTAAGTCATTAGATTTTCCTAGTTTCATGTTGTTATGACTTTATTATCTAATGGCGCAATTTTGTTCAAATTTTTTATTAAGAACAAATTGCTGGAGATTGTTGTCAATATTTGGAGTTGGTGAATATCTGGAAAAACTTAATTTTCTATAGTTTTGATCAAAAATATAAATTCCTTCAACCAAAATTTTCTGATTTGTTCTTGGACATCCAATTAGAACTCCTCCGTTCCAAATTTGAAAAATCAATTCCTACAACCAAATTATTTTTAGTTCTTGGACAAGATTTTTTAATTTTGTAGTTAGTGATAGCCTGGAAAGTCTTTTAATTTTTGTAAGCTTTGGTTGAAAGGGTTTAGATTTTCTTTCAAAATGTTTGAAATTAATTCCTTCAACCAATTTTTTTTGCATCAAATTCCTTCAACCTAATCTTTTTGATTTACTTTTGGACATCTAATTGAAGCTTCTATAATACGATTCTTTCTTGTTTTTTCCTTATAGGTCTTTTATAAACCATCTAAACAGCTTATTAAAATTTATTTGAAAATGTTTGGCTGAAGATGCAACTTGTTCAAACCACACAAATCGCATACAAAATGAATTTAAAGTTTTTCTTCAATCCATAACAAAAACAGAATTGTCTGCTTTCAATGTTTGACTTAGTGTAAAATCTTTCAGCTTCTAGATTTAGATTTAGATCGAGAAATCGACACTTGAATCCTCAATTGAAAGTGTTAAAGGCCAAGATTTAAGATCCTTCAGCTTTAGGATTCAGAATTAGATGCAATAATTGATACTTCAAACGTTAATTGAAAATGTTTAAGGCTCAATTCTGCCCAAATTGCTCCTATTATCTTTTTTGAAAAACAATACGTATCGAAATTTAACTGAAGAAATTTGGGAGAAGATTTAGGTTTTTTGATCAACAAAATAAAAAAAATATTGCCTTCTCTAGTTTGGTTTAACGTAGGATTCTCAAGATTTCAGTTTAAATAACTAAAACAACGTTATTCTCTGTTGAGTAATAGAAAAATATTGTAAGGATATTTAGATCTAAAAATTTGACACTTAAAACTTAAATTTGAAGATGTTGGGCGCTTAATTCTGAAGTTTTTTTGATCATCAACAAATATATATCTTGGCTTCTCTAGTTGTTTAGAACCAATTGAAAATGTTGGGCGTTTAATTCTAAAGTTTTCTGATCAACAAAAATAATAGGTATTGTCTTCTCTTGCTATTTACAAGTTTAAATGACTAGAACAAAGCCTTGTTGTGATAAGTATTAGAAAAATAGAAACCTGAAAGTTTAACTGAAAATGTTGGGCGCATAATTCTAAAAATTTTCTAATCAATAACAAAAAAGGTATTGATTCTTTTTGCTATTTATTACCAGTTTAAATTACTAGAACAACGCTTTGTTATGATAAGTAGTAGAAAAATAATGTAAGGATTTATCTAGATCGAAAAATTGACACTTGAAACTTTAATTGAAAATGTTGGGCGCCTAATTCTGAAAGTTTAAAATGAGTAAAAAATGCATCAATTAGCTGTGTTTGGAAATGTATTAGAAAGGTTTAAAGTGTACTAAATGGATCAGTTTTGATGCAGAAATTGATGCCGAAAAATCCAAGAAAGAAAATTTTGAAGATTCGAGATATCAAAGATTTGGGACTGTAAGTTTTTGATCAACCACTAAAACGTATTATCTGTACCTTTTGCCTTAATGCAAAAAGGTTTATATTTAAAAAATAATAATTTTTTGATCGACCAACAAAAACGCTCTATACACTTCTATAGTTTAGTCGAAAAACTGTCAGAAATCTTTCTCTATGGAGATATTAATATTTGAAGCTCTGAAAGGTTTTTTGTGATCAACCCTCAAAAATAATTTCAATTCAAAATTGTGAAAGGTTTAAGCAGTCAAATAATTTTTGCATATATATAATTTTAACCAATATCAATTAAAGCAAAAAATATATTCATTCGTTGAAGATATATAATAAAGAAAACTGTTTGGATTCTTGTTAAAGTTAAAATGTTAAAGGTTTTTGTAAATTAAAAACACGTTGAAATTTTTTGCATTCCACACCTTTAAAACCCTCAAAGGTTTGATCAATCCCCAAAAGTACTTCGAATTTGGAATATTTATTTGCTTAAGAATAATCTAGTTTATTTGTTTTACAAACATTTGTTAAAAATGTTTTCAATTCAAACTATTTTTTGCGACTATTTCTTCTCTTTTTGCTTGGCGTTCTCTTATATTCTTTTCGAATAACATTTTTGAGCTTGATTTGATTTCCAAATTTGCGCAACCAATTTATTCAAATAAAATTTTTTGATCATCTAATGGAATTTTCGTTTTTTTCTTATTATTCCCTTATAAACTTTCTAGGCAACATGTTGAAATTAAATTTAAAATGTTTTGGTGGAGAGATACATTAAGTTTTTATTCAGCTCAAATTTTCGGATTTGTTCTTAAAAATTCCATTGGAACTCCTTAATTAATCCTTTTCCTCTTATGGTCTTTTATAGTCTTTTTAGATAACTTTTTTGTAAATCATGATTTTTCAGATAATCTTAAAATTGAATTGCTTTGATGAACAATTTTTTGAACTCGATTTTCTTTTCAAATTTTAGCAACAAATTCCTCCCAACTATTTTTTTTTGATCTTTGAATTGGGATTTTTTTCTTTCTTCTTTTTTTCTTAATGGTCCTTCATAAATTTACTAGGCATTCTGTTAAAATTGAATTGAGGATGTTTGGGTGAAGATTTATAAGTTTTCCTTCAAGCTAAATGTTTTGATTTATTCTTGGACATCCAATTGGATCTGCTTTGATAGATTTTATTTTTAGATTCATTTTTTTAATGGTATTTTATAATATTTTTTGTAGTTGATGATAATTTAGATAATCTTTAAATTGAATCGCTTTGATGAACAATTTTTTAAACTCGATTTTTTTTCCAAATTTGAGCAAACAATTCCATCAAACTACTTTTTGGTCATCAAATTAAAACTCCTTTATTTCTACTTTTTTTCTTAATGATCCTTCATAAACTTACTATACATTATGTTGAAATTGAATTGAGAATATTTGGTTGAAGATTTAAAAATTTTCAATTAACTCAAATTTTTGGATTTTTTAATTGCGATTTTCTTACTTTCTTTCTTTTTTCTCTAATGGTCATTTATAATCTTCTTAGATATTTTTTTTCTAGATGATGATTTTGTAGCTAATCTTTTAATTGAATCGCTTTGATGAACATTCTTTTGAACTCGATTTTCTTTCCAAATTTAAACAAAAACTTCCTTCAAACTATTTTTTTTTTGATCATTCAATTGGAATTTCTTTGCTTTTTGATTTTTTTCTTAAATATCTTTTACAAACTTACTAGACACCATGTTCGAATTGAATTAAAGAAGTTTGGGTAAAGATTTATAAGTTTTCCTTCAAGCTAAATGTTTTCATTTATTTTTGGACATCCAATTGGAACTCCTTTAATGCAATTAGGTTTTAGGTTTTTTCTTTTTCTCCAATGGTGTTTTATAAACTCTTTAGATAACTTGTTTTGTAGTTGGTGATAATGTATTCATCTTGATGAAGAACATTTTGACTTTTGGACTTTCTTTCCAAATTTAAACAAAAAGTTCCATCAAACTATTTTTTGGAAATTAGAACTTCTTTGATTCTTAATGTTTTTCCTAATGATCTTTTAAAAACTTACTAGGCATCATATTGAAATTGAATTGAAGATGTTTGGGTGAAGATTTATAAGTTGTCCTTCGACTTAATTTTTTTGATTTATTCTTGGACATTCAGTTAGAACTGCTTTGATAAGAATTTTTGTTAGATTCTTCTTTTTTAATCAAATCCAAACAATTAAACTATCAAAATCATCTCCTGAATCAATTGAAACAATCATTTGTATTAAAATTTAAGGTTTTTTTTAAATTAGTACTCAACCACCAATCAAAAAATTTTGACTCCCAATTAGAACTTCTTTTTTTCTTTTGTGTTTGCCTTTTTCTTAATAATCTTTTAGAAATTTTGTAGTTATCGTATTGAAATTGAATTAAAAATATTTGGGTCAAGATTTACGTTGTCCAAACCACACAAATCAGATTCAAAATGAATAAAAACTTTTGTTTTGATCGACAAAAAAATATTTTCTTCTGTTGCTCTTTAGATTGATCTAAGGATTTAATTAGATCAAGAAATTTCCACTTAAAACTTCAATTGAAAATGTTGGGCGCTTATTTCTGAATGTTTTTGTTATATCCAAAATGCATCAACAGCAACGAAACATTTAATATTTTGATCAATCCAATCAAACGCAAACAATTTAACCATTAAAATTATTGCTTGAATCAACAAACAAAAAAATTATTTCATCAGTATTATTATATTATTTTGAAATTTTTGTTTGTAGAAACTACCAAAGGTACTTCGAATTAAACATTTTCAAAGGTTTAAACGTTAAAATAAGCTGTCAAAATTATCACTTTCTTCTATAGTTTCAATCTAACTAAAACATTGATTTCATGAGTATTATTTATATTATTTTGAAGTTTTCCTTTCGACCAACCAGCAAAGGTACTTCCAATTAAAAATTTTCAAAGGTTTAAGCATTAAAGTAAGCTTTCAAAAATATTATCTTCTCTTGTAGTTTTAATCTAACTAGATGGATTTATTTTGATGAGGAAACCGAGTTTTAAATTCTCAATTAAAAATGTTGAAACGCATTAAATTGAAAAGATTTTGCTCAACCACCAAAATTATTAACTGCTGTTACTCTTCTCATCAGTAAAACTAATTTTTAGAACCAAAGATTTTCCTAATTGGAAAACTTGAAAGGTTTATAATGAACGAAATTGAAAGATTTTGATTAACCACCAAAATTATTATCTATTGATTCTCTTCTTAACAGTAAAATCATTTTTTAAAAACAAAGATTTTCCTAATTGGAAAAGTTGAAAAGTTTTTAACTGAACGAAACTGAAGATTTTGCTTAACGACCAAAATTATTATCAGCTGAAATTCTTCTTATGATTAAAACTATTTTTTAGAAAGAAAGATTTTCCTGATTGGAAAATTTGAAAGGTTTTTAATAAACGAAACTGAAAGCTTTTGATCAAGCACCAAAATTATTATCTGCTGAAATTCTTCTTATCAGTAAAACCAATTTTTAGAACTAAAGATTTTCTTAATTGGAAAAGTTTAAAGGTTTTTAATGAAAGAAACCTAAAAATTTTGTTTAACCACCAAAATTATTATTTGCTGAGATTCTTCTCATCAGTAAAATCAGTTTTTAGAACCAAAGATTTTCCTAATTGGAAAAGTTGAAAGGATTTTATTGAAGGAAACTGAAAGATTTTGATTAACCAACAAAATTATTATCTGCTTGAATTCTTCTTATCAGTAAAACGATTTTTTAGAACCAAAGATTTTCTTAATTAGAAAAGGTGAAAGCTTTTTAATGAACGAAACTGAAAGCCAAAATTATTATCTGCTGATTCTCTTCTCATCATTAAAACTATTTTTTAGAACCAAAGACTTTTGCTAATTGGAAAAGTTGAAAGGTTTTTAATGAAGGAAACTGAAACATTTAGTTAAACCACCAAAATTATTATCTGCTGATGATTGCACCTTCCTAATATATAGGTGATATCAAGTGCAGTTTGTTCAAAGTTTCTGATTACAAAATTTTTAATGAAGTAATGATTGTAATTTTTTTTTTGGTTCTCTGTTAATGTTGTTGATTTTAATTTTGATACAATCGATTTGATGAATTAAACAAATTCGGATTTGCCTATAATCAGCTACTTAAACCAGTCTCATACGATGATGAGCCACAAAGTTAATCAAGTTTTTAACTTTGTATGCAGCAGAATCAACGGTGGACCGCGTTTGTAGCTTCTAGGCGTGATTTTGTAATTATTTTTTTGAAGTTGTAGTTTAATACGCGTCGGGACCAACACACGAAAACGCGTTTTAGCTGGACCACCCTTGTGCACGACGAAAATTTCATCATCAGCAGTGAGGAAGTGTTTTAACCAGTCGCGAAATTAATTGAATTCAAGCGTTCCAAAGACAGACCAAAAAACCCTTGTTCGAAAGCGTTCATTAGTCGAATGCCCGTTGATGGATTTCGGTGGCTCAGGATGACCGTCGGTCATCGCCCGATACCATTAACAGACATTTTACGACGTTTTTTGAATCGACAGCAGCCTCGCAATGAATGAGTTTTCGGACAACGGTCCAGCCTCCAGGTCTGCCGCAGGGAACGTCGTCGCGACCCCCGCCGCGTCGAGCGCGCCTCCACCAAATAACGTACTAAACTATTGTGCAGATTATTGAATCGATAAAATTACACACCGAAAGCGTTTAAACGTTTATAATAATTAGACAATGCCACATCTATTATAACTACGAGCTAGTTTTTTTTTTGTAATTCCTCGCTTTTCATCGCTAATATCTACGTGGTGCAGCGGCGGCGGCGGCCGGCGTTACGGCGGGGTGGCGTTGCAGTTCCTGCGCCGGAAATTTATGCCCGCAAGGGTGGATATCAGTAATCGGGGTAAGTGTAAACTCAGCTAAAACGCGAACAAACAACCGGCGGATCGGCGCATTAAACCACCGACCGAGTCGAACGCGTACCTTCCTACCCTCCTCCTCCTCATCACCCACCAACCTGGTTCATCGCCCCAATAACAATATTTTAACAGTGATAAATATGTAACAAACAGGCTTTAACGTATCATAAATCTATCCTAGAAACAATCTGTTGGTTTTTTTTCTCTCCCCCCTTAACGCTATTACTGACCTACACTTGAATTTCTACAGAGCACCAACGCGACTGTTGCGATCACTCAAACCGTTTCATTTGTTTTACATAAAGAAAGTAATCACAAAACGAAAACCAAATCAGTCGTAATGAAAAATAACAAATTTCGGTTTGTTTCCAAAACATACAGCTTAACACAATTATAAATTACAATAAAATATATTTTCATATTTCTCACCAACAAAAAATTGCTTACAATTTCTTATCTGTAAGAAATATAAGAATACAACAAACATAAACAAACAGCGTTTAAATCCCCAACAATAATTTTTTAACGTAATACGTTTTGAATACAAACCCCATCCTGCTGGAATGTGTTTAAAAACGTTCATAATCAATACTAAGTAAACGAAAAACCTATTGTAACAATTGTTAACATATATAAACGCATTGCCCCATCTTGTTGAAACAATCATATGGAATGTGTTATCCAATCAAATGAGTACATTATAATCCTGTAATATATTTTTGATAGTTTTAATTACGACTGATTTATAATTAATATTTAATATTTATGTATATATTACAGGACGCTAAATAAAACGGTTCGTCTTCATCATAAGAACTCAATTATTTTTTTATCATGAACCGGAACGTATAAGTAGTAAATAAATAAATCTATACAATATACATTTCACTAGAATTAATGTACATGTGGCGTTCTGTAGATCCGAGTTGATTTTTTTCTGCTTTCTCCACAGTATAATATATATATATTTTTTTGTAATTAGAATGCACTAATTTGGAATGATTACCTACGCATCGGCTCTTCTTTGTTTTTTTTTTTTTTTTATCGGGAGCACTGTGGCGCGCGCATCATCCTTCCTCCCTCTCTTTCTCTATCTGTCACTCACTCTCTCTCTCTCTATGGGCGGATCCTCTTAATGCAAAGTTTTTAGATAAAATGAAAACAACAACTTTAAGTACGTTTCCGTGGTCTTGAGAAATTTTCCTGGTTGTATAACCTGTGTGCTGCTTCTTCTCCTTCTGCTGCTGCCTGGATGAGGGATGCGTCCGCGGTGATCCCGTGGAGAGCCTGTCTGCGCTTTGTTTACATGAAGTCTTTTTACTCTCAGAAGTATACTAGACAGTGGCCGGGCTGAGGTGGGGGGCTTCGACACACCCCTGAGGCGCGCGGACCTGACTTGCGGGCGCATCAGGGGTGGCTCTCTCCTAATTGTCTTATAGGAATGTCTAAAATTTGGTGACGAAACTAACGCCCCCTTGCCCACCGTAGCAGCGCGTCTGCCAGAACGTCCAGATGTGCCTTTGTCTAGAAACAAAAAAACACAATTAATCAAACAATTTGCACAACATCCAATAAACAGAAAATTCCGTTTTTATTCAATGCACATAAAAGCCTATCTATAGAAAATTCGATGTAGAGAAATTACATTATCTAAAAAATTTGATTTTTTAAAAGTTAAGCAAATTCTGTTTCAAGTTTTAATTGAAATCACAAAAAGCCAATCTGTAGAAAATTCGTTGTAGAGAAAGTTCAGTATTTAGAAAATTCAGTCTGTAGAAAGTTTAAGAAATTTTATTCTGTTTTTATACACAGTCTAGAAAATTCGATGCAGAAGATTAAGGCTCTATTATCATTTATAATTCAACGCACAAAATCTCAATTCATAGAAAAATGCATGTAAAGAAAATTCAGTATTTAGAAAATTCGATATATGGATTACAAAAATTGTTGGTTTTTAGTCAATATATATAGAAAATTCGACGCTGAGAAAATTCAGTATTGAGAGAAATAATTGCATTCTCGGTTTATATTCAATGAACGGAAAGCCAATCCGTAGAAAATTCGATATAGAGAAAATTCCAACAAAAGAATCTTTAGAAAATTCGACGTAGAGAAAATTGGAGATTTAAGAAATTGGATTTATTGAAGAAATTAAAAATTCAATTCCGTTCAATTGCATTCTCAGTTTGTGTTCAATGTATAGAAAACCAATCTGCAGAAAATTCGATGTGGAGAAAATTCAGTTTTTAAGAAAATCGATTTATTGAAAACTTTAGAATTTTAGTTATCATTTTTAAAACCTTTCAAAAAAAACTAATCTTCGGAAAATTCGACGTAGAGATAATGCGGTATTTAGAAAATTCGATTTATTGAAAAAATTTGAAAATAAAATCTGTTTTAATTTAATCCACAAAAAAACAAACTTTAAGAAATTCTATAAGAGGAAAATTCGTTTTCTAAAAAGATTAAGAAATCGTATCCTCAATGCATTAAATGCACAGAAAACCAATCCGTAGAAAATTCGATGTAGAGGAAGCTCAGTTTTGAGAAAATTCGATTTATTGAAAACATTTTTTTTTTTAAATTTTTTCAATAAATCGAATTTTCTGAAGATTTTTTTTGAGGATGGTTTCAAAAGTGCTAACTGAATTTTTAGTTAGCACTTTTAAAACCATCCTCAAAAAAAATCTTTAGAAAATTCGATTTATTGAAAAAATTAAAAAATAAAAACTGCTCTACGAAAAATCAAAACTTTAGGAAATTCTATAAAGAGAAAATTCGATTTCTGAAAAGATTAAGAAATCGTATTCTCAGTTTATATTTAATGCACAGAAATCCAATCCGTAGAAAATTCGATGTAGAGGAAACTGAGTTTTGAGAAAATTCGATTTATTGAAAAAATTAAAAAATTAAATCTGCTCTATTTTTTATTCTACAAAAAAAAACTTAAGGAAATTCTATAACGAGAAAATTAGATTTCTCGAAAGATTAAGAAATTGCATTCCCAATCCGTAGAAAATTCGACGTAGAGAAAATTCAGTTTTTAGAAAATTTGATTTATTGAAAACCTTAGAATTTCAGTTATCATTTTTAAAACCACTAACAAAAAAATAATCGTCGTAGAGATAGTTTGGTATTTAGAAAATTAGATTTTATGAAAAATTAAAGAAATTAAATCTGTTTCAATTTAATCCACAAAAAAAAACAAACTCTATGAAATTCTATAAGGAGAAAATTCGATTTCTTGAAAGATTAAGAAATTGTATTCTCAGTTAATATTCAACGCACAGAAAACCAGTCCGTAGAAAATTCGATGTAGAGAAAATTCAGTATTTAGAATATTCGATTTATTGAAAAATTTAAAAAATAAAATCTGTTTTAATCTAATCTACAAAAAAAGAGAACATTCAATTTCTCGAAAGATTAAAAAAGTGTATTCTCAGTTTATATTCAATTCATAGAAAACCAATCCGTAGAAAATTCGATGTGGAGAAAATTAAGTTTTTAGAAAATTCGATTTATTGAACACTTTCGATTTTCAGTTATCATTTTTAAAACCAGCTACAAAAAAATAATCCGTATAATAAAAAAAATCAATTCTGCCTTAATTTAATGCACAAATATCCAATCTAAAGAAAATTCTGTGAAAAGAAAATTTGTTTATTTCAAAAAAGTTTATTTTAAAACATATTTTAAGAAATTCTGTTTTAATTCAACGTACAAAAAACCAATCCATAGAAAATTCTTTGTAAACAAAATTCCATAATTAGAGAAAATTCTATTTGCAAAATATTTAATATTAATTTTTTTGCACAAAAACCAATCTGTGAAAAATTCGATGTATAGAAGATTCAGCATTAGAAAAATTTGATTTATTAAAAAATTCTATTCTCAGTTTGAAGTGCACAAAAAGTTAATCTGTAGAAAGTTAGATGTAAAGAAAATTCAGTGTTTAGAAAATTCGATTAATTGAAAAATAAAAATAAAATAATTCCTAGTTTTTATTCAGCATGTAAAAAATTCGATACATAGAAAATTCGTAATCCAAAATTTCATTCATTGTAGAAAATGAGAGAGAAAAAAAATTCAGTAAATAAAAAATTTGACTTATTGAAAAATTAAGAAATTCTATTTTCAGTTAGAATTTCACGCACTTGAAGCCAATCTATTAAAAAATCGATGTAGAGAAAGTTTAGAATTTCGAAAATTCCATATATTAAAACATTATGAAATTTTATTTTCAATTTATGCACACCAAAAAAAAAAATCAATCTAGAAAATTCGATTCTTAGTTTTAATTCGATTTTAAGTTGAGAATATTCTGTATTTAGAAAATTCGGTTTATTAAAGTTAAACAAAAATAAATAAAGTCTATGTTTAATATGATTTATTTAAAGAATAATATAATAAATTTTATTCTTAGTTTTTATTGCACGCGTAAGAATTGTTAGAAACTTCATTGTAAAGAAAATTTAATATTTAGATTTATTAAATAATAAAGAAATGAAATTTTCTATCACTAAAATTTTATGAATAATAAAATTTTTCTAGAAAAACGAAATGATTGAGAACATGCTTATAGGAGAAGAAGAGATTTTGCTAAAAAAATCTCATAATCTAGAAAAAACATTGCTTTAGAACCTCTTAAAAAAATAAAAATCATGCAAGAGACTCAATAAAAAAGTAGAAACAAAATAATAATATCTAAAATTTTATTTACAAATTTTTAGATTTTTCTGTGTGGCTTTTTAAATTTTTAGCACTTGATTCAATCAATTAAGGTAGAATATAATGAAAAAGCTAAAACTGTAGAACAACATATGCTATTGAATTCTATAAAAACTCATTTTAGAAATAATTTAAAAAAACATATAGAAACTTGGTTTAGAATTAGTTGGGAAATTTTAGAACCTTTAATGAAAATTCTTTCTATCCATTTATATGTTCTCTTCTATCTTCTTTCTTCTTCTATTTAATGTATTATGTCTTTTGGCGTAAGAATTTTCTTAATACGATGGTTTATTATTGAGTTATCTTGAAAACAAGTGGAAAACAATCGAATATCAAATTTTCAATTTTGATGTTATTTTACAACTACTCATTATACTAAGATTATCGCTAAAATAATCTGTAACATATAATTATCATATTAAGAGACAGCGATAAAAAAATTAAATACAATTGAATTTTTATTGCATCCACAGAAAGCCAATTTGTAAAAGAATCGATTTATAGATAATTCAGAAAATTAGTTTAATAGAAATACTAGGAAAATCAAACCAAATTCGATGTATAGACAATTTAGTACTTAGTAAAATTAACTAATAGAATGATTAAAACACCTATTTACAAGACATTTATATTTTTTCTGTGCAGAAAAAGTCAATATGTAAGAAAATTCGCCGAGCAGAAAATTTAGTATTATGAAACTTCGATTTATTGAAAAATAAAGAAATTCTATTTTCAATTTTTATTTCATGGTTTTGTGCCAATCTGTATAAAATCATATATGTAAAAAATTCGAAAATGAAAAGTCAATTTCTAGAAAGATTAAGAAAATTTTATTTACAACATGTTTAGAATTTATTCTGTACACGAAAAGTTATTCTGTAGAAAATTCATTGTGCAGAAAATTTACTACCTAGAAAATAAAATTGATAGAAACTTCGATTTATAGAATCCTTCGAAAATTCTATCCGCAAATCATTTAGTACTTATTCTGTGCACCAAAGTCAATCTCTACAAAATAGAGAACATTCAGCATTAAAAAAAAATCATAGAAAATTGAATTTATAGAAAGATTGAAACATTCTATTTACAATATTTAAGTATTATTTTTTAGACAAAATGACAACCTCTAGAAAATTCGTTGTACCAACAATTTAGAATTTAGAATATTCGATGGGGTAAAACACTTAAGTTCCATAATATTTTTATTTTCAGTTGCGTGACACATGTTTCGATCATTCCTGATCATTTTCAAAGTTCAAAACTAATTGATTAATTCAGATCTCTTAAGAGAACTTTACATCAATTTTTCAGTTTTTCTGTAGGAATTTTTTAGGAATTACTCATCCAATTTACAAGTATTGTATTGAAGGATATTTAAAATTTCGTTTGGGATTCTAGAATTTTTTAGAAACTCATTTTTCTAGAATTTTCCAGTAATTTCTTTTTCTACGACTTCTTATTTCTTACGTGAATTTCTCTTCCAAATGTTTGACGGTTTTAAATACATACATTACTCTTTTATATTTCCAGAAGTTCCTTCGGAGATTCTAGAATTTTTATAAAATTTTCTTTTAGAATTAAATTAATAATTTTATAGCGAAGGATTGTTTTAAATTTCTTGCTTTAACTTCGTTTTAAACATTTTCTAATTTTTAATTACATACACGAAAACCCAATTTAAAGAAAATTCGATGCAGAGAAAATTTAGTAGTTAGAAAATTTTATTAATTTAAGTATGTAGAAATTCTATTTTCTTGTTTAATTTCATAGAAAGTGTTAAGGAAATTCGATTGATTAAAAGATTAAAAAATGCAATTCTCACTTTTAATCAAACCTATAAAAATCAGATATGAACTGGCAGAAAGACCATGGGTCGATAGCCGTAATAAAAATCAATTATGATTATAATGTACATAACGAATGTATTCAATTATCAATAAAGATGTTTGTCTCTCTCTCAGATATGAAGAAAATTTAAAAATGGAAGAATTTCCTATTTAGAAAATTTAATAAAACATTGATGTAGAGAAGATTTACTTGAATTCAATTCTTGGGAGATAAAAATTCTACAAAACTTGGAACAGAAATTGTTAGAAAATTTTGAATATCTGGAAGAACTATAGTTGAAAAAAAAAACTAGTATGCTCAGTAAAACTTCAGGAAAACTGTAATAGAAATTTCTGAAAAAATCTTAAATCTTCAAAGATTTAGAGAAAATTCGATTCAATTTGAATTCTTGGAAAATAAAAATTCTTCAAAACTTGGAAGGGAAATTGTTAATAAATTTTGGATATCTAGAAGAACTATAGCTGAAAAAAAGAGTATGCTCAGAAAACTTCAGAAAAACTGAAATAGAAATTTCTGGAAAATTAATAAATCTTCAAAGAAATATATTGAAAGAAAACTTTCTAGGAAGTTCTTGCAGAATATTTTAGCATTATGTGGGGAAATAGCTAAACTTTTAAAAGTCTGGAGAAAAATTTTGCTGGAAAATTCAATAAAACAAAAAGAGCTTGCTATTTATTTCATTAAAAATTCTTTGAAGAAACGCCAGAACTGGAAGATAAAACCCGAAAATTGTAGAAATATTGTTTAAGATTTCTTAAATTGTAGAAACATTGATAAGAGAATGATAAGCACTCCTTGTAGAAAGCCTAGAAAATGTTGAAGAAAAGTTCTTGGAAAATTTTGTTAATTAAAGTAACATATTGTTTATTATATCTTATTCTCGTAAGATACAAAGAAAATATTGAGAAAAATCTAAAATAAATTATTGTAAATACCTTTTATATATCACACACATTTATCTTTAATGTGACTATAGTTTCGACAGATTTTCTGTCATTTTCGATCTAAAAGTTTGCAACTTGTGTTCGAATTTACAGCACCCTCATAGAAAGTATTAAAAATCTGTAATGAAAATAAGGACATACATGATTTACTGGAAACAATACGATATGTTTTAAATTTTTAAATTCTAAAAACAAATTGTTGTAAAGGACGAAAATTTTCTTGAATTTAAAAAATGAATTTACTGAAAATTCTAAATTCTACAAC
This sequence comes from Ontholestes murinus, assembly GCA_963969525.1. NCBI lineage: Eukaryota > Metazoa > Arthropoda > Insecta > Coleoptera > Staphylinidae > Ontholestes > Ontholestes murinus. The sequence continues at coordinate 54,914,756 of OZ018397.1, forward strand.
TTTTACAGAGTGTCCTAAAAATTTGTTAAGAAAAAAGGAAAGTAAAATTTTTGAGAATAAGATATGCTGAAATTTTATAAATTTAGAGGAAAAGAAAAATTTAAAAAAAATGGGTATTTAGAAAAGAAATTGATGGAAAATACAAAAGATATCACAACAACACAATAATCGCGAATTCGAAGGGAAATCTTTCTGAATATTATAGAATATCTGAAGGAACTTCCAGAAAGTTAAAAGAGACATTTTTTAAAAGTCTAAAAATTTTCGCCATTCGAAAATAATTCTCTCTGCTCAGATGAGAAATTCGTGAAAAATATTGAAAATGACGATTAAGCACTCATTAGGAGTGGAGGATAGATTGATAGGCAATTTTTGAAATCTAAAAGAAATGTTTCTTTAGAATTCTAGGAAAATTCGAATGATTTTTAGAAACCTAAAAGTGAAATTTGTGTAAAATTTGAGAATACCAGAAGAAAATGAAACAGAGATTCTTGTAGAAAATAAAAAATGGTAAGAGAAGAAATTGTTGGAAAGTTCTAGAAAATTGAATTAGGAGTTTTTCAAAAATTACAAAACCCGAAAAGAAATTGAAATATTTCTTTAGAATTATAGAAAATTCGAAAGAAATCTCTAGAAATCTAAAAGCGAAATTTCCGTAAAATCAAGAATCCCAGAAGAAAATAAAAATGGTAAGAGAAGAAATTGTTGGAAAGTGTTAGAATATTGAATGAAGAATTTCTTGAAAATTCCAGAATCCGAGAAGAAATTTTTAAAATCTTTGAATAAAAAAAAATCCTTGGAAAATAATTAACTCCAAAGAAAATTTTTTCAATAAATCCTGATATTTTCCAAAAATAAGAAATAGTGCTCACTTCTGAAACGAAATGAAGAAATACAGGAAACTTCTAAAAATTGTAAAGTAATGTTACTAAAAATAACAAATACAATCCTCGATTTATAAAAAGTTTAAGAATTTTTATTTATCCAATCTGTAGAAAATTCATTGTACAGGAAACTTAAAGTCGATTTAAAGAAAAAACTCAGAAATTTTATTTATAAAACCTTCAGTATTTATTCTATGTAAAAAAGGTCAATTTTTTGTGCAGAAAATTTAGTATTAAATAAATTAAGTTTATAGAAAGATTAAAATCTCTTATTTAAAGAATTTCTTAGTTTTTATTATAGTATTAGTTATTATTTTGTGCATTATGTAAAAAGCTGATTACGTTAATAAATATTATTAAGAGAGGATAATTTATAGAAACATCTTTGTACCGAAAATTTAATGTTTAGAAAATTCAATGAATGGAAAATACAATTTAGGGAAAGGTTAGAAAATTCTATTAAAAAATCTTTGGTGTTTATTCGTCAGCCTGTAGAATATTCGGTATTCGGAAAATTGAATTAATAAAAATTTCGTTTTATAAAAAGCTTAGGAAATTCTATCTATAAAACCTTTAGTAATTATTCGGTGCATATGAAAGTTAATCTGCAGAAAATTTATTGTACAAAAAACTGTCAAAATTATTCAGGGTTTAAAAATATTGTTTTTAACACAATATTCTTATGATGACAGACTTTTTTGCTAAAATCAAAAGTTTTAATTTAAGGCTATCAAGATATTTTTGCATGATTTCTCTTTGATAATTCTCTTCGATTTAACTCTGTGCAAACGTACGCTGGCATTTAGTGTTATCTTTTTTTTTTCGTGATATTTCCAACACGATATTCCGTAATTCCGCTGATCTCGGTTTGCCGAGTCTCCTCCGCCCTCGTCTTCCTAATTAATTAGGGATTTTCGCGTGGGTTTCTGGTTAACACTAACGAGGCCCGTGGGTGCTTTTTCCGGATCCGTTGTTAGCAACTATTAATATCCGAACCTAACAACCTCGCCATTTCTATACGCACGGTTAAGAAAATTACCGCTCGTAATTTATGCACGATACATCAAACATTATTATAAATAATGAGGAGATATTAACAAAACAAATCAAAAAAACAAAAAATTGAAATTAAATCTACAGAAAATACCATTAAATACTAAAAAGTAATAATAATGATAAATTTACGAAGAGTTTTCATATTTTTAAATTATAGAAATTTAGTATTTTTGATAATGAAAGAGTATAAAAGACAAATTGTTGAAAATTTCTAGAACCGTTAGAGATAATTATCGGTTTTTCGAATTCGCAAAATTCTTAAAAAAAATTCTGCAAAAGTCTTTAAAAGGAATTTCTAGATGTTTATGACTCTTATAGAAAAATTTGGAAAGGAACTTGCTAAAATATTTCGATAAAACATATTCTAAAACTTTATAGAGATTAGAAAAATAATTTTTAGCAGTTTATAAGTATCTCAGAAAATTTGCAATTTTAAAGGAAACTTGCTGAAATATTCCGATAAGGTGAGCGAAATGTTTGATTAACTAAGGCGACTAAAACACCAAATCAAACATTTTCATGTTGTTAGCTTTGGGGATGGATGGTGTTTAGTTTATTTAGGGTTATTACAGATTAACGTGAATATCTGTGTAGGATTAGCTTAAGGAATTGATTCTAAGATTAAGTTTACCTGTTATCTTATTTAATTATGTATATAAAGGGAATAAAAAAATAAATCATCAGATGAATATATTAATAGTATTTTGTAGATTAGATTAATTACCAAAATATTTTGCGTTAAAACTGTTATGGTATAGAAACAAAATGTTTAGTTTATACTTGTATCTTAACGGCGTTCACTTCGTGGTATATTTTAATATTAAGAATAAAGAAAACACTTTTACCTTTTTAATTTATATTATTGATTTTTTAGTTACGTCATGAGAAATTTCAATGAATAAAACACGTTAGAATTCACTTTCGTCGCAATTTATATATTATGTTTCTAACGTGTTTGATTAATTCTTCACAATATATAAAAGTGAATTCTAACGTGTTTTATTAATTAAAATGTTTAATAATCACTACACCATTTCCATTAATTAAATTCCCCAAACAGTTTCTATAAATTCGAACATCAATAATACCACTCAGCAGCAATTCCATTTCGAATCGACCGAACGCCGGATAAATACATTATTTATACATAATCACCGAAGTATTCAACGAATCCACCGATAAAAGCACCTCGGCGAAATGTTTACGTGTAATCCGTGCAAATAATTAAGCGATTCCCTCTGAATAACTCTTTGACTCCTTTGAACGTTGCTTTTCTTCGAGACTCTGTTTAGTATTTCTTTGTGTTCGGCTTGAAAAAAGGTACACGTCGACCTGTCGGATTACTCCAAGTAAGTTGTGCTTCAGGAAAATAACGTATTTTTCTTCCTCGGGGAAGTTTGTCTCCGGGAGTGCAATAAAAGAAAACGATGTCGCGCAATATTATTTATATATTAATATCGGAGGGGGATGATGAAGTTGTGTGTCTGGGCGGCGTGTGTGTATTTGTTACGACGAGGGTAAACGTCTGAGGGATGATGGGAAATTGGAAAGTGCGATCACAAAAGAAATTATATCAATAAGGTGCGAATTTTCCTTTTCCTTTTTTTGTGTTAAGATTAAATGCGATTAGTTTGTATTTTGACGTGGTCAAATCAATCTAATAAAACCTTTTCAATTATATTTAGTGTCAGAATAAATTCCTTTTAACCTAAAATGTAATCATTTAATTTTCTTTCATGAAAAATCTTTCTTTTCGAAATTGAACTCTTCTTTTGTTTAGCATCTGTTGTTGCTCTCATCATATCTTCAAACCCCATCCCTGTCTACTCCCTAATGTTTTCCTTTCCAATACTTCTCCTTTATTCTATCTTCTATTTTTTTAAATAGACTTCTCCATAATTTATTTTCCTATTTTATTATTATCACGTTAAATCTAAGTAGAACAAAATATTGTAATAAAAGTTTTATCAGCTTCCAAATAGATTATACGGCTTTATCTAAAAATAGATTGACCATTATATTCGCAATAGTTTATTATCTTTTTTTATATAAGTAGAAATATTTAGTGTAATTATTGTGATAAACTTTTTTTTTTTTTTTCTTTTTTTTTTCGCCACGATCACAATCTCTTCGGAATGGATGGGTCTCCTCTCCTGATTTATACATAACGCGCCGTCCGGCTCAAGTACGTTCTATTTTAATCCCCGTCCCGTCTTGTATCGATTTTCGGCGGGAAAAAGGACAATAATTCACAATTTTCTCCTCCCCGCCGCCCACACCGCACTCGAGATCCAGGCGTAAGGAATTAAACGCGGGGACGTATTAAACTTTTCCGAATTTCCGGGCGTGATTTAAAACGGCGCTCGCGGATGATGAACGGAAGAAGAAGAAGCGTCGTGTCGTGTTTTCCACGTCGCCCACGCGAAGAATAAAAGTGGACTACCCCCGCGGAAAGAGGGGGCCCGCTCCACTCCCGGCGGCGGCGGTCTGTCTGTGTGCGTGGGCGTTCGGTCCATTCATTACTACTCCGGGTGACCGGGACGCCTCCTCGTTCCGTATTTGGCACTCTGGCCCAGTTTTCCTCTCGCAGATTTTATTGATATGTTAATGGCGCGATGCTCTCATATTTATATTTTATTGTAATTATCAACGGCATGAATATGACCTAAAATTTCCTGAAGACTTTTAACGCTCCAAATATTATCCTTACAGACTACTTCACCAATAATCACATCTTCAAATTGGTGAAGGGTGTACCGGCTTGGACAGTCAAAGTCTTCTTATATCTACAGATTTATCCATTGTATCCAAGGAAAAGAAAATCTATAAGAGGCAGATAATAAAACAAGCCATTTTCAAACGTGTGATTGACAAATAACAAATTAATCGACATCACAGGAGGATCTTGCAGAATTGTACTGTATTGTATTGTTTAAATACAATCAATTAGGATTTGATTGTAAATTCATTTTACAAATAACAATTAATAATTAAAACCGTTTGATGAATTCAACTTTCAAGTAGTTTTAAAATAAAAAAAGCAGAGATTTTCTGATACTTAAATAGATTTAAAAAAATAAATTTTTACATAGTTGAAAAATTTCCCAAAGAATAAATTGTTGTAATTTAGAAAAATAAGATCAGTTTAAAGTATGCTAAACCAATTTAAATATGTTTTACAAGAAGTAAAGATTGTAACTAAGAAAAAAATAAACAATTACAGTATTAAATTTAAAAAAAAATATTTCTGCACAGTTAAAAATTTTACAAAGAAAAAAATTTTGAAAAAAAAATCAGCTGAAAATGTTCTAAAACATTTTAAATATGTTTTACAAGAAGTAGTGATTGTAATTAAGAAAAAAAAAACAGTTGAAAATATTGAAAAAAAGCAATTTTCATTAAAAAAAAGAGTTGAAAATTATAATTTCCAAGTGGTTTGAAAAAAAAAACAGAAAATTTTATGAATAATACTTTAAGAAATTAAAGAACAAAGTGCTTGAATGAAAAATATCCAGCAATTGTTTTTTCTTTAAGTTCGTAATTTATTTAAGGTCTTCAAAATGTAATTTTTCTCTGGATTTTCAGATTTATCTGCAATTTTTTCTTAATTGAAAAAAAATTAAGGAATTTTCTAAATTCTCTTCCAAAGTTTTAATATTTTTCAACACGTGTTCTATAATTTTGCACTTTTTTTAGTTTCTTGAAATTTTCTATCACCTATTTGAAATTACGATAATTTTCTTTAAGTGTTTAAATATGTTTCTCAAATTTTGTTCTTTTTTTCAAAATGCTTCCCTGCTTATTTTTAGATTTTCATAATTTTCTAAATTGAAATTCTTAGAGAATTCTAGGATGTTTCATGTTTTTTGTTTGTTTTGTTTCTGGTTCTAAAAGTTTTTAAGAACTTTTTATTTCGTCAATTTTCTTCCACAATTTTAAGATATTGCAAAACTTAGTTTTAAGCATTTTTTGAATTTTATATCCCTTCTCTTACAAACTCTGTAAATAATCTTTTCCTTTAAATATTCTAGAGTTTCCAAGTTTTAAAAATGTTTCAGCTTTTGTCAATTTTCTTCTAGTGGTTTAAAATTCTTCTCTTTCCCTACTTCTTTTAATTAACTTTTTTCTATGAAGACTGTAGAATTTTTCCAGCAGTTTTTAAAACATTTCAAGTAATTATTTTCTGAAAATTGAAACATTTTGGAAAACTGCAAACAAATACTACAATCATATTTTTACAATTTGGAAAGTATGGTAGAAAATTCTAAACATCTAGAAAAAAAATACAGAAGCGTTTTGAAACCCTCAAAGATAATTCACAAAATTTTTCTGTAATTGATTTTCTAGATTTTTTGAATTGAAAATTTTAAGATAGAATTCTAGAAATTTCTAGATATTTTTTTTCAGGTTTCCAAGATTTTGAAAATTTTCAGAAAATAATGAATTGAAATGTTTTAGAATCTTAAAAAAAATATATTATATATCTACTCTTTTTATTCACTTTTTTTTAATGAAAACTGTAGAATTTTTCCAGGATTTCTTTGTCAGGTTTCAAAGTTTAAAAAATTTTAAGTTTTACGACAATTTTCAAAATCTTGGAAACCTGTTACAAAATTTGCTACAAAATTCTAGAAACCATTTTTTAATTTGGAAAGTACGATAGAAAATTCTAAAAATCTAGAAAATAATTACATAAACATTTTGAAACCCTCGAAGAAAATTCACAGAATGTTTCTATAATTTTTCTTCTAGAAGTTAAAATTTAAAAATAGAATTCTAGAATTTTCTAAATATTTGCAGGTTTCTAAGATTTTAAAAATTTTGAAGAAAGTTTTTAAGACTTTTCTTCTACAATTTAAAATTGTCCAAGATTTTGTAACATTTCTAAAATTTTCATTTCTAAAATGTTCATTTCTTTTAAGAATTTGGAGGTTATTCTTTAAAGATTTTACAATTTACCACATTTTTTTAAATTCTAAATTTATAAGTTTTCACTCTTGTGTTTAAAATTTTTTTAGTATTTCTTTTTTAATTTCTTGAAATTTTTAATCACTCTTTCAAACTGTGATAATCTTCAAATGTCCTAGAATTTTCCAACAATTTTTCTTGAAAGGTTTGAAAGTTCTAAAAATTTTCTAACACTTTTATCTAAGATTTTGTATATTTTTTATTTTTTTTAATAATTTTTTTTCAGCAGAAAGCAAAATGTTTCTCTAAATGAAGAAATAAAATACTGTAAATTAATAGAGAGAAAACATCTTTATTGAAGTTAGTTACATATAATTATAACAAAGTTTCTGATTCTTCGTCTTCGTCTTTTCCTTTTTCTTCATATCTATCGACCGTAGGTCTTTCAGCCTTAATTAATTAATACTATTCCTTATTCGTCTGACTTTTTCTATAATAAAGGACACAGTTTGATATTTTTTACTTATTGTTTAAACGCACACAGAAGAAATTCTTTTATTATATTTGGCAGATAACGATTTTAATTATGAACAATTATCGATAATTTATCATCGTTAATAAAGACATTTATTGATTTTTATGATAAATGAAAATAAACTATTTTGATTAATCAAGTCGTCGTCGTTTTCCTGCTGTCGCCTGCAGGCGGTGAAAAAGGAAATTGCGGAATTATTGTGAGCGGCGGAACGTTTCAATATCGGAAAAGATGATTTGTAATTCGAGAGACGGTCGAGATGTATAAGCGGTGAAAGGGGTGGGGGGGGGGATGGGCGTCGTCGATGGGGGAGGATGGAAACATGTAAATTTGTGTCGGGAACTAAAAATAGGATTTTTATGCGATGGAACGGGATGAATGATGGACGGGGAATTCTTATAAAACACAATTCAATAGACGACGCAAAGAAAGTGGATAAAATCAATGCGCTTGGAACTCACTACCACACACAAACACTCAAATAGAAAATATACGTTAAATCATTAATATTATCTAAAGAAAGAATAATTAATTATTATATTTATTCGAAAAAATCTAAAGTTTCTGTGAAAAGGAAAATGGAAAACTTTTATGGTAACAGGGAGTAAATAAAATTTATAAAAAGTTCCAAAAATAACAATCCCATAAACCAAAACTTCTTCAAGCTTAAAATTATTTTAATTGTACAATAGATTTTACAGTATTTTGCATCTCTTGAAAATAAAAAAAAAACAAATAAAAAAGTTTTCTTTCATTTAAATAATATAAAAAAATATTTAAAAAGCAAGAAATTATTTTAGAAAAATAGTTGAGAAAATCTGGAAATGTTGAAGAAAAATAACTTCGCCTAGAAACCTGAAATTTAAATAAAATTTTGAAAATCCAAAATAGAAACGTTTTCTAAGCACTAAAATAATCTAGAATAAATAGAATATTGTAAAACCTTTGAATAAATTTGGATGGAAAATGTTTGGAAACTTCAGATAATTTGAGAGAGTAAAGATAAAATGTGAACAGGCAAGAAGAAGAACTGCAAACATATTAAAACACCCTTTCTGTGAAAAAACATATTCTGGAGAGTAATAGAGGCATTGAAGAAAATTCTTGCTGTTGAAAAGAAACTATTATGGAAAATATTGATAAGTAAGGGAAGAAATGATAAAAATAACGGAGAAATTATTTGACAAATTCTAGAAAGAAATTTTTGAAATTCCTTAAAAAAGTTCTATAATGCCAGATCACAAATCGAAAATTCTCAAAGTTAATCTAAATCTAAAGCAGAAAATAATTAAAAAATTTAAATAACCGAAAAGATTTGCTGATAATCTGATAAGTAAGAAGTTGTGAAATATTAAAAAAATGAAAAACCATGCAAAAAACTGCTGATATTGATTGGAAGACAAACATCCGGAAAATTCTAAAGAATTCTAGAAAGGTTTAGAACTCTTGAATAAAATTCTTTGCAAATTCGGAGCTCGCAAGGTCAAATGAGAGGAGAGAAAGAAAGAATCAAATTCTTGTATATTGAATAAAATTGAACTGATAAAATAAAGTAAGAAATGATGAAAAAATTATAAAAACTGAAGGTAATGCTTGTTATGCTACATTCTTGATGGAACCGGATATATAAGTTTGGTGAAGAAAAGCACTTGTTATGTTCCATATTTTTATTTACAGTTTCCTGACACGTGTTTCGAACTTTGCAGTTCATTATCAAAGGTAATACTTACTAATATTACCTTTGATAATGAACTGCAAAGTTCGAAACACGTGTCAGGAAACTGTAAATAAAAATATGGAACATAACAAGTGCTTTTCTTCACCAAACTTATAAAAACTGATTCAATAAATGCGAGAAAGTTAAATAAATTCTATAAAAATCACAAAAATAGTTTCTAAAAGAAATATTAGGTTTTTATTGTTAAAAATGTGGCAAAGAATATGGTGGAAAATTCTTACAATCAAGAAGTGAGTTTTGTCAAAATATTCAGGACAGAACAGTTTTGCCAGAATAATTATTAAAGAATTCTCACAGAATATTTTTCCAATTTATTTAAATTGATTTGTGTAATTTTTTCTTTCTAGATTTTTAGAATTTTCTACCGTACTTTCCAAATTGAAAAATGAGGATTCTAGAATTTTGTAACAATTTTTTTGTAGGTTTTCAAGATTTTGAAAATTTGTAGAAAACGATTTTTCAGAGTATTTATTAAAACCTGAAATTCTAAAATCTTCATAGATAGAAGTGAATTGAAAAAAGTAGACAAACAAATTAAAACACTAGAAAAAAAACTTGACCAAAGCTCGAACACTTTTAAGACTTGGTAATTCTAGAAATTTAAACGAAAAGATTATTTACAATTTTTTGCATTTTTAAATTCTTGAACTTTTGAATTTTTGAATTTTTTTAACATTTGGATTGTTGTATTTCGAATTTCTGAGTTGAATTTTTAATTTTAAGTGTTTGTTATATCTTTAAGCCATAAAAAAGAAATTTCTGGATAATTCTATAACATTTAAAGAAAATTCTCGCAATTTAAAAGTCATATAGAATTTTGAAGAATTAAATAAAATACCGAAAACTTTTAAAACAATCGAAGATAATTAATGGAAACTGCGAAAATTTTAGAATTAAGAAACAATTAATGCAAAAACCTACAAAAAAACCAATTTGAATGCTTTAAATTGGCAAAATTTATAGAAATGTTAAAAAATTTTATTCATCTAAAAAAATTCTTAAATATGTTTAGAACATTCCAAGTCAGCAAAAAAATAAAATTGATAGAAAATTCTTCTGTAAATTTAGTAATATAGTAGACAATTTGAAAACATTAAACATTTTAGAAAAATGGAAGAAAGTGAATGAAAACTGGAAAAAAATTTAGGATTACGTAAAAAATGTGCGAAAATTTAGTATCTTCAAAGAATTTGGAACTTACAAATTAAATAAATTAAATAGTTTAGGAAAATTCTATTTATCTATAAAATTCTTAAATATGTAAATAACCTTCAAAGTATGCAAAAAGAGTAATCAAATCATTTTTTAAAATTTTTGAAATATTGGAGAAAATTTTAGAAATCTTAGAAATTTAAGAAATCTAAGAAATCTAAATTGAAAAGTCATTTAGAATTTTAAGAAATTAATAAAAAATAGTTTAGTTTAGTTTAGTTTATTAACTTTACAAGTCCTACAAAAAATATACAAAATAACATACATTTACAGTAACTTGAATTAACTCTTAAAACAATCGAAGACAATCAATGGAAACTGGGAAATTTGTAGAATTAAGAAAAAATTAATCCAAAAATTTACAAACAAAAACAATTAAAAATTATAAAAATGTTGAAAAAATGTAGGAAAATTTTATCATCTAAAAAAATTTTTGAATATGTTTAGAACCTTCAAAGTCTGCAAAAAAAAAATGCTAGAAAATTCTTATGTAAATTTAGAAATATAGTAGAAAATGTTAAGACACTAAAAATATTAGAAAGAAAGAAAATTAATCTAAACTAGAAAATTTTTAGGATTACAAAAAATGCAAAAATTTAGAATCTAGAATTTGGACGTTACAAATTGGTTAAAAAGACATTGAAAATAATTTAGGAAAATACTATTAATCCAAAAAAAAATTCTTGATAATGAAAAGAATCTTCAAAGTATGCAAAAAGTCATCAAATTATTTCTTTCAATTTTGGAAATATTATAGGAAATTCTACAAATCTGTGAAATCTAAGAAATCCAAGAAATCAAATCACATTTTTGCATGTATTTACGAATTATGAGACCAATTCTATGCTTGATAACTATTTTACAACTTTTTAAATCATGAGATGTAATTTTAATTTTTTTCAAAAATTAAGTTTAGACTGTTGTCATTTTATTTTTAGATACAGTACGTCAATTGTTTATGAGTATATCATAACCACTTTATTTTTAAATGAATTTGCGAATAATAAGGCCAATTTTGATGATGATAATAATTTTACAACTGTTTTAACCATGAGTTGTAATTTTTATTTTATCAAAAATTAAGTTTATACTTTTATCATTTAATTTTCAGTTACAGTTCGTCAATTGTTTTTGAGTATATCAAAACTAATTCATCTTTGAATCTACTAAAGAAATTTCAGGTTAATTCTATGGACAATAACTATTTTACAATTTTTTTAAATCACGACATGTAAATTTCATTTTATCAGAAATTACGTTTAGACTGCTGCCATTTAATTTTCAGCTGCAGAACGTCAATTGTTTTTTTAATATATGAAAACTAACTAATCTTTGAATGTACCTACGAAATTTGAGACTAATTCTGTATGCGATAACAATTTAAAAAAATTTTAAATCACGAGATGTAATTAACATTTTTTCAGAAATTAAGTTTAGACTGTTTTGATTTTATTTTTAGATGCAGTACGGAAATTTTTTTTGAGTATATCATAAGTACCTTATTTTTGAATGTATTTGTGAATTTTAAGGTCAATTTTAATGGTGGAAATAATTTTACAACTGTTTTAATCACGAGATGTAATTTTCAATTTATTAAAAATTGGGTTTAAACTGTTGTCATTTTCCTTTTAGCTGCAGTTTGTTAATTGTTTTTAAATATATCTAAACTAATACATTTTTGAATGTATTTACAAAATTCGAGGACAATTCTATGGACGATAACTCTTTTACAATTTTTTAAATCAAGAGATGTAAGTTTAATTTTATCAAAAATTACGTTTAGACTGCCGTCATTTAATTTTCAGCTGTAGTACGTCAATTGTTTTTCAATATGTGGAAACTAACTAATTTTTGAATGTACCTACAAAATTTGAGGCTAATTCTGCATGCGATAACGATTTTAAAGATTTTTAAATCACGAGATGTAATTTTAATTTTTTCTAAAATTAAGTTTAGACTGTTGTCATTTTAGTTTTAAGTGTAGTACGACAATTGTTTTTGAGTGTATCATAACTATCTTATTTCTGAATGCATTTGTGAATTTTAAGGCCAATTTTAATGGCGGTAATAATTTTACAACTGTTTTAATCACGAGATGTAATTTTTATTTTATCAAAAATTAAATTTAGACTTTTGTCATTTAATTTTCAGCTGCAGTTCGTTAATTATTTTTGAGTATATCAAAACTAATTTATCACTGAATCTATTATAGAAATTTGAGGTCAATTCTATGGACGATAACTATTTTACAATTTTTTTAAATCACGAGATGTAAATTTCATTTTATCAAAAATTACGTTTAGACTGCTGCCATTTAATTTTCAACTGCAGTACGTCAATTGTTTTTTAATATATGAAAACTTACTACTTTTTGAATGTATCTACGAAATTTAAGACTAATTCTGTATGCGATAACAATTTTAAAATTTTTTAAATCATGAGATGTAATTTTAAATTTTTTCATAAATTAAGTTTAGACTGTTGTCATTTTATTTTTAGATGCAGTATGTTAATTGTTTTTGAGTATATCATAACTACCTTATTTTTGAATGCATTTGTGAATTTTAAGGCCAATTTTAATGGCGGTAATAATTTTACAACTGTTTTAATCACGAGATGTAATTTTAATTTTATCAAAAATTAAGTTTAGCAAACAGACAAAATACTTGGAAATTAATTATTAATTCCTCACGTCATCATGGGATTAACGATGATGATATAGATATATACAGATGATGTAATTACACCAGTGGCGTGGGTGTACCCACCGTTGATTCCCAGGTCGCTCTTAGCGGAAACAATTTTAACGGCATATCTGTAGTTTATATGTTTACTAGAATTCCCCGCGCGACAAACAAAGCAATAAGGGGGTTGCTGCCGGTGGGGTGGCGACTGCGGCCGCCGCCGCCGCCGATTCCCTATTCCCGCCACGCTCCGTCCCTCATCCTGCATATAAAAATAACCTACGCTCCTGCAGAGAACTAAAAGCGGCGAACTTACTTAATTCGCGACCCACTCGACCAAACTTTTCCCCCCTTTCTTACTTTCGTTTCTTTTTTTTTTCTTCCCCTTTATCGCCAAGAATAACGGCCGAGACGTGACACTCGGACTTTTCTTAGTCACTAAAACCCTTCCTTATCGCTCTTTGTTTCACCTCGTCGTTGTTTTTTCTACTTCGTTCATCGCGAGAAAATTTTTCTCCAGCCAGAAAAAAAACGTAATTGCTAACTACTTGCTTACATTAATTATAAATATTGTATTTACTTAATAAGAATAATTTCTCAAGAGGCTTACAACCTAAAATATTGTATTAATTTACGTGGATTAAAAAAAATCTAATTGTTATATAAGAATGTAAAATATTACCGTTTTGTAAAACATGCAGGCCTGACGGTCCTCATCCTCACCAGCCGGACAGTCTATGAATCCGTCGCAAAGGACGTGGTCATCTATGCAATGATACCTCCCCTGCCTATCTGGGGTTGGACACGCGAACCTCTCCATTCCGTCAGCTGCTGGAGGGCACTCTGAAAGAAAACAAGAAAAATTATCATTTCACACTTCCAACATGGCAAATGGTAAAATTCTGCACAATTTTCCTACAACTTTGAAATAAGCAAAGTAAACGCAAGTCGATTTAAAAACGACAAAATCTTGATGTGGTAAAATTGAATTTATTTATTCTGTACAATCCAACTTTGAAATAAGCAAAGTAAAATCAAGTCGATCGATGAAATTCGAAACGGTCGCGCTCGCTAGAATTTAATAATAAAGAAAACTTGTTGAACGGAACTATAAATATCACCACACCGCGAATAACCATTCGGCCCATTATGAATGAAAGTTCGTGTCAAATTAGGGCTCGTAGCGGAAGTACGTCATAAATCAGGCGAAATTTCCAGTTTTCGGGGGCATCTAAATATACACGTTTTTTTTTCTGAGGGGGTAGTTTAATGTATGAGTACGCTATCGTTTCCTACGTGTTTTCACCTCCCCCCCCCTTGGTGAAAATAAGGCGAGTCGTTCTATTTCCAGCGCGTAATCGATCATGTTTCGTGCATCTAATTACGAACACTTATTTCGTCGATTACTTTTCCTATCAATAGGAATTGTTTACTTCTTCACGCCGCCGTCGTATTTATAGCGACATGTGAATGTTTCACGTTGACGTTGAAGGTATAAATGTGTGTCGGATATGAATAGTTTCCATCAAGTCGTGCGGGTTATTCTTGTCCTGACATAATAAACGTTTGTTTGGAATTGTAATTCACTGTCGTTATTAAATCAGTCATGTTGAAATAACAATGTGTTTTCCTTTGCTTTCACCCATACACATTCATATTTTGTTAATATAAACTATTGTATAACAAATACATTTATATATATAAATTTGTAAACCCGGCGCATCCACCATATTTGTTCTGCCCTATTTATTTAGTTAATAATGCAGCCTTAAAAATAATTAGAATGTAGTTACCTTTAAACAAACATTTACACGAACGAATTTCCATTTTAAGTACTGATAGACACCCACCCACTCTACATATATTAAGTAAATCTGAAACATTTATAGCATAATTTTTTGAACCCGGCGCATCCACCATAAATAAACATATTTGTTCTACACTACTTATTTAGTTAATAATGGAGCCTTAAAAATAATTATAACTTATTTACCTTAGAAAAAACACTTACACAAACGAATTACCATTTTAAATGCTGATAGACACCCACCCACCCTACATATATTAAATAATTCTGAAAGTTGAAACCCTGCTTTATTCATTTTGACAACATCAACGTAAAAACTGCTCTAGTTTTCAGGATAATAAAACACTGAGAGTGTCAATAAATTTATATATGTAGGGTGGGTGGGTGGCCACTATCACACCCTCCAATCTATTGATTTTTGATAGAGTTTGACATATGTTCAAATAATAATAAGAATATCGCACATCATTTATTCCACAAAACATTTCTTTAAAAATATCATTTTGAGAATTTCTCGTTTATGTTATAGTAATTGGAGGGTAGGATAGTGACCACCCACCCACCCTACGTAAATTTGCATTTTAAAGTTAAAACCCTGTCTTCATATTTTTTGGCAACATTAACATTAAAAGTGATTTCGTTTTTCGAAAACTAAAAACAGAATAATGAGATTAGATGAAATATCTTTGTATATGTAGAGTGGATGGGTGGGTGGCATCTATCACCCTCTAATCTAAATAGGTCACGTTAGTGCGTTTGTATACGTTCAATTTTTTTTTTCAAATTCAAAAATAATTTTGGGACCTTCTACGCAATAAACTGCAATCTGACAATTGTCATCTGTCAATTTTAAATTATTTCCTCTCTGTTAGTAGTAGTGCTGTTTGGCTATCGACCACGTGGTCCTTCCTTATTAATTTTTGTTAGACAATTTTAAACCGTACATTTTTAATCGACTTGTGTTAATTCTCAAGTCACGACAATTGGAAAATGTCAATTGTCAAGTGTCTACTATATATACTTTAGTGATTTTATTACTCAATTGTCAAGTGTAAATTTTTAATTTTCATCTTAGTTGACATGTGATAATTTTTTAGTTTTATTTTTTATTAATTATACATTTTAATTGTCGTCTGTTAACTGTCCTTTTAATTCATTTTCAATTTGTAATTATTACTAATTGTGTCTCGTCATTTGCTAATTTGTATCTGTTAATTTTTAACTGTTAACTTAAATTGACAACTCTCAATTTGCAATAATAATAATTATTAAGTATCAGCTGACATTTGTCATTTGTCATTAGTTACTTTTCATTTATCACTTGTCATTTGTTATATTTCATTTGCCATTTGTCATCTGTCATTTGTCATTTGCTATTTGTCATTTGTCATTTGTCATTTGCCATTTACACTTTACCATATATTATCTGTCATTTGTCATTTACCACTTACCATTTTTCATTTATCATCTGTAATCTGTAATCTTTAATCTGTAATCTGTCATCTGTCATCTGTCATCTGTCATCTGTCATCTGTCATCTGTCATCTGTCATCTGTCATCTGTCATCTGTCATCTGTCATCTGTCATCTGCCATCTGCCATCTGTCATCGGTCAATAATAAAGTGTTATATGTATATGATTAGTTGCTATTTGTCAATAAATAATTATTATTTTTAAATCGTCATTTTGTCTGTCAATCATAAAATGTCCTTTTTCAATTATCATCTCTTAATTGTCAACTATCATGTGTCAATTGTAAGTTGTTGTGTCAATTTTATCAAAATTGCCAATTGTCATTGGTCAATTAATAATTGCCGCCTATCAGTTGTAAACTGTCATCTGTCAGTTATTAACTGTTATCTATTAATTGTCGGTCGACTCTAAATATGTATTAATCATCTGCTATTTTTAGGTTCTCTGCTATCAGTTATCAAATGTCATCTGTCAATTGTCACCTGTCTCCTGTCGATTATTACCTATTATCTATGGTTTGTCATTTGTCATTTGCAATTGTAATTTGCATTTGTTAATTGTCATATGTCATGCTCCCTTTTCAATTTGTCATTTGTCATTTATCATTTGTCATTTGATATCTGTCTCCTGACTCCTGCTCATTATCACCTGTTATTTGTTGTTTGTCATTTGTCATGTGCCATTTGCATTTGTCATCTGTCATCTGTCAATAATTAAGTGTTTATATATATATATATATATATATATATATATATATATATATATATATATATATATATAAATTATTAGCTACTATTTGTTAATCAATAAATATCAATGTTTTTGATTGTATACTCTGATATGACAGGTTTCAACTTTGGTCATTCATAAAATGACCGTGTTCGTTTGTCATCTCTCAATTGTCAACTATCATCTGTCAATTATAAGTTGTTATGACAGTTTTATCAAAATTGCCAATTGTCATTTGGCAATTAACAATTGCGGCATATCAATTGTCAACTGTCATCTGTCAATTATTATTTGTTATCTATCAATTGTCACCTGTTACCTGTCCGTCCATTACCTGTTATCTGTCATTAGTCATTTTTCATTTGCTTTTAACATTTTTCATTTGTCATTTGTAAATTGTCATTTGTCATTTAACTGATAACTTTGTCATTTGTCATTGTCATTTGTGATTTTCATACGTCAATTGTCGTTTATCATTTTCATTTGTCAATTGACATTTGTCATTTGGCGTTTATCATTTTCATTTGTCATTTTTTGTTTGTCATTTGCCATCTGTCATCTGTCAATAATTAATTGATATATGTAAATTATTAGCTGCTATTTGTCAATCAGTAAACAAGAAATTTTAATCATCACCTGTCGATTGTCAACTCTGATCTGACAGGTTTAATTTTTGTTTGTCAATTATAAACTGAAAGGGATCAATTGTCATCTCTTAATTGTCAGATATAGTGTGTTATTTATAAGTTGCTATGTCGGTTTTATCAAAATTGCCAATTGTCATTTGCCAATTAATAATTGCCGCCTATCAAATGTCAACTGTCATCTGTCAATTATTAACTGTCTTAATCATCTGCTATTTTTAGGTTCTCTGCTATCAGTTATCAAATGTCATCTGTCAATTGTCACCTGTCACCTGTCTATTATTACTTATTATCTATGGTTTGTCATTTGTCATTTTCAATTGTAATTAGCATTTGTTAATTGTCATGTTTCCTTTTCAATTTGTCCTTTGTTATTTGATATCTGTCTCCTGACTCCTGCTTATTATCACCTGTTATCTGTTGTTTGTCATTTGTCATGTGTCATTTGTCATTTGCAAATGTCATTTGTCATCTCTCATTTGTCAATAATTAAGTGTTATATATAAATTATTAGCTACTATTTGTCAATCAATTAATATCAATGTTTTCTATTGTATACTCTGATATGACAGGTTTTAACTTTGGTCAATCATAAAATGACCGTGTTCAATTGTCATTTGGCAATTAACAATTGCAGCATATCAATTGTTAACTGTTATCTGTCAATTATTAACTGTTATCTATCAGTCGTCAGCTGTCCGTCATTACCTGTTATCTAACGGCTGTCATTTATCATGTGTCATTTGTAATTTGCATTTGTCATTTGTCAAATGTCATATGTCATTTTTCAATTGTCATTTGTAATTTGTCACCTGTCAATTGTAACCTGTCAACTGTCCATTATTACCTATTATCTATCAATTGTCATTTGTCATTTTTCATTTGCTTTTGTCATCTGTCAATAATTAATTGTTATATATGAATTCTTAACTGTAAATTATTAATTATTAGCTGGTATTTGCCAATCAATTTTGATCTGTCAGATTTTAGTATTTGTCTCTCAAACATGGAACGACTTGGCTCAATTGTTATCTTTTAACTCTGTCAATTGTTATTTGTCATTATTCATTTGCCTTTTGTCATTTGCCATTTGTCATTTGTAATTTATCATTTGTCATTTGTCAATTGTCATATGTCATAGGTAATAATCATCTTTTGATTGTCAACTCTGATCTGACAGGTTTTAATATTTGTCTGTCAATCATAAAATGACCGTGTTTAATTGTCATATCTTAATTGTCAACTGTCGTGTGTCAGATGTAAATTGTTATGTCAGTTTTATCAAAATGGCCAATTGTCATTTGTCAAATAATAATTGCCGCCCATCAAATGTCAACTGTCATGTGTCAATTATTAACTGTTATCTATTAATTGTCTGTCGACTCTAAATATGTATTAGTTATCTGCTATTTTTAAGTTCTGCGGTTCTTTTATCAGTAATCAAATATCATCTGTCAATTATTAACTGCCATCTATCAATTGTCACCGGTCAGATGTTCATTATTACCTGTTATCTATCATCTGCCACTTGTCATGTGACATTTGTCATTTGCAATTGTTATTTGTCATATGTGACATTCCCTTTTGAATTTTCTTTTGTAATTTATCATTTGTTAATTGTCACATAACTTCTCTCCATTATTACCAGCAATCTACAGATTTGTCATTTGTCATTTGCATTTGTTATTTGTCCTATGTGATATTCCATTTTAATTTGTTATTTGTCATTTATCATTTGTCATCTGTTAATTGACACTTGCCACCTGTCCATTATTACCTGTTATCTATCGTTTGTCATTTGTTATTTTTCGTTTGTATTTGTCATTTGTTATCTGTCAATAATTAAGTTTTATATATCAATTCTTAACTGTAAATTATAAATTATTAGCTGTTATTTGTCAATAAATTTTGATTTTAGTAGTTGTCTATAATGACTTGACACAATTGTTATCTCTTAACTCTGTCAATTGTCATTTGTTATTTGTTATTTGTTACTTGTCATTTGTCGTATGTCATATGTAATCATCATCTTACGATTGTCAACTCTGATCTAACAGGTTTTGACTCTTATCTGTCAATTATAAAATGACTGTGTTTAATTGTCATCTTGTAATTGTCAACTATCGTGTACTAATTATAAGTTTTTATGTCATAATTACCAATTGTCAGTTGTCAATTAATAATTGTCGTCTATCAATTGTCATCTGTCAATTACTAACTGTTATATGTTTAGTGTCAAGTTTAGATTTTTAATTTAATTTAATTTTTAGTGCTTGTGTTGAGAAAAACTAAAATCGATGTTTTAACTTAGGTTTTAAATATATATGTAGGGTGGGTGGGTGGCCACTATCCCATCCTCCAATTACCACTGCGTTCATACAATTATTAAGGATTATAATCTGTATTTTAACATAATTTATTTGATAATACAATTTAAAAAAATCGAATAAACAATTTCTTATAAAATCACTGCGTATGGTGATTGAATTTTCGGATAGGATAGTGGCCACCCACCCACCCTACATATACAATTGACTCAAATCATTAAAACTTTTAATATTTTCTAATAATTATAAACTAATTTGTGGAATTGTTACTAAAAATAATTAAACGGTGATTTGGTTTAAAATTAAATGTTTATGAAGGGTGGGTGGGTAGCCACTATCCCACCCTCCAATTTAAATACCACATGTGGTAGTTTCTCATGAAAACTTATACAAAAAGAAAATTTTGCTCAGGAAATAAAAAAATATTTACTTTCTTGTAATTAACTTTGAATTCATCAAAATTTGTGTTGATGTTTTACGGGTATGTTGTCCTAAAAACATTTTGAGAATACAGAATACTAAAAGATAAACCAACAGAACAAGGTAGAGTTTTATAATATCTCAAAATAGACATTTTGGTTTATCCTTATTATATTATTACATATGTATCTACCATGGCATAATATAATGGATACATAAGTATTAATATCTCTAAGTCAAAGAATTACTAACAGAACTTCATTAAATTTAATATAACAAATAAACAGATTACTTCATTCAACTAAACCTAAATAGATTTAAATAAAGTAAAAATCCACAGCAATAAATTATCTATTATTAACTATTTTCATAATTATTTAATACAAGTAAACACGCGTATAAAATTCACCGTAATCTCGAGATTACTACGTCATCGGTTAATAAGATTAAAATATCATCGCAAGATTCAGGCCTGATTATTCGAAGATTATTCGAAGGCGTTAGGTGAGATAAGCGGTCGGGATTAGTGTCCGGATTTCGGCGCTTTAAACGTAAGTCACCCAATAAACGCGACCTCCCCTTCTATAAATTTAATGCGAAAACATCTCAAAGCACTTCATCAACATTCCCCTTACGGCGAAACTCGCTGCGTATTCATTCCACACGTATAATCACAGATAAATACTCTAAACTAAATTGTTATTTACATGAAAATGGAATAATATTAATATTACGTTATATCCCGGCGCATCCACCATTTCTACAACGTAGGTAGAACGTTGATTTATTAGTGCATTAACCATCGATTTCTTTTTCGATTCATTGTTATTCATGACGGGCAAGTGGCGCGCGTTCGTTTCCTGTCGGATGCAATCCCTTCTGAAATGCAAATTAATGCACTGGTGGGCTCGGCCCGGTCGGCTCTAAAGTCGCGAATTAATTTCAATTAAAAGTCGACCGCCGCGCGAGCTTCTATTTATACTGTGGCCGGCGTGTCCCAATTAGGCACGAACCTTACGGGCAATAATTGGAGTCGGGGCATTAAATTAGGGCCGACTGGGCAACTTTCCCTCTGGTTTATAAATAGCCGCCGGCGGTGTCGACTCACGAAAGCAGATCCTTCATTACTGGTAAGTGATTTGAATGGATCGGTCGGAATGGTAGACTACGAGCCAGAAAAACAGAAACGAAGAAAGGGATTTGGTCATGAGTATCAGTGAAGAAATTAAATGATTTAAATACTGGATTGATGAGGCTGTTACTTGTTGAAACTCCATATTTCATTAATTTATTATTAATTATTTATTATTTAATTAGGTGAAGAAGGAAAACTCTAATAAACTTACTGGATGAAATTATTTAGTAGTTAGAAAATAAATAAAGTTTATTTATATAAAATATCAAACAGCTAAGATTAAAGACTAAAAATATATCCAGTATTGATCATTTTCATCTTCTCTAGAATCCTCTAGTCTGGGGATCATCCTTCAAATAGGGATTTCGTAAGATGTGAGCGTAAGAAGTATGCGAAGGCTAAAACGAGTTTGGCTAATACATTTGTTTCAGGAATATTTGTTAATAAATAAAATTGTCATTTGAATTCATCTTTCAGCTGTCATATGTCAATTGTTATCCGTCATTTATCATATTTGTCAACGCTCAATTATCATGTGTCATCTGTCAACTTTCATGTGTTATCAGTCAACTGTCATATGTCATATGCCATCTACAATTTGTCATCTATCATCTACTATCTAACAACTGTTAACTGTAATTTGACAGCTGTTGTTTTATATCCTGCGATTAAAGTGAAAGATTAATAATTTGAATTCATCTGCCATCTGTAATATATCAACTTTTATGTATCATTTGTCATCTGACAACTAACTATCATTTATCAGCTTTCATCTGTGTCTGTATAGTTCAATATCTATCTAATACCTCGACATAGAAGTAGTAAATATTTTCGTGTTTTATCTAATTATCATTCACTTAAATCTCGGGACATATAACACCAGCTATCAGATGACACTTGACAGTTATCAGATAGATGACAGATGGCAGATGACAGTTCATAGTTGACAGTTGACACATGACAGATAAAGGTGTCAGATGATAGTTGACAGATGACCATGAATGATAATGAATCTTGTGATGATATTTTTATCTTATTAACCGAAGGCTAAGCAATCTCGAGATTACGGTGTTTATATGTAATAAATAATAAGGAAAATTGATAATAATAATGTAGATTTTCTGCTATGAATTTTTTCTTATACTTCGTTTAAAACTAGAAGACAGATTACAGATAAATGATAAATGGCAGTTAGCACTTGACATTTTACAAATAACAGATGAGAGTTGACTGTTGACGGATGATAGTTAGCAGATGACAGATGACAGTTGACAGTGGACAGATGAAAAATGAATTCAAATTAGCACATGTAAAAATCACTGATTAGATTGCAGTAAGTAATAACAAATGAAACATTGACAAATTCCAATAAAAAATTTTAATTATTTACAGCCGCATAACAGATAACAGATGACAGATAACAAATGACGAGTGTCAAATGACAGATAGCAATTGACAAATGACAAATTTACAGTTGAGAGTGTTACAGTTTTACAATTAATAGATGACAGATGAAAGTGAGTTAAAATTACAATTTTATTTATTTAAGACTGGACAATAGAAAACAGATGGCAGGTAAAAATGTCTGATGAGATTTGCAGTAAATAAAACAAATGAAACATTGCCAAATTTAAATAAAAAACATAGTTATTTACAGCTGCATAACAGATGACAGATAACAGTTGACGAATGACAAATGACAGATAGCAATTGACAAATGACAGATGTCAGTTGAGAGTTGACAGTTGATAGTTGACAGTTGATAGTTCACAGTTGACAGTTAACAGCTGAGAGTTGATAGTTGACAAATAATAGATGATAGACGGATGACAGTTGCAGTTGACAATTTGACAGTTGACAGTTGAAAGATTAATTCAAATCACAATTTTGTTTATTAAAAACTGAAAAATAGAAGAGAGATGACAGGTAAAAATGACTGATGAGATTGCAGTAAGTAATAACAATTGAAACATTGTCAAATACAAGTAAAAAAAATATATATATATAAAATAACAGATAACAGTTGACGAATGACAAATGAAAGATAGCAATTGATAAATGACAAATAACAATTGACAAATGACAGATGTCAGTTGACAATTAGGAGTTTATTTATTTATTTATAAACGGGTAATACCATTGTACAGTGTTTACATAAAGTAAAAATAGTTGATAGTTAACAGTTGATAGTTGATAATTGATAGTTGATAATTGATAGTTGATAATTGATAGTTGACAGTTGACAGTTGATAGTTGACAAATGACAGGTGACGAATGACAGTTGCAGTTGACAATTTGACAGTTGACAGTTGAAAGATGAATTCAAATTACAATTTTATTTATTTAAAACTGAACAATAGAAGACAGCTTACAGGTAAAAATGGTTGCAGTAAGTAATAACAAATGAAACATTGCCAAATTCAAGTAAAAGTTTAATTATTTACAGCCGCATAACAGATGACAGATGATATGTAACAGTTGACGGATGACAAATGACAAATAGACAGATGGTAATTGACAAATGACAGATGGTAGTTGACAGTTGGCAGTTAACATTTGACAGTTGATAGTTTATAGTAGACAGTTGACAAATGATAGATTGTAGGTGACGGATTTGACAATTTGACAGTTGACAGATGACAAACGACAGCTGATTGATAAATTTAAACTACAATTTTATTTATTTAAAAGTGGATACACGTGACAGTCAACAAATGACAAATGACAAATGAGATGCAGTAAACAATAACAAATAAAACATTGACAAATTCAAATAAATAATTTAATTATTCACAGCCGCATAAAAGATTACAGATGACAGGTAACAGGTAAGACATGTTAATGACAAATGACAAATGATAAACACGAGGAAAAAGATGAGAATAAACATTAGACAATCGCAAATGAGATTTCATTTCATTACATTAACTATTAATGTCGTATGGCAACCGATATTGTAGATTTTTGCTATGAATTTTTCATTTGTGGACATTTGACAGTTAATAGTTGACCGTTAACAGTTGACAGTTGACAGTTGATAGTTGACAGCTGACAGTTGATAAATAACAGATGAAAGGAGGTGGATAACCGTTGCAGTTGACAGTTTGACAGTTGACAGTTAACAGATGAAAGATGAGTTCAAATTACAATTTTATTTATTTAAAACTGGACAATAGAGGGGAACTGTCAGGTAAAATATATTGCAATTGACAAATAACAAATGACAGATGGCAATTTACACATGGCAATTGACAAATGCTAGATAACAGTTGACCGTAGACAGTGGACAGTTGACAGTTGATAGTTGATAGTTGACTGTTGACAGTCAAATAACAGATTACAGATGTCGTATGACAGATATGATAGTTGAAAGTTTGACAGTTCACATTTGACAGATAAAAGATGAGATTGCAGTAAGTAATAAAAAATGAAGTATTGCCAAATTCCAATAAAAAATTCAATTATTTTCAGCCGCATAACAGATAAGAGGTAACAGTTGACGAATAACAAATGACAGATAGCAATTAAAAAATGACAAATGTCAATTTACAGTTGACAATTGACAGTTGAAAGTTGACAGTTGATAGTTCACAGTTGACAGTTGACAGTTCACATTTGACTGTTCACAGATGAAAGATACGTTCAAATTACAATTTTATTTATTTAAAATTGGTCAACAGAAGAGAGATGACAGGTAAAAAGGATGATGAGAAATAACAAATAAAACATTGTCAAATTCAAATGTAAAATGTAATTATTTACAGCCGCATTACAGATGACATGTAACAGTTGACAAATTACAATTACAAATGTAACAGTTGACGGATAACAAATGACAGATACCAATTGACAAATAACAAATGACAGATGGCAATTGACAAATGTCAGATGACAGTTGACAGTAGACATTAGACAGTCGACGGTTAACAGTTAATAGTTGATAGTTGACTGTTGATAGTTATAAAATGACAGATGACAGATGACGTATGACAGATACAGTTGACAATTGACAGTTGACAATTGAAAGTTGACAATTGACAGTTGATAGTTGTCAGTTGTCAGTTGTCAGTTGCCAGTTTACAGTTGACAGATGAAAAAATGAATTCACTGATGACAAGCGATAAACGAAAAATGACAAATGATATTCCAGTAAATAATAACAAATGAAACATTGCTAAATTTAAACAAAAATAATTATTATTTACAGCCGCATAACAGGTTACAGGTAATACGTAAGATATGACACATGACAAATGACAAACGATAAACACGAGATGACAAATAACATTCGACAAATGCAAACAAGTGATTAAAACAGATAAAATATCTTAAACAGTAAATGTAAAATTAAATATTATAAACTAATAATGACGTATGACAACTAATTTTGTAGTTTTTTTCCTATGAATTTTATTTTAATTTTATTTAAAACTAGAAGAAATATTATAGAATACAGACGGCACATGCCAGTTAACAGATGACATGTGTAAGTTAACAGTTGAAAGTGATCAGATGACAGTTATCAATTGACGGATGACAAATTACAGTTAACAGTTGACGCATTACAAATGACAGATAACAGATAGTAATTGACAAATGACAAATTAGATATGAGAGATGACGATTGACAGTTTGACAATCGATAGTTGATATTTGACAATTGACAAATTAAAAATTAAACACACTTTTTACTTTTTTAAAATTTATTTGGTCACCAATAGTAACGATACATTAACATACCATTTCCAAACCGTGACTAATGACAGTTGAAAGTTGACAGATAAATTCAAATTACAAGTTTATTTATTCAAAACTGCATAATAGAAGACCGTCTGAAGGCACGCGATTGACAGCGAATGACAAATGAGATAGCAGTAAGTAATATCAAATGAAATATTGCCAAATACAAATAAAAAAAAAATTTATTTACAGATGACAGGTAACAGGTAAGAGATGACAAATGACAGATGAAAAATAACAAACGAAAAACACGAGATAAAAGATGACAAATGAAATTTGACCAATGCAAATGAGATTTCATTACAAAAAGTAATAAAAAAAACGGATAAAAAATATCAATTAGTAAGTGTGAAAAAATTTCATAATAAACTAATAATGATGCAGGACAACTAATAAAACAATTGTTAAATTCAAATAACAGATGACAGATGGTAGATAGAAAATAACAGATGGCAGAACCCAAACCACGAATGTCATATTCTAGATGACAAATGACAAACGACAAACAAGATTCATTGCAACAAGTGACTGAAATGAAAAAGAAATTGCAAACGGCAGAAATGTGAAGTAGCAGATGAAAAATTTAAAATAACTGAATTCAAATGACATTTTTTTTATTGACACTCAGATAGGAGATGAGAGTTGGCAAATGGCATAAAAGATGCAATATATCAAATAGATGATAGCTAACAGCTGACAGTTGACAGTTACTAGTTGATAAATGATAGACGACAGATGACAAATGAGAGATGAATGACAGATGAGTGATGACACAAGACAAATGACAAGTCTCTAATAACAAATGACAAAAGATAAATGCCAAATGACAAACGACGATAACTGATAAATGGTTAATGATAAATGACAAATGCAATGTTACATTCATTCGTTTTTAAAATTTTTTAGTAATAGTTTGTAACTAATTCTGTAAAATTTTAATGACAGATGACAAACAAAAACAACATAAGTGACAATTGACAAATGACATACATATTACAGCTGTAAAATGACTTCATTTATGACAGGTTATAGGTAAAATATATATTTATATTTGTAAATAACAAATCACAAGAAAAACAAATGACAGATAATAACAAATCAAGAAACACGAGTGAAAAGTGACACAAGTCAAATGACAAATGGCAAGTGACAGAAGAAAAATGACAAATGACAAATGCCATATGCCATATTACAAATGATATTTGACAAAAAAAAGGCAAAAAAATTATAAGTGACAAATGTCAGATAACAAATGAAGGCCTCTGTCCTAATCTTCAACCTTTAAAACATTCACAAGGGTTAACATTTTAAAAAGAAATTAAAGATGTTTAAATTTTATTGCTTTTGTACTTGTTCAGAAATTAGAGCAATTTCACAAATTTTTAGAACTCGTTTCAAAATTATATTAAGAATTAAAAATTAGTATTAGGAGTTAGGACTCGTCATTAATACTATAGAAAATACTGTCGCACTATCTAACCGACTGTGCCAATTAAAGGCCTATTTAATTTTTTAGTGATATAAATCTCGAATAGAAAAAAAAGGTTACTTGTTTGTGATAAAGTGCATTTTATCACAACTATACAAAATATAAATGCATTATTAGCTCCCTCTTCCTATAAAACACGGCACTAACAAGAAATATCTTCATCAGAGTTATTTGCCCTCGTAACTACATTGCACTTAAATGTAATGGAAACTTAAGTGATACACAAAGTACAACCGCGAGGAAACTCTAATGGATATAAAATTACATTTTGCATACACACTTATTCCCCCTTTTGTTTAATATAAAGACGTTGTGTGTGTGTGTGTGTGTGTGTGAATTTCATTACACAACCCTGTGATTCGTTTACGAGGTATTTTTGGAGTGTCGGTCGTGAATCAGGTCGTTGTAAATTAGTATGGCTCTCCTCCAGAATCCTGAAAACTTTTCAAGAGGTGAACGTTCGTTGCCCGTCTGGGCGGGTCGCCCCCCCCCCAAACCACCCTTCCGTACCTCCCGCGCCACCCAACGAATTTGGAACTAGGTGACGTTACGTAAGCGCATACAGCTTGCATACAAATCCTCCTTTTTGCAACAATAAACGGATCGAACGCGGATTCGACGCGATCCGGTGTGCTCCGAATTTTTCCGTACTGGCGAATTATCATCACCAGACACGACGGAAACTTTTCGAATTCACAAAACTGCAAATACGTAATTTATATATAAAACAACAATAACAATGATAAAATCGTTTGTTGATTATGGTGTATCCACTTAATTAAGAAAGTTTAGTTAAATGACTCGAACAAATATAAATTCTAGTTTAATTTTCGACAACATTCAAAACTAAACAATAGATAAAATCCTTCCTCACAAAATATACAAAATTAATTATTGAATATAAATTACATATCTAATAAGTAATCAACACACGTGTACACCCTATACATAATGATATAATACAAACCCGAAATTAATTCGGCGGCGTGTTTCGATCACGTACGATGAAAACTGCACGTAAATAATTAAATCTGGGGGTTACGCGAACAAAGCGATTCCGCGGGAGGAAACCGGTGAATGGAAATAAATAATTGCGTTTCCGATAATCCCGATGGCTGCGGGGACTTTATGTATGCTAATTCAAGTGAAATGGCTTTTACACACAATTTTCCGAGAGTACGGCCCAGAGATAATTTCCTTTCCTTAACTTACTTTTCCGAACTAATAAAAGTTACCCCGACCGACAATGCAAATAACGGGAGACACTGGGCGATGTATCGACCGCGTAATTCGATTAAACGGTCGGACACTCCTTCATTTCCGTTTCCGGAACGACCATTCGAAACGTACTCAGCTTAATTGTTTTAATTGTCGATATTAAATGTTACGGTCGGGTTAATTCATTTTATCGACGTTTGCGCCTTACAAAATACTGCAATCTTTCATTTTATTAAAAATAAATTAATTCTCGTTAATGTTTTAAAGGTTGGGGGTTGGGATAGAAAAATATTTATTAGAATCTTCAAGAACCTTTTATAGATTGGAGGTTTGACAGTGGCCATCCACCCACCCTACATATTTATTTCCTTTAACCAGAGATACTTCTATGTATTAACAATAAGTTCGATTTTTACTACATAAATATTTTTATAAAAATGCAATAAACAAATCAGTTAAAAATTACTTTCTACAGATTATAGATAACAGATGAAAAATGACAAATGACGAATGAAAAATGGTAAATGTTAAATCACAAATGACATTTTACATGGACGTTTCTAAGTAACGTACGTCAATTGTTATTGGAAAAATATATAACCTCACTATTTGCTAACAGATTCTGAAAATTTAGAGCTAATTCCTGCCGTAATTGTTTTTGTAGAATTTCTGAAACTCTGGAATGCAAACTTAATATTTTTCAGTTTCAAAACATAATGAATTATAATTTTGTTTTTAATTGACGTACCTCACTTGATTTAGTAAACATTTTTGACTTCATTATTTATCAACATATTCAGTAAAAGTGATAAATGTTAAATCAAAAAATATAAATGACAACTGACAGACGACATATTACAGCTGCAAAGTGACAGGTGATTGATGATAGATTATAGGTGAAAATAAAATGTATATTGGTAAATGACAAATCATCAAAAACAAATAACACATGACAAAGGACATATGACAAATGACACCTAAAATGACAAATAACAAATCAAGAAATACAAGTTGCAAGTGACAAAGGGAAAATGAAAAATGGAAAATGGCACGTTACAAGAAATATTACATATGAAAAATTACAAATAACAAATGACAGATTGCAAATGATATTTGACATTTAACACAGAAAAAGATAAATAACAAATACAAAAAACGTGACACATGACAGATGACAAATGGCAAAAGAAGACAAATAGTAAATCATAAATAATAAATAAGAAATGACAAATGATATTTAACATATGATTGATGACAGATTATAATCTAACAAATTAAGAGACATAAGTGAAAAGTGACAAATGACAAATGGCAAATGGCAAGACACAGAAAACAAATGACAAATCACAAATAACAAATAAGAGACAACACGTAACATTTTACATTCGACATATGACGAATGACATATTTAGTAACATATTACAACAATAATAAATGACAAATCTCAAATAACATATGACAAATAAAAAATCAAAAAACACAAGTGATAAGTGAGAAGTTATAAATGACAGATGACATATTACATCTACAAAATGACAAATGATTGATGACAGATTATAAAGGAAAATAAATATTTATATTGGCAAAAGTCGAATCATAAATGACAAATAACAGATGATAAAAGACATTTGACGTTTGAAAAACGACACATAAAATGATATAAATCAAAAAACATAAGTGACATGTGACAAATGTCAGATTACAAATGACAAATGGCAAGTGATATAAGAAAAATGACAAATGACTAATCACACAATAACAAATGACAGATGATAAATGACATTTGACATATGATAAATTACAGCTGCAAAATGATACATAATTCATGACAGATTATATGTGAATCTGAATATTTATATTAGCAAATGACAAATCACAAATAACAAATGACAGATGACAAAGGTCATGTGACATTTGATATATGAAAAAATGACACATAAACTGATATCTAACAAATCAAGAAACACAATGGACAAATGACAAATGGCACATATCAAGTGACAAAATATAACAACAAAGTACAAATGGCAAGTGACAGAAGACAAATGACAAATAACAAATTACAGATGACAAAGGATATTTGACTCTTCAAGTATGACACATATCAAATGACAGACAGAATGACAAATAACCAATCATATCTGAAATGTTTTTCATTGTTAAAAATGAAATTTTCTGCCCACAAATTTTATATCTTCGGCCTACTATCAATATTGAAATTATCTATAGCCAAAATATACAATTTCTACTGTAAAAATTAAAAGCTTTTTGCTGCTAAAAGTTATATATATGTATATATATATATATATATATATATATATATATATATATATATATATATATTAAATCAAAAACCACAAGTAACAAGTGATAAGTGACAAGTGACGAATGACAAATAACAGATAACAAATGGCAAATGGCAAGTGGCATAAGACAAGTGACAAATGACCAATCACAAATAATAAAAATAAATGACAAATGACATTTGACGTATGACAAATTCCAGATGCAAAATTACAAATGATTGATGACAGATTATGGGTGAAAATAAATATTTAAATTGGCAAATGACAAATCACAAATAGCAGACAAAGGATGTTTGACATATGACAAATTACACATAAAATGATATCTAACAAATTAAGAAACGCAAGAGACAAGTGACAAATGGAAAAAATTACAAATGGCAAGTGACAGAAAGCAAATGACAAATAATAAATTACAGGTGACAAATGTTATTTGACATATAACAAATCTCACATAAAATGGCAAAAAACAAATCAAAAAACACAAGTGGCAGGAGAAAAGTGAGAAGTTCCAAATCACAGATGACATATTACATCTGCAAAATCACAAATAATTGATGACATATTATAGGTGAATATAAATATTTATATTGTCAAATTACAAATAAAAAATAACAAATAACATAGGAAATTTGACATTTGACATTTAACATTTGTCATTTGACATTTGACATATGACAAATGAGACATTAAATGACATATAACAAATAAAAAAAAAAGTGAAAGAAGACAAATGCCAAATCACAACTAACAAATGACAGATGACAACTTATATTTGACATTAGACACATAAAAAAGACTAATTACAGTACAAAAACACACAAGAGACAAGTAACAAATAAGAAATCGCAAATGACAGATGACAAATGTCATTTTATATTTGATACTAGACAAATTACAACTGCAAAATCATAAATACTTAATATATAGGCCTAACAAATCACAAATAACAAATAACAAATGACAGATGAAAAATGACATTTAACATTTGACATATCACTAATAACACATAAAATGACAAAAACCAAATCACGAAATTGAAGTGACAAAGGGCAAACGACAGATACAGCAAATATCAAGTGATAGAAGACAAATGATAAATTACATTTAACATATGATAAATTTCACCTTAAAAATGACAAATGATCGATGACATATTATAGATGAAAATAAATATTTATTTTGGTCTGACAAATAACAATATACAAAAAAAAAATGACCAAGGACAAATTCCAAATGACAAATCTTATATAAAATAACAAATAACAAATCAAGAAACACAAGTGACAAGTATCAAATGACAAGGGACAAATGACAAAAGATAAATGATAAATAAAAATTGGCAGAAGATAAATGACAAATCACAAATAACAAATAAAAAATCAAGAAACACAAGTGCCAAATGACAAGAGACAAATCTTTAATGGCAAATGATAAAAGACAAATGGTAAATAGCAAGTGACAGAAGACAAATGACAAATCGCAAATAACAAATGACAGATGACAAAAGACATGTGACATAAAAAATTACAGTTTCAAAATGACAAATGATTGATGATAGATTATAGGTGAAACATATCAAGTCATAGAAGATGAATGATAAATGACATTTAACATTTGACAAATTACAGCTTCAAAATGACAAATAATTGATGACATATTATAGATGAAAATAAATATTTATATTGGTCTGACAAATGACAAAATACAAAAAAAAAATGACCAAGAACAAATGCCAAATGACAAATCTTATATAAAATAATAAATAACAAATCAAGAAATACAAGTGACAAGTGTCAAATGACAAGGGACAAATGACAAGATATAAATGATAAAAAATGATAAATGACAAATAACAAATAACAAATGACAAATGCTAAATGTCAATAGATTTAGCATTTGATATAAGATAAATTACATTTGCAATATGACAAATTTTGATGAAAAATAAATATTTATATTGGTCTGACAAATAACAAATTACAAATAAAAAATGACAAATTCCAAATGACATTTCATATATGAAAAATCACAAATAAAATGACAAAAACCAAAAACAAGAAACACAAGGGTCAAATGACAAGAGACAAATGTTTAATGATAAATGACAAATGGCAAATAGCAAGTGACAGAAGACAAATGACAAATCACAAATAACAAATGACATTTGGCATAACAAATTACAACTGCAAAATGACAAATAATTGATGATTATAGGTAAAAATAACTATGAATGGCTTAACAAATGACTAATGATAAAAGACAAATGACAAATGGCAAATAGCAAGTGACAGAAGATAAATGACAAATCACAAATAACAAATAAAAAGATGACAACTGATGTCTGATATAACAAATTACACCTGCAAAATGACTATTAATTGATGATAGTTTATAGTTTAAAATAAATATCTATATTGGCCTGAAAAATGACAAAGCACAAATAACAAATGACAAACGAAAAAAGGACATTTAACATTTGACTTATGATAATTGAAACATAAAATTACATCTGACAGACAATTTGCAAATAACAAATGACACATGATAAATGCTAAGTGACAAATTACATATAAAATGATAAATTAAAAATCAAGAAACATAAGTGACGCGTATCAAATGACAAGGGACAAATTACAAATGATGAAATGTAAAATGACAAATGGTAAGTGACAGAAGAGAAATGACAAATTACTAATAACAAATGACAGATGATTAATGGCAGATTGTAGGTTAAAATAAATATTATTGGCCTAACAAATGACAAATTGACAAATCACAAATAACAAATGAAAAATGACAAATGACAAACGAGAAATGACAAATGACATATAACAATTTGCGTATAAAATGACAAATAACAGGTCACGAAACACAAGTGATAAAGAGCAAAGTGACAGAAGACAAGTGATGATGACAAATGACATATTTATTTATTTATTTATTTATTTATTACCGGGTTATACCATTGTACAGTGTTTACAGAAAGTAAAAATATAACAAATGACATACGACAAATCACCCATAAAATGACAAAAAACAAATCAAAATTTCATCAAGTGACAAGTGACAAGTGATAAATGACATATTACAGCTGCAAAATAACAAATGATTGTTGACAGATTATAGGTGAAAATAATATAATTGTATTGGCCCGACTTTAATCTTTTATCTCTTTATTTATTAAATTATAGTTTATTTGAAAGTTGAAGACTGTACATATTATTAAATACTACAGATTATAAATAAGAGTTGACAAATGCCAATTGATAAATGACATCTGTAGTTTGACATTTCACATTTCACATTTGTCACTTGAAATTTGGCATTTGATATTTGACATTTGACACATGCCAATTCAGTAATGACAAATGACAAATGCCATATGAAATTTGAAATTTCACATTGTCCATTTGAAATTTGGCATTTGATGTTTGACATTTGACATTTGTGATTTGACATTTGGCATAAAAATTTACGTATTAAAGGGTTCACAGGAATTTGATGTTTGACATTTGACATTTGATATTTGACATTTGACATTTGACATTTGACATTTAATACATAGAATGGCAAGTAACAAATCAAATAATACACCTTGATCTGTTTATCTCTAGTTTTTCGTTTGTTTTCTCTTTATTTATTATTTATTTAATATTTTACTATCTTTTGATGGTTTTCTACGAATTTTTGGACTATTTTTCAGTAACCCCCTCTAGGTAAAGTTACGCTAGGTCAATGTACAGCGTGTTGTCGTAGGTCAAGAGTACGAATAGTTTATTGGGATAGGTCAAGAGTGCGCGAGATCAATGTACAGTTTATTGTGCTGGATTAAAAATATCCAAATGAAAAATTGTTTTCTGTACAATTAACTGTTGATGGATAACAAATTAAAGGTGAAAAATAAGAGATGATGATAGATGATAGATGATAGGTGACAAGATGTTCTCATTATAACAATAATACGTCCTGATTACTTCTTGTTGATTTAATAAAAGCATTAATGTCGATATTACCACTGGCAAAAAACCCTCGCACACCCTCATAAATTCGCGAGAGTCGTTCGCACAAGGAAAAATGTGTGTTTTAAGGCCACGCGTAAAGGAGCTCTTAGGCAAACACATTTCACATACCCCGGGAGATAATCAGGACGGGGCTTTTACATCGCCTGGATTAAGCGGGATTTATTATTATTTTATATGGGACGGTAAACACGTGAACATAAGCCGAGAGCTAATAGTAACAGAGAGCTAGAGAAATAAAAAAAAAATAGTATATGACAATGTTGAAATCGTACAACTTTCTCTAAACTTATTGTATTCATTCATAACATAACTCTTATAGTATTCAGTAATCGGTAAAACACGTTTGTATAACACTTGATTTTTATTAATATGTTGAGTATAGTATTTAATTGCGATTCATTTCATTGATTTAGGATTAAAATTGTTAGATTGTATTTTAACATTACTGTGAATATTGTATAATGATATTGGCTGTTAATAAATAGATAAATGAATAATGTAAAAGATAGTGTATTAATGTAAGACGGACGGCGGATAGAACGGTATGAACTGATATACCTCAAGATCATCATTCAGAAGATCACGGATGCGCAGCTAAAGATTATAAGCCCCAACTGCTGTGTCTACAATATTTAAACATTCTTATTTATTGTTTTTAATTATATATAATAAATATTTTGTGTCGCAATTATTTACAAATCAAACATGTTTACATTTCACTGAAGCATTGTTTAACGATTCACAAAGAATTATTTATTTATTTTGGCGCGCTTTAACAAATCGTTTATCAAATTCCTAAGTTATTTGCTCATCCATCAATTGCGCGGATCAGGAGGCTTATCGGATTATCTCTTCGTCAACGTCGGATCCGATTCGAACGAAGTTCTCCGACCTCAGGTCACGCCACACGATTTTAACTCGGAATCCCCGCTGGGGGTAGCTGTGATCCAATTAAAATCAATCTTCAAACACATATTTCAGAATAGAAATTTTACGAAAATAAACGACTCTAATGAATGTATAATCAATGTAGACACATACGTCAAATTGATTTGAAAATGTGAAATAATATAATTATAATTAGGTGAAGAGAATCACTTGAATATCTGGTTCTATCAAGAGTGTATAAATTATAATTTAATTATACCTTAAAAATGATGGTGAAAATTATATGAATGATAATTTTCTTCACGTATATACAAATAGAAAAATTAACCTTTAGATATAATCGAACGTGAAGATATGATTAAAACTTGATTAAAACAATTAATTTTTATTTCGCTAGACATACATTTCGGGTGTTTTAATCAAGCCAAAAAAATTTCCTGCAATTATTGTATATTAAGAAATTTTCTAGATGATTCATTATCTACAATCCCCAATTATATTTTAAGGCTTATTTTTTTATATAAGATAATCCCCACGACCCTCATTAATAATCTAAAATTAACCCCCTAGAAACTTTTATAAGATGATCACCAGCGATTACTTACTTTTTTTCCCCTTTGCGTTCAACTATTTTTACCGACGTGAGAAATGCTCATCATTATATCGTGACGGTGTTTAACGAAAGAAAAAATTGTAAGTCTCCAGCACGCGACAGCTCATTATTCAATATTAACATCCAGATATTATTTACCCGGTAATCTCGACGGTGGGGTTTAATTTCCTCCGTAAAAGGGAAACGGAAGTAGAAGGAGAGTTACAGTTTCACAGAAACGCGATAATAATATTCACTCGAATACGCTCGTGAATACTTTGCCAGTCAGTCCTACATTGACGCGATTATAATACCTCGAAGAATTAATTTGTTCAAGTTGCCTTCAGGAATTCAAGAGAAATCGAACGTGAAAATACGATTGATATTTTATATGTTTCCAATAAATCGTAAAACTTGAGTCGTGATTGAGGGAACTGGTTTGAATTTATATGTAGTAAATAAAATTAATAGCTTTCAAATAATTTTAATTTTTCTAGATTATCAGATAATATAACAAAATTCTTGGAAATTAAACGCTTTTTTTCTGGCAGCAATTTAAAACTTATAGCTAAAAGTTAATATTAAATTTTAAATTATCAAAAATCTCTTGTCATCAAATTACACTCAGATATTTATATTTATAGGATATGCAGTTTTTACAAAATTTCCTGTGAATGAATTTTTAAAAATTTACTTTATAAATTAATCAGTTGAGGAATTCAATCACAAGAAACAAATATGTAGATTGGCATTAGGGAAACACAAACTTAATATTATCTTTAGAAAGTTTTGTTTTAATAAAAGCATTTGTGTTTTTGAATTTTTACAAAATTTCCTGTAATCAATGAATTTTTAAAAATTTTCTTTACAAATTATTCAGTTGGGGAATTCAAGCATAAGAAAAAATTATGTAGATTGGGATTAGAGTTACACAAACTTAATATTATCTTTAGAATGCCTTGTTTTTAATAAAAACATTTGTGTTTTTGTATTTTTTACAAAATTTCCTGTAAACAATGAATTTTCAGTTGAACTGATTTCTATAAAAAAAAAAAACAGAAAACACTTACTATTACTCTACCGGCTTGTTGTTTCCTGTGCATAAAAAAAACAAACACTCATTCAAACAATAAATAAATAAGCAATTTTCCAAAAAATAAATTCAATTTTCATAATTAATAATCAAATATTAATGAAAAACTTTTCATTTATTGCAGTGATAATACGAAAATTAAAATATAATTATAAGTATTTATTCAGTTATTAAAAATTTTCTGACAAACACAGGTTTATGTAAAAATAATTGGAAGGTGGGATAGTGGCCACCCACCCACCCTACATATTTATTAAAATTTTAAGCTACAACAGAGTTTTTGGTTTCCAGAAAATATTAACACAAATTATATTATCGTATATAAAACAGTAAAAGTTCAGCAGGGTTTGAAATTACAATAGATATATAGGGTGAGAGTGATTAAAATAACAATGTGTATGTAGGATGGGTGGGTGGCCTCTAACACACTCTCCAATCACTAAAACATACGCGAGGATTTTGCTAATTTTATTTCTATGCATAAGAAAATGATTTCATTAATTATTCAGTAAACTATCTCTTCCAAAAATAATTTCCCGAAAACTCCCATTTATATAAAAGTTATTGAAGGATAGGATAGTGGCCACCCACCCACCCTACATATATATTAACATTTAAACCTACAAACCGTTTTTAGTTTCCAAAAATCCTCAACACTAATTCTGTTAGAGTTTACAGGAAATTAAAAGTCTGACAGTGATTGAAATAACAATGTATATGTAGGGTGGGTGGGTGGCCTCGGACCCATCCTCTAGTCACTAAAACATACGCGAGGGTTTTGCTAATTTTATTTCTATACGTAAGGAAATGATTTCATTAATTATGCTGTAAACTATCTATTCCATAAATATTTTTTCCGAGAAACACTCGTTTATATAAAAGTGATTGGAGGGTGGGATAGTGGCCACCCACCCACCCTACATATATATTAAAATTTAAACCCATAACACAGTTTTTAGTTTCCAAAAATCTTCAACGCTAATTCTGTTAGAGTTTACAGAAAATTAAAAGTCTGACAGTGATTGAAATAACAATGTATATGTAGGGTGGGTGGGTGGCCTGAGACCCACCCTCCAGTCACTAAAACATACGCGAGGGTTTTGCTAATTTTATTTCTATACATAGGAAAATGATTTTATTAATTATTCTGTGTAAACTATCTCTTCCATTAATATTTTCCCGAGAAACACTCGTTTATACAAAAGTGATTGAAGGGTGGGATAGTGGCCACCCACCCACCCTACATATATATTAAAATTTAAACCCACAACACAGTTTTTAGTTTCCAAAAATCCTCAACACTAATTCTGTTATAGTTTTCAGGAAACTAAAAATCTAATAGTGATTGAAGTAACAATGTATATGTAGGGTGGGTGGGTGGCCTCGGACCCACCCTCCAATCACTCAAACAAACGCGAGGATTTTGCTAATTTTATTTCTATGCATAAGAAAATGATTTCACTAACTATTCAGTAAACTATCTCTTACATA
The DNA here is from genome assembly GCA_963969525.1 of Ontholestes murinus. Lineage (NCBI taxonomy): Eukaryota > Metazoa > Arthropoda > Insecta > Coleoptera > Staphylinidae > Ontholestes > Ontholestes murinus. Next base: position 54,954,150 of record OZ018397.1, read on the forward strand.
AATATTTTCCCGAGAAACTCACGTTTATATAAAAGTGGTTGGTGGGTGGGATAGTGGACACCCACCCACCCTACATATATATTAAAATTTAAACCCACAACACAGTTTTTAGTTACCAAAAATCCTCAACGCTAATTCTGTTAGAGTTTACAGGAAATTAAAAGTCTGACAGTGATTGAAATAACAATGTATATGTAGGGTGGGTGGGTGGCATCGGAACCACCCTCCAATCACTAAAACATACGCAAGGGTTTTATCGGATTAATTACTCTAAAGAAGAAAAAGATTTCTTTTATTATTGTGTAAACCATCGAATAATTTATTTGTAAAATTCAGTTTCAACTTCAGCTATGTTGTTTGTGGTTGAAAATTTATTACTTTTATTACTGAATATTATTCATTAGACTATTTTTAAATTATTTCTGAAATTTTATATGATTCTATGAACAAATAAATAATTTAGAGTCGATTTTCATCACCTTAACGAATAATTTATTGGAAAATTTCAGTTTTAACCTTCGCCATGTTATTTGTGGTTGAAAATTTATTAATCTCATTACTCAATGTTATGCATTAGGTTAATTTTAAATAATTTACAAAATTTTATGTGATTCCATCAACAAATAAATAACTGAGGGTGGATTTTTCACACCTTAGCCAATAATTATATTGAAAAAAAACAGTTTCAACCTCTGCCATATTGGTTGTGGTTGAAAATTTATTAATATCATTATTGACTATTATTCATAAGGCTATTTTTAAATATTTTGTAAATTTTTATATGATTTCACTGTCAAATAAACAATTAAGAGTCTATTTTTAACACGTGAGCGAATTATTTATTTGAAAAAATCAGTTTCAACCTTCGCCATGTTGTTTTTGGTTGAAAATGTATCAATGTCATTACTGAATATTAAACATTAGGCTATTTTTAAATAATTTCTGAAATTTTATATGATTCTATCAACAAATAAACAATTAAAAGTCGATTTTCACCACCTAATCAAATAATTTATTTGAAAAACTCAGTTTTAACTTCCACTATGTTGTTTCTCGTTTAAAATTTAATAATCCTGTTATTGTATATTATGTACTAGATTAATAAGAACTATTTTTAAATTATTTCTGAAATTTTATATGATTCCATGAACAAATAAACAATTAAGAGTCGATTTTCATCACCTTAAGGAATAATTTAGTGGAACATTTCAGTTTTAACCTTCGCCATGTTATTTGTGGTTGAAAATTTATTAATATTATTACTGAATATTATTCGTTAGACTATTTTTAAATAATTAATGAAATTTTATATGATTCCGCTAACAAATAAACAATTGAGAGTCGATTTTCATTACCTCAACAAATAATTTATTTGAAAAAATAAATTTTGATCTCCGCCATGTTGTTTATTGTTCAAAATGTATTAATCCTATTATTGTATATTATACAATAGGCTATAAGTAATTAATTTGAGGGTAGACTGGTAAGCACCCACCCACCCCATAAATATATTCAAATATTTAAGCTTAAACACAGTTTATACTCTCCCAAAAATCGTCAACACTAATTTTGATATAGTTTTCAGAAAACTAAAAGTCTGTTAGTGATTGTAGTAACAATGTATATGTAGGGTGGGTGGGTGGCCTCGGACCCACCCTCCAATCACTAAAACATACGCAAGTGTTTCGCTAATTTTATTTCTATTAATAAGAAAATGATTTCTCCTATGATTCTGTAAACCATCTTTCAATAAGTATTTTCCCGAGAAACACTCGTTTATATGAACGTAATTGGAGGATGAGATAGTGGCCACCCACCCACCCTACATATATATTTAATTTTAAAGCTACAAAACAGATTTAAATTTCAAAGAATCATTAACAAAAATTCCGTTATTGTATTTAGGCAACTAGAAATTGAGAAGTGATTAAAATACATTTATACACGTAGGGTGGGTGTGGGGCCTATAACCCACCCTCAAGTGACTAAAACATACCCGAGGATTTCATCGAATTAATTTCTAGAAATATGAAAACGATTTCTTTTTTTATTCTGTAAACTATCTTTTTCATAAATATTTTCTAGAAAAGCACACCTTCATACTGAAATAATTGGAGGGTGCAATAGTGGTCACACTTCCACCCTACAAATATATTCTAATATTTATCCTAAGACACAGTTTTTACTTTACAAAAATCATTAAGAATAAATAATTTTATATATACTATAGTTTTCAGAAAACTGTTGTTTTTTATAGTGATTAAAGTAAGAGTAAGAGTGTATATGTAGTATAAATTAGAGAACGATTCCTTTTATAATTCTGTAAACCATTTTTTCTATAAATATTTTCCTGAGAAACACTCGTTTATATTTAAATATTTCGAGGGTGGAATAGAGACTACCCACCCAACATGCAAATATATTAAAATATTTAAAGTAGAACACAGTTTTTGTATTCCAAAAATATTTTAGTTTTTAGGAAACTGAAAATCTGCCAGTGATCAAAGTTACCACGCATATAGAGGGTTGGTGGGTGTCATTTGTCATTTGTCATTTTTCATTTGTCATTTGTCATTTTTTATTTGTCGTTTGTTACTTATAATCTTGTCATCTATCAAATATTTTAATGGTAATGTGTTCATTTTAAGATATTAAGTCAATTGTCAATTGTCAGTTACTAATACACATTTACCTATAGTTAATTCTTACCAATTGTCAAAATGAAGAATTATCAACTGTCATCTGTCAATTATAAACTGTTGTCTGTCAACTGTGAATATTTATAAGTCATCTGCTGTTTTTTTAGTTCGTGAGTCAAATCTCTGCTATTGGTTATAAAATGTCATCTGTTAATAATTAACTGCCATCTATCAACTGTCAACTGTTTTTTGTCAATTATTAACTGGTATCTATAGACTACCTGTCAACATTATAAAATGCCATCTGTCAAATATTAACTGTCATTTGTCAATTGTTGTTATCTATCGATTAATAACTGTTATCTATGAATTGTCTGTCAACTCGAAATAAATATTAGTCACTGGTATTTTTAAGTCCATTAATTGCCTGCTATCAGTTATCAAATGTCGTTTGTTAATTATTAATTGTCATCTGTCAATTGTTAACTGTCATCTGTCTATCATTTGTCATTTGTCATTTGCTTTAGTCATTTGAAAATTGTCATTTGTCATATGTAAATTGTTATTTGTTATTCTGTCATCTGTCCATTATTAACTGTTGTCTATCAATTGTCTGTTAACTCTAAATATTTATTAGTCATCACCTATTTTTAAATTCTTAACCTAATTGAAACTGATAGGAGACAGTTATCAAATGTCATCTGTGAATTATTTACTATCAACTCTTAATTGTGAGTTGTCATCTGTTCATAATTACCTGTTATCTATCATTTGTCATTTGTCATTTGCTTTTTTCATTTTTTATTTGTCATTTGTCATTTAACTGATAACAGTCAAAAATTAGACAGACGACCGTTGACAATTAATGCATTACAGGTAATACCGTTGTGCAATGTTCGCAAGAAAATAGAAATATAATTAAAAAATAATAAATTAATAAACAATAATTAAAAAATACACAAATTAAAATTGTTGACATTTGACACTGGACATTTTTCATTTACATTTGATACTTGACTCTTTTCATATACATTTAACAGATGACAATTAACTTTTGACACTAGACATTTTTCATATATGGTACATTAGATATTTGACACTTGACACTTGACACTGAACATTTTTTATTTAATTTTGATATTTTCATATACCTTTGACAGATGACAAATGACATTTGACACCAAAAATTTTTCATGCACATTTGATACTGGACCTTTTTCATATAAATTTGACAGTCGACAGTTGACACTGGACATTTTTCATATAGATTAGATACTCGATATATTTCATACAAATTTGACAGTCGACAGTTGACACTGGACATTTTTATATAATCATTTGACACTGGACATTTTTTATTTACATATTATATTTGATTTTCTTCATTTACATTTGACAGATGACAAATGACATTTGACACTGGTTCACATTTGTCAGTTAACATTTGACACTGGACATTTTTCCTATACATTTTTTCGTATACATTTGACAGTTGACATTTAACATTTGACACTTGACATTTTATATATACATTTAACTGACACTGGACGTTTTATATATACATTTGATACTCGACATTTTTCATATTAATTTTAAAATCGATATTTGACATTGGACATTTTTCATATATGTATATTTGACAGTTGACATTTGACACTAGACATTTTTCATTTACATTTTATACTTGACTTTTTTCATATACAGTTGACTAATGACAAATGATATTTGACACTAGACAGTTTACATTTGACACTGGTCATTTTTCATACTCATTTGACAGTTGACATTTGACACTGGAAATTTTTCATATGCATTTGATATTTGGACTTTTTTGTATACATTTGACAGTTGACAATTAACATTTCACACTGGACATTTTACATACCAATTTGATACTGGATGTTTTTCATATATATTTGACTTTTTTTATTAACATTTAACCGATGACAATTAACATTTGACACTCGACATTTTTATATACGTTTGATACTTGACATTTTCCCTATACATTTGACAGTTGACATTTGATACTGAACATTTTTCATACTCATTTGACATTTGACATTTTACACTGGACATTTTTTATTTAAATTTGATACTTGACTTTTTTCATATACATTTGACAGACGACAATTGACACTTAACACAAAACACATTTTTTATACATTTGATATTTGACGTTTTTTATATACATTTAACAGTTGAAATTTGAGACACTGGACATTTTCCATTTAAATTTGAAACTTGACTTTTTTGATATACATTTGACAAATAACAAATGACATTTGATACTAGACACTTGTCATGTACATTTAATACTTGATATTTTTCATATACATTTGATAGTTGACATTTGACACTGGATATTTTTCATATACAATTGACATTTGGCATTTGGACTGGACATTTTTCATATATATATATATATATTTGACATTTGACAATTGACACTGGGCATTAGCAGTTGACAGTTTAAAATCAACATTTGATAACTGACATATAACACCTTATTATTAACAGAATATAGTTGACAATTAGAGATGACAATTGAATACTGTCGTTTTATGATTGACAGACAAAAGTTAAAACCTGACAGATCAGAGTTGACAATCGAAAGATGATAATTAAAAATTGATATTTATTGATTGACAAATAGCAGCTGATAATTGATAGAATTTACATTTAATAATTGACTTTGTGTGTTGTCAATTATTGACGGATGATAGATGACAGATGGCAGATGATAAATGACAATTGATAAATGACAGATGACATATAACAAATGACAAATGAAAATTGACAAATAACAAATGACAAGTGACAAATTAAGTTGTTGCCAATTATCAAATGTTAATTTTCAATAGTCATCTGTAGATTTTTTACTGTCAACTGTCATTTAATAATCGTTATTCCTCAATTATCAATTGTCATCCATTAATTGTCAACCGTCACCTGTCAAATTTTAACTGTCTACAGTCAGTTTCAGTTATCAAAAGTCAATTTTCAATAGTCATCTGTTGATTTTTAATTGTCAATTGTCAATTAATAACTGTCTTGTCTAATTAACCAGTGTCACTCAATTTTAAACTGCAAATTTCTCACTAACAAGTGTTAATTTTCAAGCTATTGCGTCATTTGTCATCTATCACATGTGAAATGTCTGGATAATTATTAATAAATAAATAAATTGTGTTTGTCATTTGTCATTTGCCATTTGTTACTTTTTATTTGTCTTTTGACAATTGACTGACGACAGTTAAACATTGACAGGTGGCAATTGACAATTATTAGATGACAATTAAACGTCAACATTTAATAACTGAAATAAAACAACTTATAATTGACAGATGATTCGTTGACAATTCAGAGATGACATTTGAACACGACCGTTTTATGATTGACAGACAAAAGAGTTAACAATCGAAAGATAATGATTAAAAATGGATATATTTTTAGATTGTCAAATACCAGCTAATAATTTATAATTTATAGTTAATAATTAACATAAGACACTTATTGACGGATGACTGATGGCAGATGACAGATGACAGATGACAGATGACAAATAACAGGTGAGAGATGACAGAGGATAGAAGACAAAGGACAGTTGCAAATGGCAGATGACAGATGACAGATGACAGATGACAGATGAAAAATGAAAAATGAAAAATGAAAAATGACAGATGAAAAATGAAAAATGAAAAATGAAAAATGAAAAACGAAAAACGAAAAATGAAAAATGAAAAATGAACATTGAAAAATGACAAATGAAAAATGACAAATACAAATGATAAATGACAGATGATAGATGACAGATCACAGATGATAGATATTGGATAACAGATGACAAATGACAAATTACAGATCACATATGACAAATGACAGATGACAGACGGTAAATGACAAATGACAAAGGACAAGTGAGACATGGCAAATATCATCTGTCTATTGCCAATTTTTATTTGTCAATTAACAATTGATAATAGGTTGTTGAAAAAATTCACTTGGTTTGTTTCACTAAATTGTTTATTTTGTATTCGACTAGTTTCGGCACTGGGCCATTATCAAGAAAAATGAGTGAAGTGAATTTTTTCAACAACCTATTATTAACACAATGTTTCACCACGTGAAAAATGAGAATCAAATACAAGATATAACAATTGATGTTTATCAATTGTCAATGATTAGCTCTTTTGTGTTGTTTGTTAAATTTGAAAATTTATTTGTCATCTGTTTATGCTTGAGTTATTATGTTAAGTGTCGAGTGTTAATTTTCTAATATCATCTGTTATGTTAAGCGTCATCGATAAAATATTTTACCTCTAATGTGTTTATTTCAAGATAGTCAACTGTCAATTATCAAAATTCACTTACTTATTGTTGCCTCTTATCTGTTGACAATTATTAACTATTTTCTGTCAATTATCAACTGTCATCTGTCAATTATTAACTGTTATTTGTCAATTGTTATTATAGATTTTTAATGGTCTGGTTATTTTCTAGTTTTTTAAGTCAATTGGTCATAAGTTATTTAATTTTAATTTTTCAATTATATACTATTAGTTTTGAAGATTTGTTCAGTACGTATGTTAAATAAAATTTGCTTGTCCATTCTAACATACAAAAAAAAAAGGGTAATGCATCCACAATGATGTCGGCCTTTTTTTCGTACACAGAAAAGTCCTTGCGTATGCAAAGCACACAAACGTCCTGAAAAATAAACGTCAAGACACGCGTCTCGCTTTTCTTCACTCGGGCTTTGTGCACATTTTTCTTTTTATCGTGCAGTTTCATCTTAGTCACGTAAAAAACAAAAACAGAGTTTGGATTTTGCGCCCTTATTTAATTAACCGGTGGATTTTTGCGCGGGCGCTCGTAAATAAACACTCTAGACGTTTTTACAACGGACATCAAAGTGTGTTTACCTGAAACGGGACGGGAGAGGGGACGGGGAAAAATTGTTAGAAGGGGAGGGGGCGGTATGATGATCATAAATAAGGGTTCAGGATTCGGATCACTGACACAACGGTGGAGCGGATGTTTCGTACTTTGTGTAAGGTCGGTTGAACGTGTATTTTTCCACCAGGGATGAAATTTATCTTACCTCGCGGGGAAATTTGCCGGTGTTTTTTTTTAAATTTAATAATTTGTTGTGATGGATGGTGGTTATGTAGCTTGAAAAAACACTTGAGTTATGTTGTGTAAAGCAGTGAGTTTTTATTAAATAATATAAAATAAAATAAGTCAATTATTAAAAAAAGTAGTTAAGGTTGCCTACTATAAACAGCAAGAGGAGGAGAAAAAAAATAAATCTAGATTTTTCTATATGGATTTAACTATGTTATTTGTATTAATTGAAAATTTTCTTCCCGAATCTACGATTTTAGATCTCTTTACATTTTAATGTATTTACTTCGACGGGGTTAAAATTTTCAAACAATTTTTCTTCTAGATCTTAACATCAACATTCTATACATATTTTTGTGCCTTAGAAGTTAACCTAAATGTTGTAATAATAATTAAAATTAAATAAAACATTTTGAGGCAGAAAGACCTCTGGTCGATAGCCTTTTGACAGATTAATACATTAACACATCATTCATTAGTTATCATTTTAATGTAAATATGTACAAAATTTGTCAATAAATATATGTTACTACTAAAACATTTTGTATAATTATGGTGGATGCGCTGGGTTATACATTACCAGGATTAATTAACGATTGAGTGTTTTTTAACATTATTAAGTTAATACGTTATTTTTTAACATTGGTAAGAATGAAGCGTGTAAATATGAATTTTTAATAGGCGTAGAAAAAAAAACGGGAGAACATTTTCGTGTCGTGTTCGAGTGGATGATAGCGTCGTCCACTCTACTCCGTACAAAATTGTGCGCCGTTCCGACAATTACGCCCAGATATAAACGATACATAATGAAAATACACGTTATTACTTAATACGGCGCAGTATTATATTTAGTCTCCCCTTACGCCGGCACGCGAGCCAATTCTAAAAATTACCAAACCCGACCGCATTATCCACAATTAACGTTCCCCACCAGGACACTTGGTAATTGATGTGAAAAGTTCATGCACCGTTTACGCTTTTACAAAAAAATGTAATAATAAAAAAATAATTATATATATATATATATATTTAGTGAGTTAATTACAGTTTCTATATCAGTATCTGATAAATAAAAGTCGAGCGTTCGTGTCATCATTCAAACACTTGATGGATCGGATTATGAAAATTTATAAATAGGACGATAAATTTAAATTTATTCGTAATCTGGATAGAACACGACACACGTTAAAGTTTGAATTAATTACTTTTTGTCATAGAATAATAACGACGTCACCGGTTGAACGGAGATTATCTGTTACGTCTTTCGTGACATTTAAACGCGATGTTGTTCAGTGGTGGTTTGTTTATTTATTTAACGGCGGCGTAATATGTAACGTGTTTTTTTTGTTTTGATATTTACACACGATCCTTTGATCTTACATTAACGCAATATATACCGAAACGCCGCGAGTGTATCAATAATGTTTCCAAAGTTATTGATGAGGATGTAAAGACATCATATTTGAAGAAAAAATTGTTGTTAAAAATAATTATTTCAGAAAGATAATTAGAATATTAATAATACATAATATTAAATAGTAATCGTGTTATTTGTTAACACAAATTTATTGTTAATATTTAAACAAAATCAATTTGTTGTTGAATCGAACAAAGACGTAGTGAGTAATCGGGGCCTCCGCAGACGATGAATATTCAGTGCGGGCAAACAAACCGAGCTCTGGAAGGTTTGGATTGTGGGTGTAATGCATAATTGGTTTGATTACATGTAAATCAAATACGTCCATCGGGTTAAATCTGGACCGCCTTTGTCTGCTAATGGCCGTGTGGACTTTGTCTATTATCTGGGGTACAATATTCACGTCTTTGTTGACAATGGACCGCGGATATTTGTAAATTCCATTAAAATTTCAATACACCCCCCCCCCCCAGGATAAATTTATACATAATGTATGTGTATATATATATATTCATAGATTCACAGATTAAACTTCCCTTCTTTGTTTACCTTAAAAAAACAATCAAATATTTATTATATATATATACTTAATTTTTAGTCAATTTTACTTTTTTAGAATTATTAAATCAACAACATTGTTAGTATTTATGACGATTAATTCCCCCCCCATAACCCTCGCGTATGTTTTTCTGATTGAAAGGTGGGTTAGAGGCCACCCACCCACCCTACATATTCATTGTTATTTCAATCATTGTCGAGTTCTAGTTTCCTAAAAATCACAACAGAATTTACGTTGAAGATGTTTTTAATTATTTTTTTTTTAGTTTTAAATTTTAATGGATTTGTGGAGTGGGTGGCCTTTATTTTACACTGCAATTATCACAAGGGTTTATGGTAGGTGTCCACTATTCCACCCTCCAATAATGTTCATATAACTCATTTTTTCCGAAAATATGTATGAAAGTATTTAAACAAAGTATTCAAAATAAGAATCGGACGCGGAATTAGTTTGAAATTTTCAAAATCAATTAAAATCTAAATTACGTATATTTATAACTCCCCCCCTCCAAAAAAAAGATTTAATTTTTTTGGAAACAATATGGCAATTTTAGTTTGCTGAAAACTATAATTGAATTAGTATTGAAGATTCTTAGAAAGTAAAAACTGTGGGTTAATTTTCAATAACTTTATTTGTCATTTATCATTTGTCATTTCTCTTTTCTCATGTCATTTGCCTTTTGGCATTTGTCATTTGTCATTTATCAATTGTCAATTTTCATTTGTCATTTGCCGTTTGTCATTTACCATTTGTCATCTGTCATCTGTCATCTGTCATCTGTAATCTGTCATCTCTCAATAATTAAGTATTATATCTAAATTATTAGCTGATATTTGTCAATCAATAAATATCAATTTTTAATTATTATCTTTCGATTGCCAACTCTGTTCTACCACGTTTTAAATTTTGTCTGTCAATCATAAAGTGATCGTTTTCAATTGTCCTTTCTGAATTGTCAATTATAAGCTGTTTTATTTCAGTTATTAAATGTTGCCTTTTAGCTGTCAACTGCCAATTGACAATTGTTATCTGTCGACTTTTAGTTATCATCTATTAATTGTCAACTGCCACCTGCCAATTTTTAACTGCCAATCAGTTAATTGTCAACAGATAAATAACAAATAACAAATGACAAAAGATAATTGATAATTGACAAGTAGCAAATGTCAAATGTACAATGTTTAAAGGAATGTCAAATGTCAAATGCATGACGAATGACAAATGAAATAAAAGTAAATAATTAACAAATGACAACGGAAATAATAATGAAAAATTGTCAGTTGTTAATAAAAAAAAAACATCAAGATGAAAATTACCAATTGACAGATGACAAATGACGCAACAACTTGAAAATTAACACTTGTTAGTTTACGGTTTAGATGACTGACAATAGTTAATAATTGACAAATGACAATTGCCAATTGTCAGAAGAAAGGTATTAATTGACAGTTGACAAATAAAAATCAAAATTGACTGTTTGCAATTGACTGATGACAGTTAAAAATTGACAGGTGGTGGTTGACAATTAATGGATGACAATTGATAATTGACAGATAACGATTATTAAATGACAGTTAAAGAAATCAACCGACAGATGACTATTAAAAATTGACATTTGATAACTGACAACTTAATTTGTCATTGGTCATTTATCACTTGTCATTTATCATTTATCATTTATCATTTATCGTTTATCGTTTATCGTTTATCGTTTATCGTTTATCGTTTATCGTTTATCGTTTATCGTTTATCGTTTATCGTTTATCGTTTATCGTTTATCGTTTATCGTTTATCGTTTATCGTTTATCGTTTATCGTTTATCGTTTATCGTTTATCGTTTATCGTTTATCGTTTATCGTTTATCGTTTATCGTTTATCGTTTATCGTTTATCGTTTATCGTTTATCGTTTATCGTTTATCGTTTATCGTTTATCGTTTATCGTTTATCGTTTATCGTTTATCGTTTATCGTTTATCGTTTATCGTTTATCGTTTATCGTTTATCGTTTATCGTTTATCGTTTATCGTTTATCGTTTATCGTTTATCGTTTATCGTTTATCGTTTATCGTTTATCGTTTATCGTTTATCGTTTATCGTTTATCGTTTATCGTTTATCGTTTATCGTTTATCGTTTATCGTTTATCGTTTATCGTTTATCGTTTATCATTTATCATTTATCATTTATCATTTATCATTTATCATTTATCATTTATCATTTATCATTTATCATTTATCATTTATTATTTATCATTTATCATTTATTATTTATCATTTATCATTTATCATTTGATATTTGTCATTTGTCAATTGTCATTTATCATTTGTCATTATTCATTGGTCATTTGTCATTTGTCATCTACCATCTGTCATCTTTCATTTGTTATCTTTTATCTGTCATTTGTTAATAATTACGTGTGATATATCAATTATTAACTGTAAATAATAAATTATTAGCTGTTATTTGTCAATCAATAAATATCAATTTTTTATAATCATTTTTCGATTGTCAATTCTGATCGGTCAGGTTTTAACTTAAATCTGTCAATCATGAAATGACCGTGTTCAATTGTCATCTCTTATTTGTCAACAATCATCTTTCAATTATAAGTTGTTATATATCAGTTATCAAATGTTGACTCTTAACTGTCAACTGCCAATGTCCATTGTCAAATGTCAACTGTCAAATGTATATGAAAAAAGTATCAAATGTAAATCCAAATGTCCAATGTCAAATGTAAACTGACAAATGTGTATGAAAAATGTCCAATGTTAAATGTCAAATTTATATGAAATTATTATAAATGTCCAGTGTCAAATGTATATGAAAAAATCAAGTATCAAATTTAAACGAAAAATATCCAGTGTCAAATTTCAACAGTCAAATGTATATGAAAATGTCCAATGTCAAATATCAAATGTATATGAAAAATGTCGAGTATCAAATGTTTACGAAAAATGTCTAGTGTCAAATGTCATTTGTCATCAGTTAAATGTACATGAAAAGAGTCAAGTATCAAATGTAAATGAAAAATTTCCAGTGTTAATTGTCAACTGTCTAATATGTATGAAAAAAGTCAAGTATCAAATGCAAATGAAAAACTAAAATGAAGTGTCAAATGTCAACTCTGAAATGTATATGAAAAATGTAAAGTGCCAAATGTATATGTAAAATGTCAAGTGTCAAATGTATAAGAAAAATGTCATTTGTCATCTGTCAAATGTATATGAAAAAAGTGAAGTCTCAAATGCAAATGAAAAATGTCTAGTGTCAATTGTCAACTGTCAAATGTATACGAGAAATCTCCAGTATAAACTATCAACTGTCAAATGTATATGAAAAATGTCTAGTGTCAAATGTCAACCGTCAAATGTGTAAGAAATGTATCAAGTATCAAGTGCACATAAAAAATGTCTAGTGTTAAATGTCATTTGGCATCTGTCAAACGCATATGAGGAAAGTCAAGTATCAAATGCAAATGAAAAATGTCTAGTGTCAATTGTCAAGTGTCAAATGTATATGAAAATTATCCAGTGTAAATTGTCAACTGTATATGAAATATGTCCAGTGCAAAATGTAAAATGTATATGAAAAATGTCATTTTTCAAGTATATATGAATAATGTCTAGTGTCAAATGTCAATTATCATATGTCAAATGATTATGAAAAAAGTCAAGTGTCAAATGTAAATGAAAAATGTCCAGTGTCAAATGTTAACTATCAAATGTATAAGAAAAATGTCCAGTGTCAAATGTCAACTATCAAATGATATGAAAAATGTCCAGTGTCAAATGTCAACTGTCAAATGTATATGAAATATGTCTAGCGAAAATGTCAACTATCAAATGTATATGAAAAATGTCAAGCATCAAGTATGTAAGAATAATGTATAGTGCCAAATGTCAAATGATTATGGAAAAAGTCAACTATCAAATGATATAAAAATGTCCAGTGTCAATTGTCAACTGTCAAATGTATATGAAATATATCCAGTGTAAAATGTCAACTGACAAATGTGTATGAAAAATGTCCAGTGTCAAATGTCAACTGTCAAATGATATAAAAAGTGTCCAGTGTCAAATGACAACTTTTAAATTTATATTAAAACCATATTAGTGTAAAATGTATATGAAAAATGTCTAGTGTCAAATGTTAATTAGAAATTTCAACAATTTTAATTTGTGCATTCTTTTTCTCTCTGTTTTTAGCATTTTCTGTTCTATGTTTTTATGTATCTAAATGCAACAATTTTTAATCAAATGTTTTTAATAAAGAAAATATTATCGGAATTATTTATATAAAAGAAATTTTTATTAAACTATGGAAAGAAAATAATTCCATGTCACGCTTTAAAGCTTGATCAAATAAAATATGGAAATATAAATAATAAAATTCTATTTAATTAACTCAAAAGTCGGTCACAGTGTGTTATTTATTTGTATTATAAAAAAATGTTGATGAAATATCTACATGATTAATTTGCGTGTATATTTTCGTTACTAATAAAATAAAAATACAAAATTTATTTGCAGTAAAAAATAATATTAATAATAAAAAAATATACAGAGTTGTTAAATAATTACAGGAGTAATAAAAGCTTATATAATTTATAAGTTTAATATTATTTACTCTAAAAATTATTCCGCATTGTAATTATAATAAAAAACATTATTTACTAGTTGAATGGTAAATTGAAACATTGTTTTACATTGGAAATTATTTTATTCGTTTCATGTATTTGCTTTTATTCTTTTGAGTAAACAAAGACGGTCAGTAATTATTATTTACTTTAAATTTTAATGTTTGTTATAAAATGTTAATGAAATTAATTCCCCGGCGCATCTACCATAATTATAAATATCTATTAATCTATTTTTTCTCTGTAAATACATAAATACATTCACTCTGCGTTGACTCTGGAAGAAATACTAACCAATACATTAATATTAAAAATACAAAAATACAAACCAAGCCGTTGCTGAATGGCATAAGTCTATGACAAAAAAAATTAAATCATAAAATATTTATACTAATCTGGCTAATACCACGATAGACTTTGAATAATACAAAATTAATTTACGTGTTACAAATAGTGCGACAATTGTAATACATTTTGTTATTCAATTATACTTATGTTTAATTAAAAGTTACAATCTTTATTATTTAAAGTGATATTTACGATGACAAAAAAAAAACAGTTGTATACTTTAAACCTCAACGTATTTTTCTCCTTCACATTCCATTACCGTTGATTATAAAATGTTTAATGAAATTAATTCTCCCGGCGCATCCACCATAATTACCACTATGCATTCATCTAATACCTCTCCGCGTACACATTCATATCACCACCGTACATGCATAATTAACACTCTGTCCATTCTAATGAAACACTCGCAGCACCGTTCATATCGCTAATTACAAACGCCATTAATGTATCATTCAGTAAACGCATTAAGCACACCTCGGCGCAGAGGAAAAAAATTAACGTAAATAAAAAAAAAAAAACGCTCGGTACTTAAAAGACAATTATGATTTAATGTCGCGCAGTGTGTGTGTGTATATACAGAAGAGGCGAAAAAAGAAACAGATATAAAAGTCACGAACTGCTGACGCAATAAACTTTAATTAATCGCTCGTAGCCGGACGGGAAGAGGATGGCGTTTTTTATTTTTTTTTATATTTCATATGTGTTTTAATATAAAAACACGTCGTGTTTTTATGTGTAATATTTTAATACAATGCGAACGAGTTAAATCTGTGCGGGCAGCCATTGTTGTGGTGTGTTTTGTGGTATTTAAAACGGTCTTTGTTTGTAATTGTTTAATAAAACAATGGGATTGTTGCGGGTGTAACATATAAAGTTATTTTAATTGTATATCACATAACATAACGAAATGATTTTGTATTTGTTTGAATGAAGAATTTTAAGGTATAATAAATACGAGAATTATATTTGATTGATACCTTTCAGTAGTAATTTTTGTGACCATCAAATTTTCCATTAAGTTCCTTTTTATATCATTATTTAATAAGATTAACAATCAGTTTTTTATTTTCAATGGTTTATTTTGATAGTTTATAATATTGATTAATAAAATTTTGATTTTTATAGTTAGTGCGTTTATTCAGACGAATTTTAAGCTTATAAAAATTAATGATGAAATAGGGAAGATGCTGATTGTCAAGGTCCCTTTGATTTTACGACAATTTAATAATGTGAAGTTGACCCGTTGGCATTTATATCAGTACATCACCCTATATCATCAATGAGCCACCCCCTTGATACGATACGATACGATACGTTATAGGCCCATTCAACAGGCTAATGCCTGACAATTAAGCCGTTGATAATGATCCGGGCGCCCACGACGCACCACCGCTCAATCATTATTACCAACCGCCGCCGCAAGTTCATTATCGGTTACGGCCGCGCGTGGATATTACATGCTGATGTTACCGCCGCAATTTGATACTATGTTAAAGGTTACATCGTTAATGAGATCGTCACAGTGGAACGTAAAAACGGGGATCCACCGGTTTATTTGTACTTACAATTGATTAGATTTTTTTGATGGTATAAAAATGTACCAAAAAAAGAAGAGGTATTTGAATATAGAGAAAATATAGAAGTGTTTAAATTAAGAAGTACAGCCTATACAAAATCAGAAGGTCCTCTTTAACATAATTAATCTTATCTGCATAGGTTTAGGATTTTTACGACAAATCGCCGAATTAAATAATTATCAAAAGGTAACCACTGAAGAAATTAGTTTCAAATTTTTAGGAATTGTCTTCAATTGAATAGTTTTACATATATTGTAAAAACAATTGCCCAGACGTGGCTAGACACAAAATGGCAGCGCTCAGAATTTGAATGATGGAAAATTAAAATGTTTTCGTTGAATTAAAAAATTGTACAATTGTAACCACTTATGGAATTAACTTCAAATTTTCAGGATTTGTCCTCAATTGAATAGTTTTTAACATCTTGTAAAAACAATTACATAATTGTGCCTAGAAACAAAATGGTGGCGGTCAGAATTTGAACGATGGAAAAAACATTGTTGTCGCTTAATTAAAAAATTATAAAAAATGTAACCACCAAAGAAAGTACCTTTACATTTTCAGGATTTATCCTTAGTTGAACAGTCTTTAACTTTCTGCACAAATAATTGCCTAATCGTGGCTAGAAACAAAATTGCAGCGCTCAGAATTTGATTGATGGAAAATAAAATTTATTTCACTGAATTAGAAAAATTGTAAAAGTTTTAGGACTAAAGGAATTAGCTTAAAATTTGTCCAAAATTAAATATCTTTTAACTTCCTGTAAAAAGAATTACCTAATTGTGGATAGAAACAAAATGGTGGCGCTCAGAATTTGAATGAGGGAAAATAAAATTATTTCGCTGAATAAACTTTTTTAAAATTGTAACCACAAAAAGAATTAGCTTTAAATTTTTACAATTTGTCCTAAATTGAATAGTTTTTAACTTTCTGTAAAAACATTGCCTGATTGTGACTGGAAACAAAATGGCGGCGCTCAGAATTTGAATGATGGAAAATAAAATTGTTTTCGATAAATTAAAAAAACTGTACAATTTTTAGAACTTAAAGAATTATCTTAAAATTTTCACGATTTGTCCTCAATTGAATAGATTTTAACTTTCTGTAAAAATAATTACCTAATTATTGCTAGAAACAAAATAGCGGTGCTCAGAATATGAGTGATGGAAAATAAAATTGTTTTCGCTGAATTAAAAAAATGTAAATTTTTTAAAATTAAAGCAATTAGTTTAAAATTTTCAGGATTTGTCCTTAATTGAATAAATTTTAACGTCTTGTAAAAATAATTACCTAATTGTGGCTGAAAACAAAATGGCGGCGTCCAGAATTTGAATGATAAAATATAAAACTGTTTTCGCTGAATTAAAAAAAAATGTAAAATTTTTAGTACTGCAGGAATTAGCTTAAAATTCTCAGGATTTGTCCCAAATTGAATAATTTATAACTTTCTGTAAAACTAGTTAGCTAATTGTGGCTAGAAACAAAATGGCGGTGCTTAGAATTTGAATGATCGAAAATAAAATTGTTTTCGTTGAATTAGAAAATTGTACAATTGTAACCACTAATGGATTTAGCTTCAAATTTTCAGGATTTGTCCTCAATTGAATAGATTTTAACTTCCTTTAAAAATAATTACCTAATTGTGCATAGAAACAAAATGGCGGCGCTCAGAATTTGAATTGCGGAAAATAAAATTGTTTTCGCTGAATTAAAAAAAATTTTAAACTTTTTAGGACTTAAAAGGAAACTAGCTTAAAATTTTTAAGATTTGTCTTAAATTGAATAGATTTTAACTTCCTGTAAAATAATTACCTAATTGTAGCTAGAAGCAAAATGGCGATGGAAAATTAAATTGTTTTCACTGAATTAAAAAAAATTTCAGGACTGAAGGAATAAGCTTAAACTTTTTAGGATTTGTCCTCAATTAAATATATTTTAACTTTCTATACAAATAATTACTTAATCGTGGCTAGAAACAAAATGGCAGCGCTTAGAATTTGATTGTTGGAAAATAAAATTGTTTTCGCTCAATTAAATCTTTGTAAAATTGTTATAACTAAAGTCATTAACTTTTAAAATTTCAACATTTGTCCTAAATTCAATAGCTTTTAATTTCCTTTAAAAACAATTGTCCAATCGTTGCTAGAAACAAAATGGTAGACCTCAGAATTGAATGATGGAAAATAAAATTGTTTTCTCAGAATTAAGTAAATTGATAAATTGTAACCAATAAAGAAATTAGCTTCAAATTTTTAGAGTTTGTCCTTAATTGAATAGTTTCTAATATATTGTATAAACAATTGCTCAATTGTGGATAGAAACAAAATGGCAAAGCTTAGAATTTGAATGATGGAAAATAAAATTGTTTACGCTGAATTAAAAGTTGTAAAATTGTAACTACTAAAGGAATTAGTTTCAAATTTTTAGAATTTGTCCTCAATTAAAAAGCTTTTAATTTTCTGTAAAAACAATTGCCCAATCCTGGCTAGAAACAAAATGGCAGCGGTCGGAATTTGATTTATGGGAAATAAAATCTGTTTACGCTCAATAAAAAAATTGTAAAAATATAACCACTGATGGAATTGTTTCAAATTTTCAGAGTTTGTCCTTAATTGAACAGTTTTTAAGATCTTGTTAAAACAATTGCCCACTTGTTTTTAGAAAGAAAATGGCAGCGCTCAGAATTTAAATGATCTAAAATAAAATTGCTTTCGCTGAATTAAAAAATTATAAAAATGAAACCACTGAATAAATTAGTTCTAGAATTATAGGCATAGTTTTCAATTGAATAATTTTTAACGTCTTGTAAAAATAATTGCTCAATTCTGGCTAGAAGCAAAATGGCGACGCTCAGAATTCGGATGACGGAAAATAAAATTGTTTTCGCTGAATTAAAAATTGTAAAATTGTAACCACTGACGAAATAAGTTTCAAATTTTCAGGATATGTCCTTAATTAAATAGTTTTTATTATTTTATTAAAAAAATTCCAATTTGTTGTAACTAGAAACAAAATGGCAGCGCTCAGAATTTGATAATTGGAAAATAAATTTTATTTTCGCTGAATTAAAAAAATATAAAATGGTTAGTACTGAAGGAATTAATTTTAAATTCATAGGATTTGTCCTCAATTAAATAGGTTTTGACATCCTGTACAAACAATTGCCAAATTTTTGCTAGAAACAATCTGGCGGCGTTCAGAATTTGAATGATGAAAAATAAAATTGTTTTCACTGAATTAAAAAAATATAAAAAATGTAAATACTGAAGAAAGTAGCTTAAAATTTTCAGAATTTGTCCTCAATTGAATAGTTTTTAACATCTTATAAAAAACAATTGCCCAATCATGGCTAGAAACAAAATGACGGCGTTCAGAATTTGAATGACGAAAAATAAAATTGTTTTCACTGAATTAAAAAAATATAGAAATGTAACTACTGATAGAATTAGCTTTTGTTCTTCATTCAATAGTTTTTAATGTCTTTAAAAACAATTGTGAAATAGTTGCCACAACAAAATGGCAGCGCTCAGAATTTGAATGATGGAAAATGAAATTGTTTTCTCTGAATTAAATAAATTGTAAAATTGTAACCACTAATGGAATAAGCTTCAAATTTTCAGGATTTGTCCTCAATTGAATAGTTTTTAACATCTTGTAAAAACAATTATCCAATCGTGACTAGAAACAAAATGGCGGCGGTCAGAATTTGAATGATGGAAAATAATGTTTTCGCTGAATTATAAAATTGCAAAATTGCAACCACTCAAGTAATTAGCTTAAAATTTTCAGGATTGGTCCTTAATCAAATAGTTTCCATATTTTAAAACAATATCTCAATTGTGGTTAGAAACAAAATGGCAGCGCTGAATTTGTGTGATGGGAAATAAAGTTGTTTTCGCTGAATTAGAATATTATAAATTTGTTACCACTATAGGAATTAGCTTAAAATTTTCAGGATTTATCCTAAATTGCATAGTTTTTAACTGTTTGTAAAAACAATTACATAATTGTGCTTAGAAACAAAATGACAGCGCTCAGAATTTGAATGTTGGAAAATAAAATTGTTTTCGCTCAATTAAAACTTTGTAAAATTGTTACAACTAAAGGCATTAGTTTTAAATTTTCAATATTTGTCCTTAATTAAATAGCTTTTAATTTTCTGTAAAAACGATTGCACAATCGTGGCTAGAAACAAAATGGCAGCGTTCGGAATTTGAAAAATGGAAAATAAAATTGTTTCGCTCCATTAAAAAATTGTAAAAATATAACCACTGATGGAATTAGTTTAAAATTTTCAGAATTTGCCTTTAATTGAATAGTTTTTAACATATTTTTAATACAATTGTCCAATCTTTGCTAGAAACAAAATGGCAGCGCTCAGAATTTGAATGATGGAAAATAAAATTGTTTACGCTGAATTAAAATTTGTAAAATTGTAAACACTGAAGGAATTAGCTTCAAATTGTAAAGATTTGTCCTCAATTTAACAGTTTTTAACATCTTGTTAAAATAATTGAATAATCGTTGCCAGAAACAAAATGGCGGCGCTCAGAATTTGAAGGATGGAAAATAAAATTGTTTTCCCAGAATAAAAAAATTGTAAAATTATAACCACTGAAGGAATTAGCTTCAAACAACTTTTAGGATTTGTCCTCCATTTAATAGTTTTTAATGTCTTTAAAAAACAATTGCTAAATCGTAGCTAGAAACAAAATGGCAGCGCTCAGAATTTGAATAATGGAAAATAAAATTATTTTCTCTGAATTAAATAAATTATAAAATTGTAACCAATAGCGGAATTTGATTCAAATTTTCAGGATTTATCCCTTATTGAATAGTTTTTAACTTTCTATAAAAATAATTGCCTAATTGTGCTTACAAACAAAATGGCAGCGCTCAGAATTTGAATGTTAGAAAATAAAATTGTTTTCGCTCAATTAAAAATTTGCAAAAATTATTATAACTAAAGGTATTGGCTTTAAATTTTTAATATTTGTTCTTAATTGAATAGCTTTTAATTTCCTGTAAAAACAATTGCACAATCGTGGCCAGAAACAAAATGGCAGCGTTCGGAATTTGAAAAATGGAACATAAAATTGTTTACGCTCAATTAAAAAATTGTAAAAATATAACCACTGATGGAATTAGTTTAAAATTTTCAGAATTTGCCTTCAATTGAATAGTTTTTAACATCTTATTGATACAATTGGCCAATCTTTGCTAGAAACAAAATGGCAGCGCTCAGAATTTGAATGATGGAAAATAAAATTGTTTACGCTGAATTAAAATTTGTAAAATTGTAAACACTGAAGGAATTAGCTTCAAATTGTAAAGATTTGTCCTCAATTGAACAGTTTTTAACATCTTGTTAAAATAATTGAATAATCGTTGCCAGAAACAAAATGGCGGCGCTCAGAATTTGAATAATGGAAAATAAAATTATTTTCTCTGAATTAAATAAATTATAAAATTGTAACCAATAGCGGAATTTGATTAAAATTTTCATGATTTATCCCTTATTGAATAGTTTTTAACTTTCTATAAAAATAATTGCCTAATTGTGCTTACAAACAAAATGGCAGCGCTCAGAATTTGAATGTTAGAAAATAAAATTGTTTTCGCTCAATTAAAAATTTGCAAAAATTATTATAACTAAAGGTATTGGCTTTAAATTTGTAATATTTGTTCTCAATTGAATAGCTTTTAATTTCCTGTAAAAACAATTGCACAATCGTGGCCAGAAACAAAATGGCAGCGTTCGGAATTTGAAAAATGGAACATAAAATTGTTTACGCTCAATTAAAAAATTGTAAAAATATAACCACTGATGGAATTAGTTTAAAATTTTCAGAATTTGCCTTCAATTGAATAGTTTTTAACATCTTATTGATACAATTGGCCAATCTTTGCTAGAAACAAAATGGCAGCGCTCAGAATTTGAATGATGGAAAATAAAATTAATAATAGTCACTCACAAACTATTTTAACGTACATTCAATCATTTTTAGTCAATTTTACAGAAAGAAATACGTTCAAACTAGTGTTGATTTGATAGTCTTGCTATTTTATAACACGCAAATTACTTTTGTATTATTCAATGTCTGTCGAAGTATTAGCTAGAGAAGTAGTTGTTTCAAAAGTGATTTGTTTTTGTAGTCTTAATAAGACTCATTTGTTGTAGATTTTACAAATATATTTTCGTGTTTTTTCTATTTATTAGAAAATAAAATTGTTTTTTCTGAATTAAATAAATTGTAAAATTGTAACCAATAGAGGAATCAGCTTAAAATTTTCAGGATTTATCCTCAATTGAATAGTTTTTAACTTTCAATAAAAATAATTGCCTAATTTTGCTTAGAAACAAAATGGCAGCGCTCAGAATTTGAATGTTGGAAAATAAAATTGTTTTCTCTCAATTAAAAATTTGTAAAATTGTTACAACTAAAGGCATTAGCTTTAAATTTTTAATATTTGTCCTCAATTGAATAGTTTTTAATTTCCTGTAGAAACAATTGCCCAGTCGTGGCTAGAAACAAAATGGCAGCGGTCGGAATTTGAATTATAGAAAAAAAAACTGTTTTCGCTCAATTAAAAAATTGTAAAAATATAACCACTGATGGAATTAGTTTAAAATTTTTAGAATTTGCCCTTAATTGAATAGGTTTTAACATCTTGTTAATACAATTGTCCAATCTTTGCTAGAAACAAAATGGCAGCGCTCAGAATTTGAATGTAGGAAAATAAAATTGTTTCCGCTGAATTAAAAAATTGTAAAATTGTAACCACTGAAGGAAATAGTTTCAAATTTTTAGGATCTGTTCTCAATTAAATAGTTTTTAATTCTCCATAAATACAATTCCCTAATCGTGGCTTGAAACAAAATGGCGGTGCTCAGAATTTGAGTGATGGAAAATAAAATTGTTTTCGATGAATTAAAAAAACTGTACAATTTTTAGAACTGAAGGCATTATTTTAAAATTTTTACGAGTTGTCTTCATTTGAATAGATTTTAACTTTCTGTAAAATTAATTACCTAATTGTGACTAGAAACAAAATGGCGGTGCTCAGAATTTGAGTGTTGGAAAATAAAATTGTTTTCGCTGAATTAAAAAAAATGTAAAATTTTTAGAATTAAAGGAATTAGTTTAAAATTTAATAAATTGAATAGATTTTAATTTCCTGTAAAAATAATTACCTAGTTGTGGCTAGAAACAAAATGGCGGCGCTCAGAATTTGAATGATGGAAAGTAAAATTGTTTTCACTGAATTAAATAAAATGTAAAATTTTTAGAGCTGAAGGAATTAGCTTAAAATTTTCAGGATTTGATCTTAGTTAAATATTTTTTAACATATTGTTAAGATAATTGCCTAATCGTAGCTAGAAACAAAATGGCAGCGCTCAGAATTTAAATTATATAATTGTTTTCGCTGAATTAAAAAAATTTAAAATTGTTACCACTGCAGGAATTTGCTTCAAATTTTCAGGGTTTGTTCTCAATTGACTATTTTTTAACAAATCGTAAAAACAATTGTCTAATTGTGGCTAGAAACAAAATGGCGGCGCTCAGAATTTGAATGATTTGGAAAATAAAATTGTTTTCGCTGAATTAAAAAAATTGTACAATTTTTAGGACTGAAGGAATTAGCTGAAAATTTTCAGGATTTGTCCCCAATCGAATAGATTTTAACGCCCTGTAAAAAAAAACCTAATTGTGGCTGAAAACAATATGACGGCGTCCAGAATTTGAATGATAGAATATAAAACTGTTTTCTCTGAAATAAAAAAAATGTAAAATTTTTAGTACTGGAATTAGCTTAAAATTCTCAGGATTTGTCCCCAATTGAATAGTTTATAACTTTCTGTAAAACTAGTTAGCTAATTGTGGCTAGAAACAAAATGGCAGTGCTCAGAATTTGAATGATGGAAAATAAAATTGTTTTCGCGGAATTATAAAATTGCAAAATTGTAACCACTGAAGGAATTAGCTTCAATTTTTTAGGATTTGTCTTTAGTTAAATATTTTTTAACATTCTGTAAAAATAATTGCTAAATTGTGGCTAGAAACAAAATGGCGGCCCTCAGAATTTGAATATTGGAAAAATAAAATTGTTTTCGCTGACTTAAAAAAATTTTCGGAATGCAAAATTTAGCTTAAAATTTTCAGGATTTGTCCTCAATTAAATAGATTTTAACTTTCTGTAAAAATAATTACCTAATCGTGGCTAGAAGCAAAATGGCGGCGGTCAGAATTTGAATGATAGAAAATAAAATTGATTTCGCTCAATTAAAAATTATAAAATTGTAACCACTGACGAAATAAGTTTCAAATTTTCAGGATATGTCCTTAATTAAATAGTTTTTATCATTTTATAAAAAAAATTCCATTTGTTTTAACCAGAAACAAAATGGCGGCGCTCAGAATTTGATAATTGGAAAATAAAATTGTTTTCGCTGAATTAAAAAAATTTAAAATTGTTACCACTGCAGAAATTTGCTTCAAATTTTCAAGGTTTGTTCTCAATTGACTAGTTCTTAACATCTTGTAAAAACAATTGTCCAATTGTGGCTAAAAACAAAATGGCGGCGCTCAGAATTTGAATAATGGAAAATAAAATTGTTTTCGCTGAATTAAAAATATTAAAATTGTAACTACTGAAGGAATTAGCTTCAAATTGTCAGAATTTGTCCTCAATTGTACAGTTTTTAACATCTAGTGAAAACAATTGCCCAATCGTTGCTAGAAACAAAATGGCGGCGCTCAGAATTAGAATGATGGAAAATAAAATTGTTTTCGCTGAATTAAAAATTGTAAAATTGTTACCATTAAAAGAATTAGTTTCAATTTTTTATAGTTTGTTCTCAATTGAATAGTTTTTGTTAAAACTATTGCCCAATTGTGACTATAAACAAAATAGCAACGCTCAGAATTTAAATGATAGAACGTAAAATTGTTTTCGCTCAATTAAAAAATTATAAAAATGTAACCACTCAAGAAATTAGTTCCAAATTTGCAGGAATTGTCCTCAATTGAATAGTTCTTAACATCTTGTAAAAATAATTGCCCAATCGTGACTAGAAGCAAAATGGCAGCCTCAGAATTTGTAAGATACAAAATAAAATTGTTTTCGCCGAGTTAAAACATTGTAAAATTGTTATCACTGAAGGAATTAGCTTTAAACTTTCAGGAATTGTCCGAAAGGGTTTAGAATTTGATTCCAGTAGAACTTAGGTACAAAGAAAGACTTTCTTGCACTCATAGTAGTGTAGACAATGTTTCCGATAATATAGAAGTACCACCTAGGTGATTTTTCATTTGGATTATTTCCATATCAATCAAACAACAATCTATCTTTGGATGTTTTCAAAGGGTTTATAGGTGGATTCCAATATAACTTAATTAGGTAGAAAAGAAAAATTATTCCATCTAGAGAATTTAGCACAAGATTTCTGAAAATATAGAAGTTCAACTTAGGTAATTTTTTATTTACATCCTGAAGAGTAAGTACAAGTTATTGATAATATAGAAGTAATTTTACATGTTGATCATTTTCAAAACTACAATTAAAATTATTTATTATTTATCTCTCGATGTTATAAGTTGATACAGAAAGAACTTGTTTGCACCTAGAGAAGTAAACTCAGGGTTTCTAATAGTATATAAGTACTACCTAGATTATTTTTTTAATTTTGATCAATTTTCAAACGACATTGACAAAGTTTAATCCATGTTTGGATGTTGTCAAAGAGTTTATAAGTTGAATTCAGTAGAAATTACGTAGAAGAAAAAAATTTCTAGCACATAGAGGAGTTAAGACAAGGTTTCTGATAATATAGTAGCACCAAGTAAATAATTTTTTATTTCGAACATTTCTAGAAATGACAGTGAAAAAATTAATCAATCTTTGGGTGTTATCAAAGAGTTTATAAGTCGATTTTAGTGGAACTTAGAGGGGGAGACAATAGATAATTGTTTCGTGTAAGAAATCTTGTACAGTTATTGATAATCTTGACATCGTAAACGAATATTTCATGAATGATTTTCTAATTTACCTCGTGGTGAAATATTGTGGAATAATAGATAATTAATTAAAAACGTAAAACGTAAACGAAATGTACATTTAGCGTAATAGAAATAAATTGTTAAATTGGTAAAGTTATTACAAGGTATTTTATTTAATATTATTATATCTCCACGTAACTCATCAACCAACATTAAGAAATCCCTGTTGAAAATTTTTCTTCGTCCCTCCATGATTAAAAGAAAACCGCCTTATTTTAATTCCTGTAGGCAAAAATTCTACGGTCATTAAGATATTTAAGTGTTGCAACTCAATACCAAGTTTAAATAATTCATTCATGCCTTTTGTTGTCAATTGTGTTTTGGTTTCGAGTGTTATATTTAAATGTATTTCTATTTTTAGATGGTTTAGATTTTGTTTGGTTGATTGGCGTATTGGATTTTTGGTGTGCGACTGGACTTACAGGATTCTTCAATGTGACTCTTACATTTGTATTAGTATTAATAGGAATATATTTATTATTAAAGGTAACTTAAGGTATTAGTTGGTTAGTAGTTTGATTCTTCACAGTTTTATTTAATGTTATTCTTTTCGAATAACTAATTTGTACTAATCATCTTGTTCTTTTATAAATTGTTTAAGCAATCGTATCTCTACCCTATTAGTTCTCGATCAGTAGTGGATGTTGAAATTTCAACATTTCGTCTTGCACTCTCGAATCATTGGGTTTGTCGATAATTACACAGAAATTGATGGTACGTTGCTAATTTAGAGGTGTTTCACGTTTTACAGATCCAGGGTGGTACACTGTGTTACAGATGATCCACTTTAGGCCAGTTTTTAGTACCAGGCTACATTATCAGCGTTTTTCTTGCAGACGGTATAAAATAACTTCTTCATTGTAGCATCTTTGGATATTATGAATGGGTTTGTAAGTTGTTTCTAGTGGAACTTATACACAAATAAATTTTTTTTTGCAGTTAGGAAATTAAACACTTTTTTGCACCTAGAGTAGTAAACACAAAGAGTCTGCGAATATAGAAGTACCACCTACATGATTTTGATCATTTTCAAAACGACAAGGAAAAAATGAATCTAATTTTGGATATCCTTACGAAGCTTATGAATGGATTCCAGTAGGAATTAAGTAGAAGGCAAAACTTTTTTGAAACTAAGGGAATAAACACAGCTTGTCTGATAGTATATAAGTACTATCTAGGTGATTTTTTATTTTAAGACGACAATAAAAAAATTATATTTTTTTGGATGATATCAATTTAATTTAATAAGTTTATAAGTTATAACTAAAAGGAAAAACTTTTTTGAATCTAGAGGAGTAAACACAGATTGTTTGATAATATAGAAGTACCACCCAGGTAAAATTTCATTTTGATACCAGCTTTGGATGTTATCAAACATTTGTTTCGGTTGATTTTGCCTGCCAGAATAAAATATTTTGTTTTCTACGAAAAGACAATTTAATAAACAAATCTAGCAAAATTAAATAAAACTATAGTTTAGATTTAAATTATATCAATTGATAATTAATGTTTCAATTAATTCATACCATATTTTAACACACATCCATAACTATGATTATTGTTAAAATAGTATAAACACGATGACGTCCATTCATATATTTGGCTATAAATAAACTATAACCGAATTATCAACAAATAATTCGGTTGGCCGAGCACAATTGTAAAAATTATTTACGCAACAGAATTATTAATTATAATAGCGACGACAATTATTTATACAAATCGATTGGGTAGGTGAATTTATTGCGTTCGGCACTGACTCTATATAACAATTTTGCATACGCACAGCAATATATACAAATTCGATTAAAGCCGCTTTCGAGAATGCAGATATTTATTGTCCTGCACCAATACCCAATTTATACGTATGAAAATTAGTGAGGTGGGTAATTAATGCAGTTAATTGATACAAATTTAGTTGAATGTTTAGAAAGAGGAATTTATTAGAGTAAATTACACTCCTCATAATTATATAAATGTATTCTTATAAAGAAGGTGTGAGCTAATTTCACTGTTTTGTTATACTGAATACCATACGAATTTTATAGTTATTCTTGCAAAAATTAATAATGCAGAGTTTTAGTTATAAAAACACTAATAAGATATACGTTAACTTGGCGCCTATTTTCGCGTCTGAACTAGCGTATTCTTGACCTACCTCAACGTGTATTTAATTTGGGCGGGTCATGGGTACGAAAGGTCATTGCATTGTTTATTGGGGTAGGTCAAGAGTACGCTAGAATATGTATCGATCAAGTTTATTAAAATTGACGAATGCAATAAATTCAATATTATCAAAAATATTTAAAAACAAATAAATTAAGCTTTGAAATAATTATAAATACTTGTAAATATTAACAAAAAATTGAATTAAATGCTACTTTAAAACGATTTACGATTGTTAATAATTCAAAAATAATAACGATCGATCAAATCCGAAAAAAGTTTGAGAGTTAAAATTAACAAAAGTGAAAACACAATTGAATTAAAAGTTTGCATAAAAATTGTAGACAAAGAAAAAACTTGAAACTGAATGAAACAATTTAAATTATTTATAAATAATTGATTCATTCAATTTCTTACCGTCTTTATTCAACGTCCAGAGAATAATTTCATCTTCTTGTTCTCTACTGCGATGACGCATTTCTCAATTATTCGATCGCCGCATTAATTTATAATTAAGTATAATTACCACAGGTAATTAAAAGGGACTTATAAGAGCGACAATTAGTAATAATAATGTAAGAACTCTAATAATATCTATTTATAATATAGGCGACGTTGTAACGGTTGCAACTATCATCATGATTTATTTATAAATTAATGTAATTACTCATAATTTCTTGTTGTGGTCCCGGCGCCTCCACCATTAATACAAAGTTATACGTATATTGAAATTAGATGTTAAGAGTTATTTATTTATGTAATTATCTTTACATATATATATGAAATAATTAATGAATTTTTATTTAGGCTAAATAAAATTTACGAAACTTTTTTATTAGCCCCCCCTTAGAAAATTACCCATTAATACTTACTGAACAAAAACAAAGTTATTTTATTAATAGCATCAGACGATTGCTAGGTGGTACGGAATTAGAATTAAGTGGGCCACCCTCCTACCTCTCCCAGGAGTACTGAATTAAATAGTTAATGAGGCGTGTCCTTGTATTTATGATTACAATGTCGATATTTCGTATTGACTCGATAATTTCGAGCCACCCTCGGGCCAATAAGCCAATAAGCAACAGGGGCTGGGGGGAGGGGGGGCCAACGGCGATGATTCCGACACGCGTTCAACCCTTTCTTGACGTCAGCAGCGCGCCAGCGGCGAAGCTCTTCTTCCGTCCGTCAGTCCGTTCCATTCAACAGAAACCCCAATGCTATTTCAGTTAATGCATTCTATTTTAACACGCGCGCCCTGTTTACACGTTCCACGCCGAATAATACCATCGGCAAACAATTCCGATGTTATTAATCGATGCCGTAATTACTGCGTTATATGTAGTCCGGATTAATATTAAATAATGCAATTAAAATCTAAATTTAGTTTAATTATACGATAGAATGATTCGTATTAATTTATATTGCATTATTACGATTGCGCGAAATTGTATATAAAATACTGCTTGATTAGATTCTACATGAGAAGAGAATTATATTAAAATTATCCAGCTATTCCAAGTTGTTTCAATAATTATTACACGACTTTTGAAATTAAAATTGTAGATTATTCCACCAGAAAATTAATTAAAACTATTATATTTTAGTTAAATGTGAAGTTTAGTAATATAATAAAGAACTTGAAATTGTTATTACACTAATAAGTAATAACTAATTCTATTAACTAGGGATTGTGTAATATGTATCGGATTATATAACTAATTAATAATAAAGGGCCGTTGTTAAATATGCAAATGCAGTTTGGAAGATGGATGAGATTAAGGTCCCAACGGTAACGCACTGCCCGGATGGATATTCCACCGGTAAACTTTGTTGTTGTTGTTGTTAATTTAAAGTTTTTAGATTTGATGGGATTATGGTGCAAAAAAAATATTGCCCTTATTCTACACTTTAATCCATTTATCACACGAGAGAGTTTCACTAATATTCAATTTAAAAAATTCCTTAAGAATTTCCTCTTTATGTTACAGTAATTAGTGGGTGAGATAGTGGTCGCCCACCCACCCTATAAATAATTTTATATCTATTGACATTAACAAAAAAAATATTCTCTCTCTAAAAGGTGATGAAAGAATTAAAAACTAAATACAAATCAAAGATTCCAGATGTAAGAAGCGTCTAATTTTTAAAATACATTTTTTAAATTCTAAAATTCGTAAGAAAAAAATATTACAAAATATTCAATTCCTCAAATAAAATTCACAATATCTGAGGGAAAAAAATCTTTTGGGAAACCTGAAAATTTCTAAAATTCTCGAAGGATATCCAAATAAATTACAGAAAGTTGTAAAAGATTAAAATCTAAAAAATAAATACCAGAAGAATTTTAGTAGTTTGGAAAATAACTACTGGAATTTTTTTAGGACCTTTAAAATATTTAAAAGAAACTGCTACATTCTAGGATCCTCAAGAAAAATTATTTCAATTGACTGAAAGAAACATTGCTAAAAGTATTTTTAGAAACTTCAAAACCTTAATAAGAGTTTTAAATGTTTTTAAATGTCAAGGAATAATAATAAGTAATGAAAATTTTTAAAGATCATAAAATCTGAGACACAAATTCAAAAAGTCATCTGAATAAAAAGAAGTTACAACTTTTAATTGAGATGACTTTCTTTGAGAATATTTGTCTCAAACTTCATGCACTTGAAAAATGTTCATTACTTTTGATTGATCTTAGATATTTAAAGTTTTTTTTTTAAATTATTTGTTTTAATTTACAAAATTTCAGAGAAAAGTTCTCAATTTTTTTTTAAGAAAAATTACTGGAAGGCTCTACAATTCAAATTCTTGCAATTAAAAAAAAGTGATAGAAAATATTATGAAATATGTCTCAGATTTCATTGAAAAAATGGTATAAAATTTATTTTTTTAAATTATTTAAACAAACCCCATCAAAAAATTGAAATAAAAACATTTAAAACTTTCGAAACCTTAAAAAGAAACTGTAAAAAATTTAAAATTCGTAAAAAAACATCATGCCAACCTGAAGAAATATGATAGAAAATAATGATAATAAAAATCTACTTGAAAATTTTCCAAAATCTAAGAAAAACATGCCAGAAATTACTAAAACCTCTACAACACTTGAAGAAAATGAAGAAAGAACATCATCCCAACTTGAAAATATGGTAGAAAATGATTAAAATCCTTTTAAAAAATTACTGAAAAATTTCCAAAATCTAAGAGAAAAGTGCTAGATTTTTTTTAGAATTGAAATGTTCGAAAAGAAATTACTAAAATAATCTAGAAAACTTCAAGGAAAAAAACTGTTCAAGAAATTAAAAAAATACTGAAAAATTAAAAAAAAAACACTCGAAGGATTTTAAATATCTAAAAGAAATGATAGAAAATATCTAAAAGAAATGATAGAAACATCTGAGAATGTTTTATAAAAAAAATTAAACTGTGATAGAAAATTCTTCTAAAAAAATTCTTAAAAATTTTAATAATTTTCGAAGCGTGTAAAAAAATGTCGTATTTCTTTTAAGAAATTATTTGAGACATTTAAAATATAGAAGAGAATTTGTTGAAAATTTGCACAATCTTTAGGGAATAAAAAAAGTATTTTTATTTAAAAAATAAGAAAGTGATAGAAAATTCTAGAGCAAAAAAAATTAATAAATTAATTAAATCATGTAAGAATAAACGAAAATTTTAAAACATTCTACGAAAATTCTTTAAATATGAGACAAAGATTATTAAGAAATATAGACAAATGTTTAAAAAAAAAACTTTTGAAAAGATTTAATACTTTTGAAACTTGTAGTAAAAGCTGTTGAAAAATTCTAAAATTCTTAAAGAAAATTATCGCAATTTAGTAAAATAAACGGTACAAAATTGTAGAAATCAAGTGAGAAAAAATACTGGAAAATTTACAAAAGCTGTGAGAGAAGTGGTAGAAATTTTTTTAAAGTTGCAGACAAATTCTACAACACTTGAAGAAAATTCTAATAATTTGAAAATGGTTACAGAACGTTTTAGATTTAAAAAATATGAAACATTTTTAAACACTTTAAACTAGAAAATAATTAGAACTTCAAGAAAAAAATAATAATATTAAAGAAATATCCTCTAAACTCTAAAGAAAAGAAATCGTAGAAAATTCTAGAAATGTTGAAAATGAATGAATTAATAAGGCACTAAAAACATTTCTTGCAAATTTTATTTAAATTTAAACTTTAGCGATTTTCAGAATAAGAAAACAGTGAGAGGCTGAAATGAATTTGTTGTTGTTTAAAACATAATAAAAAAATCATGTAATTCTTAAAAAAATCCAATTTAAAAAAGCAAGAATGGTAGCAATTAAATAAATTAAGAAGAAAATCAAAAATAGTTGAAAACAATTTTTAAGAGACACATTATTGGAAAATGTCAAGAAACTTCAAAACTTGAAAAAAGTATTTGGAAAATTAAATAATTCTTACAGATAATTTGTAAAACTTGTCAGAAAATAAAAAAATACTAAAAAATTTTTAAATGAACATCGAAGTTTTAACGCTTTGCAATATTTATTACGTAAAACTTCTTTTTCTAACAATTAGAGAAATGGACATAGTAGAGAATCAAGGTACAGTTACAGTTGCTTCTTAAACAAAAAAGATCCATATTCTTTTCACCGAGATATTTTTTCTACTAGCGCCATCTACCGCATGCGCGTACCAACAAACAGAACTGTTTGAGTTGCTCTTTTATTTCATGCATTAATTATGATTTTAAGTTTTATTTAATAAGTACTTCAAAGCGTTAACACTCCGATATTCATTTAAAAACACCCGATACTTTAAATGAATTGATTGAAAATTCTAGAATATGTAAAATATTTTGTCTAAATTTGTAAAAAAAAATAGTGGAAAATTCCAGAAGTATTGAAAGCAAATTTTGAAAGAGCTTAAACTAAGGAAGAAAATTTATCCAAAAAAGTTATTGGCAATGTGAAAAACCTTTGAATCAACCTGATGGAAAATTCTAGAAATTAATAATTAAAAAAGGTGAACTAATCAAGAATTTTAATTAATTGCATTTCTATTATCTTCCTGTTATTTTTAATTTTAGAGAAAGAGAACCTATTTATTAACACAAGGAAATTACGTTGCACACATTCAAGGATAAGATAATGCAGACATTTTTTCTTCTGATCAATAGATATCAACACGTTTTTTTATTTAGAGAAAAAAATTGCTGGAAAATGTTTAGAATCAATACCTAAAAAAAGTTTTTGGAAAAATAGACTACACCTACAAAAAATATGTTTAATTTAAAAAAAAAATCTATCAGTTTTTTCAAATTGAATTTTTTTGTAGGAATCGTTTATTTTTTTCAGTAATTTTTAAAATTCTAAAATTCGTAAGAATAGAACCCTGGAAAATATTAAATCCTTCGAATAAAATTGACGATATTTAAGTGAATAATTTCTGAAATATTTTAGAACTTTCGTGATACTTGAAAAATTCTAAAATTTGTCGAAGATTATTAAAATCTAGAAAGAAAAAATACTAGAAAATTTTACAAGGAAATTTGGAAAGAAACCGAAATTCCTTTGGTACCTTTAAAATACGCCAAACAAACTTTTTGTAATTTTAGAATCCTTAACGAAAATTATTCAAATTGGGAAAAAAATGATTACTAAAAGAAAAATTTCCACAAGTTTTTTTAACCTTAATAAGAAATAGTTTTAAAGTTCTGTAGATATTTAAGAACAATAAAAACTAATAGAGAACTTTGAAAGTCTAGAGCCAAAAATGCATGAACATTTTTCATGAAATCCGAGACAAAATTTTCCAAAGGAAGTCATCTCAATGAAAACTTTTTTAAAATTATATAAAAGTCTAAAGGCTGGAAAATTCACAATGCTTTTTTTTAAAGAAACAGTGCTGAATACCAGGGAACAATAACCTTCAATTTTTTTATAAGAAAAGGTAGAAAAATCTAAAAGTATTATTTTAATAAAACATTTAAAAGTATGGCAGAAAATTCTAACAAAAATCTTGAAAATTTCAATAAATTGCAAAAAATCCCTTGATTTAAAAATTTCAAACCTTTGAAACTTGGAAGAGAAATTGTTGGAAATTGGTACAACTTTTAAGTAATGAAAAAGTGATTTTTTTATATTAAAAAAGTGATAGAAAATTCTAAAGAAAATGAAATTTTTTAGAACTCAAATCATGAAAAAGGGATTACAAAGAAAACAACACTTGAAGGAAATGCAGAAAAAACATCATGCCAATATGGAAGAAAATTATAAATATCTTCCTAAAATATTACTGAAAAATTTACAAAATCTAAGAGAAAAGTACTAGAATTTTTTTGGAACTCAAACCCTGGTAGAGAAATTACTAAACAAACTAAAACCCTTAAAGAAAAAGAAAGGAAAAATCTGATACAAACTTTTAAGAAATTTAAAAAAATTCTGAAAAATTTTAAAACACTCGAACATTTTTAAAATATCGAAAAAATTGATTGAGAAAATTCTAAAATCATGGAAGAATAACCTTCAAATTTCTAAAGGAAAAGAAAAGGTAGAAAAATTTTAAAGTGTTATTTTAATAAAACATTTTTTTGAAATTTTTAATAAATTGCAAAAAAATTCCTTGATTTAAATATTTTAAACCTTTGAAACTTGGAAGAGAAATTGTTGGAAACTTTTACAACTTATAAGTAACAACAAAGTGATTTTTTTAAATTAAAAAAGTCATATAAAATTCTAAGCAAAGAATAAAACTGCTAGAATTTTTTAGAATTCAAATCCTGGAAAAGAAATTACAAAAAACCACACTTGAAGGAAATGAAGCAAAAACATCATCCCAACTTGCAAAATATGGGAGAAAATTATAAAAATCTTTCTAAAAAATTACTGGAAAAATTCCAAAATTTAGAAGAAAAGTCCAAACTTAAACGAAGAAGGTATTTCTCATCATCATAAATTAAAATAAAACTTAAAATCAAGAAGTTCTTTTATCATCATCATCATCCCAATTTGAAAATATGGAAGAAAATAATAACCTTCCTAAAATATTACTGAAAAATTTACAAAATCTAAGAGAAAAGTGTTTGTATTTGTAAACAAACACCTTAAACCCTGGAAGAGAAATTACTAAACAAAGTACAACACTTAAAGAAAAAGAAGGAAAAAATTGATACAAACTTTCAAGAAGTTTAAAAAATTTCTGAAAAATTTTAAAACACTTGAAGAATTTTTTATTTAAATATCCAAAGAAATTGATTGAGAAAATTCTAAAATCATGGAAGAATAACCTTCAAATTTCTAAAGGCAAACGTAGAACAATCTAAAAGTGTTATTTTAATTAAACATTTAAAATTATGGCAGAAAATCCTTGAAAATTTAAATAAATTGCAAAAATATTTCTTGATTTAAATACTTTTCAAAACCCTTTAAAAAATGGTAAAAAATTCAATAACCCATGGAAAAAGATGGTAGATTTTTTAAAGAAAATTTCAAAACCTTAAAAAAATGATGAAAAATGAAAAGTATTAGAAAATTTTAAAATCTGTACAGAAGATTTTTTAATTTTAAAACAAATAAATTTTTAAATTTAGAGAAAATACTCTAGAAATCTAGAAAAGATAAATACGAAATTTACAAAAAAAATTAAGACTGGTAGTAAAAAAAACTATTAATATATATCTTCTAAATTTGTGAAAGAAAATTATAGAAGAGTTAAATAAAATCCTGGAAATTTGAGTATGGAAAAAAATCTCCGAAAATTATAAAATAAATGCAAATTTTTAAAACCTTCTAGGCCTACAAATAATAAGTTTCTAGAAACTTTTAAGATTTAAAAAAAAAAAATTATTTTAATTTTTAACTCGAAAAATATGGTAGAATAATTTAAAAATCTAGAAACAAAAATTATAGGAATATTGAGAAACCCTCGAAGAACCTTGACGAAATTTTAGAAACATTTTATAGAAAAGAAATTGCTGAGAATTCTACAAACTTCATAGAAAAAAGTGATAAAATATTTTAGAACTAAACATTTTTAAAACACTTGAAGAAAAAAAATTTAATTTGAGACGAAAATGGACAAAATTGGAAGGAATTTCTAAAATTTTAAGAAAACATTTTGAAATACTCGGAGAAAAATTTTTTCACAAAATTGCCAAAAAATTAAAACATCAACATCTGGAAAAGAAACAGCTAAAAAAGTCTGAAAAATGACATAATTCTAGTTAAAAAAAATGCTGGAAAAGTCTTAAAAACTTTTTTAAATTTTCAAATCTTGAAAAAGTAATTGCTGGAAAATTCTATAATTCTTACAATTTTAATAAAGTCATAGAATTTTTCAAGAAATTTAAAAGAAACATATAAGAAATGTATAGTTTAAAAGCTAAGGTTATTAAACATTTAAGAAAATTGTAAAATTTTTTAAAACTTATTAAATATCATGGAAAATTCTAGAATCTCTAAAAAATATCCACCAAATTTGTAAGAGAAATTATAGAAAATTCTAGAAACGTTAAAAAATTATTCTAGAAAATTTTAAGACTAAAAAGAAGGAAATTCTTAAAAGTTTTAAAATAAAAAAATCTGTAAAATTCTGGAATCTTTCAAGATTTTGTTCCATTTGGAAATTATGGTAAAAAATTCTAAATATTCGTACAAAACAATTCACAAAATTAAACCATTCGACATCTGGAAAAGAAATAGCTAAAAAAATGATAGAATTCTAGTAAGAAAAAATACTCGAAATGTTATTAAGTCTAAAAGAAGTCAAAACATCTGAAAAATTCTGAAATCCTTCATGATTTGTTTTCCATTTAAAAAATATGGTGAAAAAATTCTTATAAACATTGAAATTCTCGAAAAAAAATCTGGAAATTTAATTGAAAGATTGCTGAGTTTTTTTAAGAACCTTTGAACTGATGAAAACAAATCAAAAATTATCAAAGAAAGTTATCACAATTTAAGAAATTGAAAATGAAAAAAGTAGCGAAAATTTTTTCTCAGGGTTTAAGGTTTTTCACTTTTCTCTCAGATTTCGTAAATTTTCTATTATTTTTTTAATACATTTCTCTTATTTTATACCACATAAGAGAAATGTATTAAAAAAATAATAGAAAATTTACGAAATCTGAGAGAAAAGTGAAAAACTTTAAACCCTGAGAGAAAATTCTCGCTAATTGAAATAAATTTTAAAAAATATGATGAATTCTAAAAGTCTCTAAGAATAATTTCTAAATTTGTTAAAGAAATGTTAGAAAAAAATTAAAAACTATAGAAGAAAAATCACGAAATCTAAATGAAAAATTCTAGAAAAAATTTGCAAAAATTGCTAGAAAATCTATAATTTTTACAATTTCTCTTTCAATTTATAAAATATAGCAGAAAATTTGAAACCTTCATAAAAACGAAATTAGAGAGAAAAATTAGAAAGCTAGACATTTTTTGTAACTTTTTGAATGCTGATAAAAATATTGTCAGAAAATTCTACAAAATTCATAGAAAAATATATGGTTTCCTTTAAAAATTAAAAGAAAAAGTCAAAACCATTAAAGAAAATTCAATTGCTGATTGAAACTATAATTTTTGAAGCTTTAAAAATAAATCGTTGGAAAATTGTAGAATTTTTAAACATGGTAGAAAATACTATAAAAAATGAAAAATTATAGTTGATTAATGGTTGAGGCGTTAACTTCGTGATAAATTTTAGAAAATTATAGAAACCCTAAGAAAAATTTCCCCAAATTTTAAGAAATTAGTATAAATTTCTAGATGTTTCAGTTTAAGAACCTTCAAAAACAGAAATTGTAGAGATTTAAGGATAACAAGACAGTGAGAATAAATTAGTATTGTTATGGTTATTAGGCACTTTTTCATATATTTTTCTTTTTAAACTTCTACCTAAATATATTAATTACCCACCTCATAAATTCCTATGCGCACATCCACACCATTTATTCATAATTACACACGTATTAAACAATTAGGATATATATATATATATATATATATATATAAATTGCGTATTGGTGCAGGACAATAAATATCTGCATTCTCGAAAGCGGCTTTAATCGAATTTGTATATATTTGTATATATCGCTGGGCGTATGCAAAATTGTTATATACAGTCAGTGCCGAACGCAATAAATTCACCCCACCCAATCGAATTGTTGTTGCTGTTATAATTAATAATTTCGGTGCGTAAATAATTTTCACAATTGCGCTCGGTCATCCGAATTATTTGCTGATAATTCGCCTATAGTCTATATATAGCCGAATATATGAATGGACGGCCTTGTATTTATAATATTATTATTGGTAATAATAATAGCAGATGCGAGTTTAATACGGGGTGGAAATGAATTGATACATTAATTACCATTCAAAATATTGGTACGTAATTATAATGATATTTAACGCGTGTCAGGATGTTTTTTTATGTAGAGAAATATTAATGTTACGTTTTAATGTAATAATATTTTTTATTAATCAATAATTAATAAATAACAGCTACAATAATATGATTTTTTATGTCAACATTATATCCACACGTAAATACTTAAATAAAATTCATTTTCATTGGAATTATTTCTTCATCAGCAATGATTACAAGTTATATTATATTATAATTATTTCAGTATCTAATCATATTTTTAACAAGTACTACCAATTGATTTTAACATAATTTTTCAGTTTACTTAGATGAAGAATCTTATATACTTAATTTACATTTTTATTCCAAATCATGATTCCATGAAAATTTTTAAATCCCCTTAAATGTGTCCTTCGAAGAGTAACAATTAAAACTTTATTTTAAGTTACTGTAGTTTTTTTCTCGAGACTGTCGTGTTAAAAAATGTGTGCCTATTATTTGGGGTGAAACAGCGTCGCGACGACACTTAATTTCCGAGCGTTCCACGGGGGACAAGAAACGTTGGCTCGTTCTCATTACATTTTCACTTCCAGTAACCGTCGAGCCGTTCAACCGATATTTAAGGGATAATAAAACGTGCCCGGGGGCCGCCGTTGCCGCCACTGCCGCCGCAGACGGGGAAAAATTTCCGCTTGAAGGACGGCAAAAATTCCGGCGTTATTTTCAGGAGGGGTGTATACGGCCGTGAACACCAAAAACATTGCGGAGAATTATACGGAGTTGTTTTTTTTCCTCAAGAATTCATTAACATCACAAAAAAAACTCACTTTTACACGCTCTAATCATAGTGCGCAATTTTTTTATTAAATACTTCTGTAGAAATTTAATTTAAAAAAAAACAGAGTGCATTTAAGACCCACTCAATTTTTTTTCTTGTGCGACGGTGATAAATTCGGTTTTATGCACGCGGCGCACTTACCTGCCTCCTCCGGCGGGTGGTAGAGGGTTGATTAGGGGGCGGCACTCACCTGAAAATAGAAGAGAGAGGAAATTGCATCAGTACGTGTCGCAGGAAACGGTGGCGAAGCGGGAACGGCCGCCGCCGCCGCCCCCGCAGGAGCCGCCGCCAGTATTTCAATTCCGAAAATGAAATGTGATTAAACGCATTCGTGCCGGAATTAATGAATGAATTACGGTTTTTGTGCTTTTATTAACTCGTCATCCATCATACTTTACGGCGGGCGGCTTAGGTTTCACGATACGCACGAGGCACAAACAAACAAACGCATTAGAGGGGAGGTTTTTAAATCACCTTACTGATAAATGATTTACTTATTGAATAATATACTTTATTTCAATTACTTTGCTTTATAAATAAGAGCTACCAAATAAAATTGTCAAATGAAAGTTGACATTTAACAGTTTTTGGGTGACAGATGACAGTTGACAATTTGCAGTTGACGTTTGACAG
Source organism: Ontholestes murinus (assembly GCA_963969525.1). Lineage (NCBI taxonomy): Eukaryota > Metazoa > Arthropoda > Insecta > Coleoptera > Staphylinidae > Ontholestes > Ontholestes murinus. The sequence continues at coordinate 54,994,507 of OZ018397.1, forward strand.
TTGACAGTTGACAGTTGGGAACCGACAGCTGACAGTTGACAATTGACAGTTGAGAGTTGACAATTGGGAACTGACAGCTGACAGTTGACAATTGACAGTTGAGAGTTGACAGTTGGCAGTTGACAGTTGATAGTTGACAGTTGGCAGCTCACAGCTGACAGTTAACCGATAATAGATCACAGTTGATACACGACAATTGAAATTTGAAAGACCAAAGCAGAAATGATTTTCACATTATCATCAGCTTTATTTATTTAATTCCTGAACAAAATAATAATTCAAGTAAAATCCTACGAAACAAAAGCTCCAAGAAATACTAAAAAAATTTAAGATTAAAAATTGACAAATTGATAGTTGACAGCTCACAGCTGATAGTTGATAGTTGACTGTTGACAGTTTACAGCTCACAGCTGACAGTTGAAAATTGACAGTTGACAGCTAATAGATGACAGTTGACAAACGACAATTGAAAATTGAAAGAGCAAAGCCGATATGATATTCACATTATCATCAAAGATTTATTTAATTCCTGAACAAATAATAATTCAAGTAAAATCCTACGAAACAAAAGCTTCAAGAAATTTTAAAATAAAAAATTTACAAATTGATAGTTGACAGTTGATAGATGACAATTGAGAGTTGACAGTTGGCAGCTCACAGCTGATAGTTGACAGTTGATAGTTGACAGTTGACAGTTGGCAGCTCACATCTGACAGTTAAAAATTGACAGTTGACAGTTAATAGATGACAGTTGACACACGACAATTGAAAATTGAAAGATAACAGCAGAAATGATTTTCACAATATCATCAGCTATTTATTTAATTTCTGGAACAAAATAATAATTCAAGTAAAATCCTACAAAACAAAAGCTTCAAGAAATACTAAAAAAAATTAAAATTAAAAATTGACAAATTGATAGTTGACAGTTGATAGATGATAATTGAGAGTTGACAGTTGGCAGCTCATAGCTGATAGTTGAAAATTGATAGTTGACAGTTGATAGTTGACTGTTGACAGTTGACAGCTCACAGCTAACAGTTGAAAATTGACAGTTGACAGTTAATAGATAACAGTTGACAAACGACAATTGAAATTTGAAAGACCAACGCAGAAATGATTTTCACAATATCATCAAAGATTTATTTAATTCCTGAACAAAATAATAATTCAAGTAAAATCCTACAAAACAAAAGCCTCAAGAAATACTAAAAAAATTAGCAGCTCACAGCTGATAGTTGACTGTTGACAGTTTACAGCTCACAGCTGACAGTTAAAAATTGACAGTTGACAGTTAATAGATGACAGTTGACACACGACAGTTAAAAATTGAAAGACCAAAGCAGAAATGATTTTCACATTATAATCAAAGATTTATTTAATTCCTGAACAAATAATCATTCAAGTAAAATCCTACAAAACAAAAGCTTCAAGAAATTTTAAAATAACAAATTGACAAATTGATAGTTGACAGTTGATAGTTGACAATTGACAGTTGACAGTTGGCAAGTCACAGCTGATACTTGAAAATTAATAGTTGATAGTTGACAGTTGTCAGTTGACAGCTCACAGCTGAGAGTTGAAAATTGACAGTTGATAGTTAATAGATGACAGTTGACACACGACCATTGAAAATTGAAAGACCAAAGCAGAAATGATTTTCACAATATCATCAGCGATTTATTTAATTCTTGAACAAAATAATAAATCAAGTAAAGTCCTACAAAACAAGAGCTTCAAGAAATATTAAAAAAATATAAAATTAAAACTGAAACACTTTTAGAACTGGGAAATTCTAAGAATCTTTAAGAAAACGAAATTTGTGTAAAATATGATAATTATCGAAATATTCGAAATATTGAAAAGTAACTACGGACGAAAATTTATCATATCAAAAAAAAAACTTCTGAAAAATCTGAATTTTTTTTTAGAATCCTTGTTTTCCATTTAGAAAGTATGGTAAAAAAGTTCTAAAAATCTAGAAAAAAATTAATTTAAAGAACACCATAGAATCCTCGAAATTTGAGAAAAAAAGTACCGGCAATTTTTTTTGAACCTTTAAAACTGCATAAAATATCAAAAATTCTCAGAGAAAGTTATTACAATTTAAAAAATCGTATAAAATAATAGAAAATTTAAACACCAATTCTCATAATTTGAAATAAATGAAATAAATTATATCAAATTCTAAAAGCCTTTAAGAATATTTTCTAAATTTGTTAAAGAAATGGCGGAAAACTTTGGAAATGTTAGAAAACATGACAGTTGACAGTTGGCAGCTCACAGCTGACAGCTGACAATTGACAGTTGACAGTTGACAGTTGACAGTTGACAGTTGACAGTTGACAGTTGACAGTTGACAGTTGACAGTTGACAGTTGACAGTTGACAGTTGACATTTGACAGTTGACAATTGATAGTTGCCAGTTGACAGTTGACAGTATTATTTAATTGTTAAACAAAATTAATAATTGAAGTAAAATAATTAGCAGCTGAGATTTAATAATTAATATATGACATTTATATATTATCACATCACAAGTGATAATTAATAGATAGCAATTAGAAATTAATATATTACCGTTGACAAAAAAATACGGAAAACAATTGAGAATTGATGCCAATTAGTAATTGACAGATGACAGTTGACAATTAATTTATCTGTCAATCTGTCTATTATTAACTGTTATTAATTATCAAAGGTCATCTGTTGATAATATTAATACACCTTCTATTGAAAATAGTCCGATGACATTTGATAAATAATTGACAGCCGCTACTTAATTAAACCTTATAAGAGATGTCAATTGAAAATTTGGATTGGTGTCAATTGACCGAATTGATTTTCAACATTTAAAAAGTGATAGATGGCATTTAATATTTCTCAGATGGCGTTTAATAAATGATAGTCAATAATGACTTAATACGTTAAAAACTGACAGATGACAATTGTCAGTTAATACTTGACTGATAATAGTTGACAATTAAAAATTGACTGTTGGTTATTTATAATTGACAAAAGGAGTTAATACTGCTACTTATACTACAATTAAAAAAATAGCCATTTGACAAGTGACAGACAACTGTTCCCAATTGACAAAAAAACAATTGAAATTTAACGAATGACAAATGAAAATGGAATTGATAACAGTTGAAAGTTGAGTGGTGACTTAGTTAATAATTGGCATATGCTAACTGAAAATTGACAGGTGACAGTTAATAGTTGACAGATGACAGCTGACAGTTTGCAGTTGACAATTGACAATCGACAATTGAAAGTTTGCAGTTAACACTTGACATCTGAAAGTTTACAGTTGTCAATTTACAGTTAACAGTTGACATTTGATAGTTGACAATTGGCAGTTGCAGAAATAAATGACATTTAACAATTGGTATATTGACAGTTCACAATTGACAGTTAATAAATGACACTTAGTTAATAATTGGCATAAGCTAACTGAAAATTGACAGGTGACAGTTAATAGTTGACAGATGACAGTTAACAGACAATTGAAACTTTGGAGTTAACAATTGACAGCTAAAAGTTCACAGTTGGCAATTGACAGTTAACAGTTGACATTTGATAGTTGACAATTGGCAGTTAATAAATGACAATTAACAATTGATATATTGACAGTTCAAAATTAACAATTGACAGTTAATAAATGACAGTTGACAAATGGCATGAAAGACCAGACATTAATAATAATAATAATAACAGTTTACAGTCACTTGACAATTGACAGATAATTGTTAATATTCAAACAAGAATTGAAAATTGACAAACGATATTGAACCGATGAAAATCAAAAACTGTTGTTGATTGATAATTGATAGTTGATAATTGACAATTGCCACTTCTGCTAATAATTTTCACATGGCAACTAAAAATTAACAAAAAGATAATCGACGAATGACAAATAACTTTTAACAAATGACAACTGACAAATGACAGATGATAATTGAATTGATAGCAGTTGACAATGAACGGATGATAATTAAAAACTGTTGATGATTGATAATTGACAGTTGACAATCGTCACTAAAGCTAATAATTTACACATGGCAACTGAAAATTAACAAATAGATAATTGACTATTATAAATAACTTTAAACAAATGACAATTGACAAATGACTGTGTACAGATGAGAATCAAAAACTGTTGATGATTGATTATAGACGGTTGACAATTGTTTGGTGACAACTACTTGTCACTTTATTTACATATGACTGTTAACAAAACAGTTAGCAATTAATATTTGACAATTCACAGAAAATAATTTATAATTAACTGACTATGGTTGCGAATTGATAAATCACAACTGGAATTTGACAATTGACTGTTCAAAATTATATTTAATTATTAACTTAAAGTTGACATATCAACGTTGGAAGAAAACTTGATTACGATAGTGGATAGATGGCAGTATGCAGAATTTAGTAATTAATTGACATGCGACAGTATTCAGAAAAAAATTGACAGTTGATGTATGACACTATGTAGAAACTAAACAGATACCAGTTGACAGATGACACTATACAGAGGACAGTAGACAGATGATAGTTGACAGATACCAGTTGAAAAATGACAGTTGGCAAATTACAGTTGACAGAAGACAGTTGTCAGATGATAGTTAAAAGATGCCAGTATTTATTTTGATATTAAATGCCAAAATTTTATCATGACAGATAATATTGATAATATAAAAAACATGCACATCTGAAAAACAAAATTTTAATCAAGAAAACCACAAAAAATTTATATGCGGAAATATTCAATTTAAAATGTAAAAAAAAAATTTCAGATAATAAAAGAAAGTTTAAAATTTATTTATGATAATAGATAACAGATGACAGTTGACATAGTAGAGTAGACAGATGACAGAATACAAAAAGTAGTTGAGTACAGAAAAAAGTTGGCAATTGACAGTTGACAAATACAAGTTGACTATGAGCAATTAGGTATTGAGAGTTTAAAACCACTTGAACAGATCTAAACGATAATAATTAACTAATTGACAGATGAAGATTGACAGTTAAGAGTAGATAAACGGTGGATAGATGGCAAAATGCAGAAGGCAATTATTAATTGACAGGTGACAGTATACAGAAAAGAGTTGACAGTTGATATATGATACTATACAGAAGACAGTAGAAAGATGTCAATTAACATATGACACTAAAGAGAAGACAGTCGATAGATAATAGTGGACAGAAGACAGTTGACAAATGACAGTCAACAGATAATAATAATAATAATAATGTTTATTGGTGCTATTAACATTTTACATGTTTTACACAGGTCTTAGTAATTGATTATTTTATAATCATTATCAAGGTAATAGCAGATGTATACATTAATATTATAATAAATATGCAAAACATTCAAAGTTAAAATACAATTTTATAATAGTTGACAGATGACATATGACAGTTGACAGAAGATAGTTGTCAGATGATAGATACTAGATGCCGGTTGGCAGATGACAGTTGATGTTACTAAATGTCAAAAACACTGATAATAACAAAGCATGCACATCTGAACAATGAAATTTGACAAAAACAACCAAAAATTTATAAACAGAAATATTCAATTCAAATTGTAAAAATTTATTTAAAATAATACAAGAATATATAAAATTTAGATGGTGACAGATGAGAGTTGACATATTAGAGTAGACAAAAGGCAGTGGTCAGATGACTGTTGATAATTAGTAATTAGCTATTGTTAGTTTCAATTCACTTGAGTAAATGTAAACGATACAAATTAACGAATAACAGATGACAGTTGACAGATGGCAGTTGATGTTTTTAATTTTGATACTAAATGCAAAAATTACATCATGAGACAATTTAGATGGTGACCGTTGATAGATGACAGTTAACATTTTAGAGTAGACAGAAGAGAGTTGACAGTAGACAGCACACAGAAAGTGGTTATTATTTGACGGATGGCTGTATACAGAAAACAGTCGACAATTGACAGTTGACAGATTACTGTTAATGATTAGTAATTAAATATTTATAGTTTAAAACTTCTTGAGTCGATAGATTGCACTATACAGAAGGCAATATTAATTGGCGACAGATGACAATACACACAAAAGATTTGACAGTTGACATCTGACAGTTGACAGATGACACTATACAGAAGACAGTAAAATGGTGATAGTTGACATGAAACGGTTGACAGTTAACAGATGATAGTTAACCAAAGACAGTTGATAGATAATAGTTCACAATTTATTAATTTTGATATTAAATGCCAAAATTAGATGATAACAGTAGACAAGTGACAGTTGACATAGTAGGATGTTGACAGATGACAGTTGACAGATAATAGTTGACAGATGACAGATTACAGCTGATAGATTATTGTATTTATTTATTGACAAATAATTCAAATTTGTCTTTTACTCTAGTAGGCAGATGATAACTGACATATGATATAATACAGATAATAACATAGAAGGAAGATAACACATGGAGTTGACACATTACAGTTAACAGATGACAGTTGACAGATAACAATTAACAGATGACCGTTGACGCATGACAAATGATGTTTGACAGTTGATAAGTAATAGTAAACAGATAACAGTTGTCAGATGACAGTTGACAAATTATACTTATGACTGTTGACAGATAACAATTGACAGATGACTGTTGATAATAAGAAATTAACTATTGAGACTTTAAAACCACTTGAGTAAATGTAAACGATATAAATTGACGAATAACAGATGACAGCTAGCAGTTGACAGTTTAGAGAAGAGAGACGATAGTGAATACATGGGAGTACGCAGAAGCCAGTTATTAGTTGATAGGTAACAGTATACAGAAAAGGGTTGACAGTTGATATATGACCGTCACTATACACAAAGCAGTAGACAGATGACAGTTGATAGATGTCGCTATACAGAAGACAGTAGACAGATTATAGTTGAAAGTAGACAGTTGACAGATGACAGATAACAGATGTAAGTCGACAGATAATGAATGTCAGATGACAGTTGACAGATGACAGATGATAGCTAACAAATGCCAGTTTACAAATGTCTGTGGATATTAATAATTTTGATATTAAATACCGAAATTACATCATGAGATAATATTGATAATTAAAAAAAACATGCACATCTAAAAAATAAAATTTGAAAACGACAACCAAAAAAATTAATTGACAGGTGACAGTATACAGAAAAGCTTTGACAGTTGGTATATGACACTATGCAGAAGACAGTAGACAGATAACAGTTCACAGATGTCAGATGACAGTCGACAGATGACAGTTGATAGAAGACAGTGTTCATATGAAAGTTATCAGATGCCAGTTGACAGATGACAGTTGATTTTATTAATTTTGACATTAAATGCCAAAAGTATGTAATGGGATAATAAAAAAACATGCTCATCTAAACAAACGAAATATGAAAAAAGCAAATCAAAAATTAATAAACAGAAATATTCAGTTTAAATAAAAAAAAAATATTTTAAATAATTAAAGATTATTTAAAATTTAGATGGTGACCATTGACAGATGACAGTTGACACACGACAAAATACAAAAAGACAAGTTGACAATTGACTCTTGACAGATAACTGTTGATAATCAGTAATTAACTATTGATAGTTTAAAACTACTCGAGTAAATGTAAACGGTGACAATTGAAAGATGACAGTGGTCAGATGACAGATGAGAGATGATAGTTAACAGATGACAGTTGATGTTATTAATGTTGCTATTAGTAACAAGATGATAGTAGACAGAAAGAAGTTAATATTTGACAAAATACTATATACAGAAAAGAGTTTTGAATATACAGTTGATAATATACATAAAATAGTAGACAAATTCTAGTGGCCAATTTGCAGATGAGAGTTGACAGATAATAGTCTACAGATGACAGTTGACAAATGACAGTTGACAGTTGACAGATGACAGTTGACAGATGACAGTTGACAAATGAGAGTTGACAGATGCCAGTTGACAGATAATAGTTGACAGTTGACAGATGACAGTTTATAGATGACAGTTGACAGATGACAGTTGATGGATTAAATAATTAATTTTGATATTAAATAACAAAATTATGTCATGAGATAATATTAAGAACATGCACATCTGTGAAACAAAATTAAAAAAGGAATAAAAAATTTATAAACAGAAATATTTATAATTGATACTGGTAGAGCTACACTCTTGATGGAACGAGATATGTAAATTCAATGGGGTAAAACACTTGTTAAGTTCCATAATATTTTTATTTTTTATTTTTGAAAATGATCAGGAATGATCGAAACACGTGTCAGGCAACTGAAAATAAAAATATTATGGAACTTAACAAGTGTTTTACCCCATTGAATTTACAGAAATATTTAGATCAAATTCTGCAAAATAATTATAGAATATTTAAAATTTAGATGGTAACCGTTGACAGATGATAGTTGACATAAAGTAGTTAATATTTGACAGATGACTGTAAACAGAAAACAGTTGACAATTGAGAGTTGACAGATGACAGTTGACAGATGAGGGTTGATAATTAGGAATTAACTATTGAGAGGTTAAAACCACTTAAGTAAATGTAAACGATAAGAATTAACGAATAACAGGTGACAGTTAACAGTTTAGAATAGAGAAGCGACAGTGGATAGATGGCAGTATGTAGAAGGTGGTTATTAATTGACAGGTGGCAGTATACAGTAAAGAGTTGACAGTTGATATATGATACTTTACAGAACACAGTAGAAATATGACCATAAACAAAAGACAGTAGACAAATGATAGATGGCACATTATAGTTAACAGATCACAGTTGACAGATGATAGAAGACTTTTGACTGTTGATAGATGATAGTTAACAGATGAAAGTTGATAGAAGATAGTTAACAGACGACAGTTGACAGATAACAGTTGACAGATGACAGCATATAGAACGTAGTCAATATTTGATAGATGAATGTACACAGAAAACAGTTGACGGATACCAGTTGGCAGTTGATAGTTGTCATATTACGGTAGACTGAAGACAGTTTATAGATAACAACATACAGAAATTAGTTAATACTTGACAGATGATGGTATACAGAAAACAGTTTCACATTTGACAGTTGACAGATGCAAGTTGGCAAATGACAGTTGACAGATGGCAGTTGACACATGACAGTTGATATATGACAGTTGATACATGACAGTTAAAAGATGAAAGTGGGGTAATTGACAAATGTCAGTGGACAGATAATAGTTTATAGATATCAGTTGAAATTTGACGATTGATAATTAACATTAAAAATAACAGGTTTATTGCAAAAGTAACTAAATTTAATTTTTGTATTATAAAATTAAAAAAAAATATTGATAAAATTAGAATTATGAAAATTATATATAAATTAAAGAATAATGGCAAAAAAATCATTGAACTAAAGAAAAAAATAAAAAGAAAATAAACACGTATAAGAATAAGAATAACCAATAAATAATCTTAAAAAACAAATGAATACATCAATATTATTGCAGTACAAACCGAAAAAACAACAATTTGAATTTTTGTAAAGGAACATTTTTTTTTCATTGCAAGTAAAAGGTTACGAACAACATTTGGCAACTGACAGTCAATAGTAATAATTTGTATTTATGACAATTAATAATTGACAAATAACAACTACAGATCTTGGAAATAAAGATTGGTAAATGGTTGTTAAAAATTGATTTTTAGAGAAACTAAAAAATTTAAAAAAAAATAGTAAGAATTAGGAGAATTTAATCTACCCTGAAAATAATAAGATAATTGATAGATAATAATATACAGATGGTACTTTGAAGTTGACAGTTTAAACTTGATATTTTAACAATATTTTAAATCTACCAAACATTTTAAGAATGTTGCCTATTGATTAATAAAAGATAACATTTTCGTATTAGAATAACTTATCGTATTAATATATTTTATAACATCAAACAATTTCTAATAACGAATAAATATTGATTGAAATAATCTATACTAATACAAATTTTAAGATTTAATTACCCTTATCATAATAATAGTGTCGTATTTGATTCTTGATTCTCTCATTGATTTTAATTCATCTGTCGTTTAAATACAACGCTGCTCGATAAAATCAAAAAAAAAGGCAAGGACAGTAATAATTAGAAATTAACGACTAGACAAATTTCCATCACCGGGGGGCCGAATTATCCGAGCAAATAATCCCCTCCCTGCTCTCTCGTCTGGAGAGAAAGAGCCGAACGAGATCCAGTCGAGTTTTAATTAAAACCGTTCCGAGCAAATATTTATCGTTGCGTTCCAACAAAACGACGATCAAAGTAGAGACACGATGCACGATGTTTAACCTCTCAAATTGAATCACATCCTCACTAAAGCGAAATTAGAACCAATTACGCCTATTATTTTCGTTCATAGAAGTTTTCTAACTAGACGTATAAATAAATTAGCGACGCCAGGGAAAAAAATCGCGCGTTAATAATTTATCAGCAGTTACGGAAATAACTCACGATTAGTGTATGAAAGAATCAGTAGGGGCGGAAATGTAAGATGGGGTGAATTATTAGTTGTATAATGAAATTGATAACGTTTTCTGAATTAGAATTTTATTAATATGGATGTTACGGGATATTAATTAATTAAATTTGACTTTTACGAAAAAATATTGATGAAAATTGTGTTCAAAATGTTATTTAAATGTTGCAGAATGAAAATAATGATAAAATAAACATCAAATGGATTCATATTCTCAATATTTATTAATAATGTATTATTATATATCCAGGCGTATCCACCATTTGTTATTACTAAATTTATTAACTAATAAAATGTTTTGAATGATTTTACCATTAGTTAATTACATCATATCCCAGCGCATCCACCATTTGTTAATGTTTTATTTATTAATTAACTGGGGTATATGTATATTTTTTTTTACCAATGATCGAATGAATGTGTGATTGCTATTGTATGAAATTGTAATCAGGTTTTTTTACGGCGTTCGCGTTTTCGAGGAATTATTTATGAAAATTTTTCCACGGCATGAATAATTCAAGGAGCGAATTGTCGCCGTTGCCTCTCAGTCGAATTAAAACGAATCAGAGGAGCGTGTGTGCGAGCCGCCCTCGTTCAGATCATTTACATGATTACGCAAAGGAATTCATTACCGACCGGTGAGGAGGGGGGTGGTCGATGGAGAAAATATCCGTCCGCCTTCGGGCGTCCGAAATTAACATTTTCGCTGCATAAATTAACATGGAAAAACACGTTAATTCATCGTTGCTCAGTAGACCGTGTGTTGTACGTACACAGTTTCATATTTAAACATTTAAAACGTTGAATAAACATCGTGCCCTATTTTATATCAGAATTTAATGTAAAATATAAAGACGCGTTACGAAACAACAGGGAAAAGTATTATTATTTTAATAAATAAAAACATAGTTGTTTATGATTTATGTTTACGTCGTTGAAAATAACATGACGTTATTAATATCGACGTTAAATGTAACATAATAAATTTAGAGTGGTCGCATAAACGTTGTTGAAAGTTGGACAGTTTAGACGATAATTAGGTGAGATTAGTGGCGGATCATTTGATCTACCGGAAAAATTCCCGGAGCGGGAGAGGGCCATTTGCGCGCCTGCACGGCTCCTTAACTTTAACCGGCGTCCTGCTGGGAAATCCTTCAGGATCATCCTGCTCTAATGTCCCATTAGATTTAAATATAAATGGACCCATCGGGGATCCATCCGCCTTAATGGATAAAAGTTTATTCCCGATATATTTTATGGTATCGGATAATGTCGTTATCCATATAGAATCGATTTACTCATATATATACAGGGTGGGGTTGATTTTTAAGTAAAAATAGAAAAATACACTGTGTCTCATATAATAATTTCCGCAATAAATTACGTACTAAAAAGCTTTTTTTAAATTTTTCCCTGTGATTGCTGAAGTAATATCTTTTGTAAACCCTCATCTATCAACTATCATCAGTCAACGGTCATCTGTTATATAAAAACTGTAATTCTGTTAATGCTTTCTCATGATGCAATTTTGGCATTTAATAACAAAACTAATAACGTCAACTGTCATCTTTTAACAATCATCTGTCAACTGTCATCTTTGAAATGTCACCTGTCATCTGTTATCTATCTTCTATTTTTGTTAACTGTAATTAGTCATTTTTCAGTTATCATTTGTCTACTAGAGGCAAAGAAGTTTATTTTAGAACTCAAATTTGAACAGTCATCTATCATCTGTAATCTATCATCTGGCATTTGTCAACTGTTATCTGCCAACTGTAAACTGTTATCTGTCAACTTTCATCTGCTAACTGGCATCTATTACCTATCAATTTTCAACTATTCACTGTAAGCAAACATCTGCCAAATATTAACTACATTTTGTCCTTTGTCAACTGTTATCAGTCATCTATCAACTCTCATTAATCGTCCATAATCTGTCAGCTGTCATCTGTCAACTGTTATCTTTCATCTGTTATCTGTTAACTATCATCTGCCATTTGTGATCTGTCAACTGGCATCTGTTTACTATAAATTTTCAACTATTTACTGTATGCAGACATCTGTCAAATATTAATATCAAAATTAATAACATCAACTGTCATCTGTCAACTGTCATCTGTTAAAATTAATCTGTCAAATGTTATCTATTAACTCACATTAATCAACTGTCACCTGCAGTCTGTTATATGCCATCATCTGTCAACTGTTATCCTCCAACTGTTTCTTCAATTTTTGTTATCTCTAATAGGTCACCTGTCAGTTGTCATCTGTCTATTAGAATTAAAGATCTGTGATCTATCACCTGCCGACTGCTATGTGTCAAATGACATCTGTCAACTGTCATCTGACAACTCATATCGATTTTAATTATTCTATCAATTTTTACAATCAATTTTTACAATTTAACTAAAATATTTCTTTTTATATTTTTTGCATTTGTTGAAATTTTGTTTTTCAGATGCGCATGTATATTAGAATAAATACGTGCACATGTGAAAAACAAAATTTGATCAATCAATGTTTTCTTGATGATGTAATTTTGGCATTTAATATAAAAATTAATAATATTAACTCTCATCAGTCATCTGTCATCTATTATGTTTTTTCCATCTTTGTTATCTGTAATATGTCATATATCAGTCTACTAGAGTCAAAGATAATTGATTAAGAAGGCAAATTTGAATTAATACTCGATAAATAACTACAGTCATCTGTCAACTAGTCTCTGTCAACTGACAGCTGTCAACTGTAATCTGCAAACTCGCATCTGTTAACTGTCAATTATCAAGTATTTACTGTATGCAGACATCTGTCAAATGTTAACTACTTTCTGAATTTAATATAAAAATTAAAAACATCAACAGTCATCTGTCAACTGTCTTCTGTCGACTACCCTTTTTCAACTGTCATCTATCAACTCTCATTTATCAACTGTTATCTGTCAACTAACGTTTGTCATCTGTCGTCTGTTGTCTTCCTCCTATTTTTGTTATCTGTAATATGTCATCTGTCAGTTATCAACTGCCTACTATTGACACAGATGGTTGTTTTAAAACGCAAAGGTGAATTATTTCTCAATAAATAAATATACTCATCTGTCATCTGTAATCTGCCATCTGTCATCTGTTAACTTTTATCTGTCATCTGTCACCTGGCATCTATCAACTTCATCTGTCATCTGTCAACTGTCACCTGTCATTTGTCATCTGTTATCCGCCATCTGTTACCTTTATTCTAATATGATTATTATTATCTGTAATGTTATCTGCCTACTATCATTTGTCTACTACAGTCAAAAATGATTATTTTAGAAGGCAAATTTAAATTATTTCTCAAAAAATAACTACTGTCATCTGTCAACTGTTATCAATCAACTGACAGCTGTCAACCGACATATGTTTACTTTTAATTGTCAACTATTTACTGTAGATAGACATCTTTAAAATAATAACTACTTTCTGTATTTAATATGAAAAATAATAACATCAACTGTCATCTGTCAACTGATAGATATCATCATCTAGATAGATGACATTCGATAGATAAGTGTTAACAGATGAACACTTATCTATGGAATGTCATCTATCAACGGCTCTTTGTCAACTGTCATCTGTCAACTTTCATTAGTCAACTGTCATCTGTCAACTGTCATCTGTTAACACTAATTTGTCAAATCTCATATTTCAACTGCTCTTTGTCAACTGTCATCAGTCATCTGCCAACTTTCATTAGTTAACTGTTATCTGTCAACTGTCACCTGTCATTTGTTATCTGTCAACTGTTATCCACCAACTGTCTTCCTTTCTTTCTATTTTTACTATCTCTAATATGTCACTGTCAGTTATCATCTGTCTACTAGAGTTAATGGTTGTGTTTGTTTCGTTCTCAATAAACAACTACAATCATCCGTGATCTATCACCTGTCATCTGTCAACTGTTATGTGTCAACTGTCATTTGACAATTGGCAACTGTTAGCTGTCATCAGTCGAAATATAGATTTTATGATTTTTTTAATTTTTAAAATCAATTTTTACAATTTAAATTGAATATTTCGGCTTATAATTTTTTGATTAGGATTTTTAAAATTTTGTTCATTAATGTTATCTGCCAACTGTCATCTGTCAACAATCATCTATATACTATCTTCTGTATACTGTCACCTATCAAGTGTCTTTTGAATACATATAATATATATCAACTGTCAACTGTTTTCTTTATACTGTAACCTATTAATTAATAACATCAACTGTCATCTGTCAAGAGTCATTAGTTAACTATCACCTGTCATATGTCAACTATTATTTGTTATATGCCAACTGTCTTCTGTTAATTGTCAACTATTATCTGTCGACTATAATCTGTTATTTGTCAATTGTCTACTGTATAATGTCATCTGTCAACTGTCATCTGTCTGCTGTCTTCTGTATAGTGTCATATATTATCTTTCAACTCTTTTCTATATATTGTTACCTGCCTTTTACTCACTGCCATCTATCCACTGTCATCTGTCTACTCTAAACTGTCAACTGTCATCCGTTATACGTTAATTATTATCGCTTAAATTTACTCAAGTGGTTTTAAATTCTTAATAGTTAATTGCTAATTATCAACACTCATATATCAACTGGCATCTGTCAACTGTTTTTCTTACACAGTCATCTGTCAAATATTAACTACTTTTTGTATTCTGTCATCTGTCTACTCTACTATGTCAACTGTCAACTGTCATCTGTCATTTGTCACCATAAATAAATTTTAAACATTTTTTAATTATCTAAAATATATTTTTGTACATTTTAAATTGAATATTTCTGCCTATAAATTTTTTGTTGTTTTCTTTTTTAAAATTTTGTTTTTCAGATGTGCTAGTTTTTTTTTTATGTTATCAATGTTATCTCTCCTGATATAATTTTGGCATTTAATATCAAAATTAATACTGGCATCTTTTAACTATCATCTGACAACTGTCTTTTGCTAACTGTACTTTGCCAACTGTAATTTTTCAACTGGTATCTGACAACTATTATCTGTGGACTGTCATCTATCAACTATCATGTGTCTACTGTCATCTGTCTATTGTCCTCTTTATATTATCATCTGACAACTGACATCTGTCTACTGTCTACATAGTGTCATATATCAACTGTCAATTTTTTTCTGTATACTGTCACCTGGCAATTAATAACTAACTTCTGTATACTGCCATGTATCCACTATCGTGTCTCTACTCTAAAATGTCAACTGTCAACATTTACTCAAATGGTTTTAAAGTGTCAATTGTTAATTACTAATTATTAAAAAAAATATCGAATAGAAATTGTCAAATTAATCTCAGATGTCATCTGTCATTTTAAAATTTTCACCTTTTAATTTGTGGAGTTTTTATGTCAATTGTAGATTGTAGAAAGTCAAATGTCATCTGTCATTTGCAACTGATATCTGTCAATCATGAATTGTGATTTTCATCTGAGATTTCATCCGTCAAATACTTACTTTTATTTATCAAATATTAATTGTCATCTGTTAACTGTCAATTGTCATCTGTCAGTTAGTTGTTAACTGTAATTGTTAACTGTCAATTGTGAAATGACAATTATTATCTCTTAATTGTCAATTATAAATTTGTCAAATGTTAAATTTCGAATTTTCATCTTTAAATTTCTAAGTTTTTACATTAATTGTCGACTGACAATTATCAAGTGTTATCTCTTAATTGCCAAACTGTCAATTAAAAACTATCAAATGTAATTTTTACAATTTACTTATTTTAATCTTTAATATTTTATTTTAATTGTCGACTGTCAATCATAAAATGTAATCTCCTAATTGTCATCTGTCATTTGTTATCTGTCACTTATCATTTGTCATCTGTCATCTATCATTTGTTATCTATCATCTATCATCTGTCAACTGTCATCTGCCATTTGTCTTCTTCCATCAACCAACTGCCATTTGTTGTCGATTATCTATTATCTAATATATTCTATCCAAACCATATTTAATCTGTCATTCCTAATGAAACATTTTAATTTTTCATTGTTTTCCAAGAATAATAAAATAATATCAACTGTCATTAGTTATTTCTCGTCATTTGTCATCTAGCATCGGTATTTTTTCATTTGTTAACTGTAATTTGCTAAATCTTAACTGTCAACTGTCATCTTCAACTGTAATATATTATTTGTCATTTGTCATCTAGCATCTATAATATGTAATCTGTCATTTTTTATTTGTCAACCTGTAAACTGCCAACTCTTAACTGTCCACTGTTAACTATTTATTGTTAACTGTCCACTGTTAACTATTTATTGTCAACTGTCAACTGTCATCTGTTATCTGTCAACTATAATCTCTCATCTGCCAGCTACCATTTGTCATATGTTGTCAGTTCTCTGCTATTTAAAATATTCTGTCCAAAGGATACGTTGTTTGTCATGAGCCATTTTAATGCATCATTATTTACCATTTTAATTTTAATGTATTGTCAATTATCATCCCATTATAAAAACTGAAGAATAATGCTAATCGTCAACATTATTATGTCATTATTATTTGTCGATTGTCATGTACAATCTATAAGTATCATATTGGCTGAACGATTCTTCTAAAACGGTAGTGAAACATCCAAGAAAATAATAAAATAATGTCAACTGGCATTTGTCATTTCTCGTCTGTTATCTAGCAATTGTAATATGTCATCTGTCAATTTTTAATTGTCAACTATAAACTGCTAAATCTTAATTGTTGACGTTTAAATAAAACACTTTATAACTTTGTTTTACCACTATATTTTGTATAACTGTGACTAGTTTCGATCATAAGCTGATCATTATCAAACATAAATCGAAACTAGTCACAGTTATACAAAATATAGTGGTAAAACAAAGTTATAAAGTGTTTTATTTAAACTTCTTATCAAAATGCACCACCAAGTGAACGCCGACATCATACAAGAATTAATTGTTGACTGTTAAATATTTACTGTCAACTGCTGTCAGCTGTCAACTGTTAACTGCTAGCTGTCAACTGTCACCTGTCAATTGTCAATTGTCAACTCTCTACTCAGCTACCATCTGTCATCCGTTGACAGTTATCTGCTATCTTAAATATTTTCTCCAAGTGTATGTTATCTGTCATGAACCATTTTAATTTGTCATTATTTACCATTTTAATTTTAAAGTAATGTCATTCATTATCTGACTATAAGTTTTCGAGAAAATTGTCACTAAATATGTCATTTATCTAATTGCATTGGCCAAAGGACAGAAAAAAATAAGAAAATTGTTATTAGCATAGAAATTTTAATACACAATTTTTTATTGTCATTTGTCCTCAAATACTATGTCATATCTAACTAATCTGTTTTTGTCATTTAAACCCTGTTCTAGTTTTTTTCTCATTTGTCCTTAATCACTTGTCATTTGTCATCTCTCAGTGAAATTTTCAAAATATGTTAACAAAAATTGAGGTTACAATTATTTACTAAAACAATTGACGTACGTTACCTTAAAAAATTATTGATCAACGGACAGAAAAAAATAATAACATTATTTATGGAATACAAATCTTAACAGGCAAAATTTTTATCATACATAATTTGTCATATGTTATTTTTCATATGCTATTTGTCAGTTGTCATTTGCCATTTGTCATCTGTCATTTGTCATCTGTCATCTGTCATCTGTCATTTGTCATTTGTCATTTGTCATTTGTCATTTGTCATTTGTCATTTGTCATTTGTCATTTGTCATTTGTCATTTGTCATTTGTCATTTGTCATTTGTCATTTGTCATTTGTCATTTGTCATTTGTCATTTGTCATTTGTCATTCGTCATTCGTCATTCGTCATTCGTCATTCGTCATTCGTCATTCGTCATTCGTCATTTGTCATTTGTCATTTGCCATTTGTCATTTGTCATCTGTCACTGGTCATTTGTCAGTAAAATTTTCAGAATCTTTTGATAAACACTAAGGAAACAATTGTTTAAACTTTTTGTTTATTATGCTACAATAATTATTGTGCTAATTTCTAGGAGTTTAGATTTTTCCAAATTTTTTAAAATTTTCTAGATATTTTCCAAATTGCGATAAGTTTTTCGTCTTTTGTTTCCTTCACATTTCTGATTTTTTTTTAGGAATGTCTCTTCGGAATTGAGGTGAAATTAGAGTTCTAAACTTTTAAGCAATTTTTCTTCCGAATTTCTGGTTTTTTACAAACATTTTTTTTATCAATTTTCTCAACAAATTCGAAATTACGAAAATTTTATTCGATTTTCTAGAGTTATCCAGAAATGGTTTTTTCTTAGATTTTGAGAATTTTCCAGAAATTTCTTTAAGTTTTAGGTTTAAAATTTTACAGTAATTTGTCTTTAAATTTTCATCAATTTTTCCAAATATTTTTACGAATATCTTATCTAATTTTCGAGTTATGTATAGTTCTAATATTTTTAGTATTTTCCAAATATTTTTAAGAGTAAAATTCATGTTTTAATTTTTGAGTTTCAACGTCAATTGCCGATTGTCAATTATCAAATATAATATCTTAATTGTTAAATATTATCAATTAAAATCTGTCAAATGACAATTTTAAATTTTCTTTATTTTAATTTTTAATATTTTACTTCAATTATCGACTGTCAATTTTAAAATTTATCACCTAATTATTATCTATCATCTGTAAAATATAAACTGTAAAATGTCAATTTTTAAATTTTTATCTTTTAAGTGTTGAGTTTTTTACGAAAATTGCCGACTTTTATACAATTTTAAAAATTCGATCTAGTCACCCGAGAAATTAAAGTTTTTCCACCATAATTCAGTTGTTTTTAAACACAATTCCGCCCTGTTTCGGATTAAAATTCTTAGAATTTTAACAGCTTTATCAATATCTAGACAAAAATAAAAAAATAAATATTTTTTAGCCTTTTAAAATTGTCAATATTGTTTTTTGTATTTTTTTTAATTCCCAAATTAATCCACACGAAATCGTGAAGATATTTTTAAAGCGTTTAGTTTAAATTTGGATTTTATGCAATTTTAAAAATTTAATCTAGTCACCTATGACACAAACGTTTTTTCAGCATAATTCAGTTGTTTTTAAACATAACCCTATCGTGTTTCGGATGAAAATTTTTAGAATTTTAACGTGTTTATGAATATGTTGTCGAAAATAATGTTTCAACTTTATTTAACCTGCTCTGATTTTCAATATTAATTCTTTAAATTGTTTCTTGTATGAAAATTTTCCTCGTAAATATTGAAAATATTTTGCTGAAAGGTTTATTTCCCTATTTAAAACCGTTTGAGTTTTATACAGTTTTAAAATTTCGATCTAGTCACCCGAGAAATTAAAGTTTTTCCATCATAATTCAGTTGTTTTTAAATATAATCCCGCCGTGTTTCGGATTAAATTTCTTATAATTTCAACAGCTTTATTGATATGAAGTCAAAATTAAACAATACATATTTTTTACAGGAAAGTCAAGTGTCATTAAAGGATTTAAATGATTGTAAAAAATTACCCACTTAAGTAATTAGATTGAAAATTACAAAATTAATTTCTAATTAACTATCTTTTAAGGAGCTGTTAAAACAATTGCTATATCATGACTAGAAGCAAAATTACGGCATAGTAAACTTAATTTGAAGATAATAACATTTCACCATTTGACATATTAACATACTAACACCTCATCAATTATTTATTATTTAAATGTTAAATTTTATTGTACATATTTGTCAATAAAGATGTATATATATATAAATAACATTTCATTCGGACGATTTAAAATAATTGTTAAAAACAACCCACTTATTTTCATGAATTTGTAATTGATAGAGAAGTCTATGACTTTGATTTTGTATAACAAAAAGGAGTCCAGTTAATGACATTTTTAATTGTGGAGGTACATCTTGAATAAATTCAACTGTTTTGTATAAATAGGTTAGATTTCGTAATTTTAAAACGTTATGTACGATTATGACTAGTTTGAAACTATAGTCACGTGTAATTTAAAATAAAATGATAAAATAACGTCAGCGCGTCTATTTCTTCTAGTTAATGAAATAATTAACTTTTATCTGTATTTAAATCTGGAAAATACACGTTCCATCTCGGCAATCTAATTAGGGTAGTGCGAAGTAATTATTCGCAACGTTCGCGCCGGAATAAAACCTCCATTTTCAGCACTGTGAAATCCCCAACATTTACACCTGCTAATTCCAATTAAATCCGTCCAAATAATCCCGGTCCGGCCTTTTGTAGCGAAACGCGTGCGAATTTTTAAAAACGAAAAACGGACGCCATCAAAGGAAAAGCGTTTCACGTGTGGGCGGACGTTACACGTGCGCACTGTAAAAATAACGGACGTTTTTTTGTGTTTCATTACAACGGGGTGTTGTTTTTCAATCAGTGAACGTGGGATGATACGCATGAGAAATATTCATTTGTTTCATTCGTGGAAAAAAAACATGTTTCTCCACATTCAGTGGGTCGAATTAATTTGCTGTTTGGAAAAAATAGTGATGTTTTAATTAATTAACGTCAAATAAATGTAAAACATTATAAAAAATAGTTTATGTTTTATAAATAATCGACGTATTCGAATATTAAAATCCTTACACAAAAATTTTGTGAGTAAAAATAACGAATCTACGTGGTGATTTTTGGAAATATCATAATCGATCAAAACTCTTTGGTTTTATTAATCTTTAGTCAATCTAAATGCTAAAATTAGTTGGAGATGAAATGAAAATAGTGTTTTAATCTAATAAACTTGGAGTTTATTAATTAAATCTTCACATAGCTCAAGAAAGAATTACTGTGTTTTAATCTATTTAAAAAACCTCATCATTTTTTTTTCCATTTCATTTTCATTTGTCTTCAACTGCGCTTAACTAATAAGAATTTAAAAAAAAAACATTTTGCAGGTAAGTAATAATTAAAGAAAAATTATTTAATAATAGTGAACTTATAAAGAGATGCTCCATCTTGTTGAAACGATCCTTTGTATTATATTATCTGCGTCTCGTGTTTGATTTATACGTTTTGAATGTATTAAATAAATAAATAACAAAACGTCGAACTGGAATTTTCGCGTATAATAATGCAATGCAAATAGGCGATAGATTATGTAAATATTTGATGGTGTCGCGGAGGTTCGGCGGTCGTCGAAAGTTCGAAGGAGCGGTGAATGGGCGCGAATATAAAATGTAAATGTGCACATAGAGTGTTTGAGCGTTGAGTGTTGAGTGTCGTGGATGATGCGCATTCGGCCCGTATTGATCCCGTTGGCGGCGTGGGCGTCCGTCCGTCCGATTCCGACTCACCTCACCTACGGCTGCGACGCGGGACCGCGCGTCGCGGCGCCTCGCCGACGGACCGAACCTTCGCATCATCTCAAGAGAAAATAAAATCATTCAATTTTGAAAAATCTCTGTTGTAATTTTATTTTTAACACTAGCAACTTGTAGCTACCAAAAGCTATTTAAAAATAGTTCAATTTTGACATCATCAAAGAAATTTTAAATTATTTCTAGCTGAATTAAAATGTTGGATATTTAAATGTCAAACTTTAATTTAAATTTGCATTTCTACAAAAAAAGTTCTGTAGAATTTGTATTTTTAGCACTAGCAACTTCTAGCTACTAACAATTATTTAAAAGTAACTTAGTTTTAACATCAACAAAGAAATTTAAAATTATTTTTAGCTCAATTAAAATGGTGGACTATTCAATGTGAAACTTTAATTTAAATTTGCATTCCTACAAAAAGAGTTCTGTAGAAATTTTATTTTCAACACTAGCAACTTCTAGCTACTAAAAATTATTTAAAATTAGCTTAGTTTCAACATCATCAAATAAATTTTAAATTATTTCTAGCTGAATTAAAATGATGGACGTTTAAATATGAAATTTTAATTTTAATTTGCATTCCTACAAAAAAAAACTATATAAATTTTATTTTTAACAGTAGCAACTTCTAGCTACCAGAAGTTGTTTAAAAGTAGATCAGTTTTGACATTATCAAAGAAATTTTAAATTATTTTTAGTGACATTAAAATGGTGGACATTTAAATGTAAAACTTTAAATTAATTTTGCGTTCCTCGAAAAAAAGTTTTGTAGAAATTTTACTTTTATCACTAGCAACTTCTAGCTACCAACGGTTATTTATAATTAGCTTGTTTTAACATCATCAAAGAATTTTTAAATTATTTTTAGCTGAACTAAAATGGTTGACATTTAAATATGTAACATCAATTTAAATTTGCATTCCTAAAAAAAATCTGCAGAATTTTTATTTTTAACACTAGCAACTTCTAGCTACTAAGAAGTATTTAAAATATGCTTAGTCTTAACATCATCAAAGAAATTTTAATTCAGTTTTCGCGAAATTAAAATGATGGACATTTAAATGTGAAACTTTAATTTTAATTTGCTTCCTTAAAAAAATCTGTAGAAATTTTATTATTTTCAACACTGGCAATTTCTTGCTATCCAAAATTATTTAAAAGTAGCTTAGTTTTAACATCATTAAAGAAATTGTAAATTATTTTGAGCTGAATTAATATGACGGAAATTCAAATGTGAAACTCTAATTGGATTTTGCATTTCTACAAAAAATATTCTTTAGAAATTTTGTTTTTAACACTAGCAACTTCTAGCTAGTAAACTTTATTTGAATATAGTTTGGTTTTAATATAATTGAAGAAATTTTAATTTATTACGAGCTAAATTAAAATGGCGGACACATAATTGTGAAACTTGAATTTAATTTTGCGTTTCTCGAAAGAAAGTTCTGTAGAATTTTAATTTTTAACACTAGCAACTTCCAGCTACCAACAGTTATTTAAAAATAGCTTAGTTTTAACATCATTAAAGAAATTTTAAATTATATCCAGCTGAATTAAAATGGTAGATATTAAATATGAAACTTTAATTTTATTTTGTGTTCCTTCAAAAAAAGTACAGTAGAAAATTTATTTTTAACAGTAGCAACTTCTAGCTATCAATAATTATTTAGAATTAGCATAGTTTTAACATTATCAAATAATTTTTAAATTATTTTTAGTTGAATTAAAATGGTGGAAATTTCAATGTGAAACTTTAATTTAATTTCCATTCCTACAAAAAAAATTCTGTAGAAATTTTATTTTCAACACTAGCAACTTCTAGCTACCAAAAGCTATTTACAAGTAGCTTAGTTTTAACATCATTAAAGAAATTTTAAATTATTTCTAGCTGAATTAAAATGGTGGTAATTTAAATGTGAAACTATAATTTAAATTTACATTCCTACAAAAGAAGTTCTGTAGAAATTTTATTTTTAACACTAGTTACTTCTAGCTACCAAGAATTATTTAAAAATAACGTAGTTTAAACATCATCAAAAATTTTTGAATTATTTTCAGCTAAATATTTTTTAAAATGGTCAATAATTAAATGTGAAACTTTTAATTAAATTTTGCATTCCTCGAAATAAAATTCTGTAAAAAATTTATTTTTAACACTAGCAATTTCTAGCTACTAAAAATTATTTAGTAGTAGCTTAGTTTTAACATAATCAAAGAAATTTTAATTTATTTTCAGCTGAATTAAAATGGTGGACATTTAAATATGAAATCTTAATATAATTTTGCGTTCCTACAAAAAAAGTTCTGTAGAAATTTTATTTATAAGTCTAGCAATTTCTAGCAACTAAAATGGATTAAGAAAAAGCTCAGCTACAACAAAATCAAAGAAATTTTAAATTATTTAAAGCTGTATTAAAATGGTGGAAATTTAAATGTGAGACTATAATTTAATTTTACATTCCTACAAAAAAAGTTTTGTAAAAATTTTATTTTCAACACTAGTTACTTCTAGCTACCAAAAGTTATTTAAAATAGCTTAGTTTCAAGATTATCATAGAAATTTTAAATTATTTGAGCTGAATTAAAATTGTGGACATTTAAATATGAAACTTTCATTTAAATTGGCATTCCTCGAAAAAAACAAATTCTGTAGAAATGTTTTATTTTTACCACTAGCAACTTCTAGCTACTAACAATTATTTAAAAGTAGCTTAGTTTCAACTGTATCAAAGAAGTTTTAAATTATTTCTAGCTAAATTAAAATGGTAAAAATTTAAATGTGAAACTTTGATTTAAATTTACATTCCTCCAAGGAAAACTTTGTAGAAATTTTATTTTTAACACTAGCAACTACTAGATACTCAAAGTTATTAGAAGTAGCTCAGTTTTAATATCATCAAAGATATATTAGGTTATTTCTAGCTGAATTAAAATGGTGGAAGTTTAAATATGAAATTTTAATTTAATTTTGCATTCCTCCAAAAAAAATTCTGTAGAATTTTTATTTTCAATACTAGCAACTTACAGCTACCAAGATATATTTAAAAGTAGCTTAGTTTACACATCATTGAAGAAATTTTAAATTATTTCTCGCTTAATTAAAATCGTGGAAATTTCAATGTGAAACTTAAATTTAATTTTGTATTTCTACTAAAAAGTTCTGTAGAAATTTTATTTTCAACACTAGCAACTTCTAACTACCAACCATTATTTACAAAGAGCTTAGTTTTAAGATCATTCAAGAAACTTTAAATTATTTTCAGCTGAATTAAAATGATGGAATTTTAAATGTGAAACTTCAATTTAAAATTCCATTCCTACAAATAAAATCTGTAAAAAATACATTTTCAACACTAGCAACTTCTAGCTACCAAAACTTATTTAAATATAGCTTAGTTTAAATATCATCAAAATTTTTTTAAATTATTTCCACCTGAATTAAAATAGTGAACATTTAAATGCGAAATTTTAATTTAATTTTGCGTTCCTTTAAAAATTTCTGTAGAAATTTTATGGTTAACACTAGCAACTTCTAGCTACTAAAAATTATTTAAACGTGGCTTAGTTTTGGCATCATTAAAGACATTTTAAATTATTGTTAGCTGAATTAAAATCGTGCGCATTTAAATGTGAAACTTTAATTGAAATTTGCATTCCTCAAAAAAATAATGTAGGAACTTCTAGCTACACAAAATTATTTAAAAGTAGCTTAGTTTCAACTTTGTCAAAGAAATTTAAAACTATTTTTAATTCAATTAAAATGGTGTACATTTAAATGTAAAATAGTAATTTAATTTTGCATTCCTAGAAAAAATTCTCTTAAAATTTTATTTTCAACACTAGCAACTTCTCGCTACCAAAAGTTATTTAAAAATAGCTTAGTTTCAAGATTATCGAAGAAATTTAAAATAATTTTTAGCTCAATTAAAGTAGTAGAAATTGAAATGTAAAACTAAAATTTAATTTTGCATTCCTACAAATATTGTTCTGTACACATTTTATTTTTAACAGTAGCAACTTAAAAAACTTGAAAATTATATAAATTTAGCCAAGTTTTTAACATTATCAGAGAAATTTGAAATTAATTACAGCTGAAATAAAATGGTGAAAATTTAAATGTAAAACGTAAATTTAATTTTGCATTCCTCCAAAAAAAGTTCTGTAGAAATTTTATTTTTAACAGTAGCAACTCTTAGCTACCAAAGTTTATTTTAAAATAGCTCAGTTTCAATACAATCAAAGAAATTTAGAATTATTTCCAGTTGAATTAAAATGTTGTACATTTAAATATGAAACTTTAATTCAAATTTGCATTCCTCTCAAAAAAGGTCTGTAGAAATTTTATTTTCAACACTAGCAACTGGTTACCAAAAATTATTCACAAATAGTTTAGTTTCAACATCATAAAAATGTTTTTGATATATTTTCAGCTGAATAAAAATGGTGAAAATTTAAATGTGAAATTTTAATTTATTTTTGCACTCCTACAAAAAAATTCTGTAGAATTTTTATTTTTAATACTAGCAACTTCTACCTACTAAAAGTTATTTAAAAGTAGCTTAGGTTTAACACTATCAAAACAAATTTTAAATTATTTTTAGCTGAATTAAAATGATGGGCATTTAAATGTGAAATTTTAATTTAATTTTTCATTCCTCCAATAAACCTTCTGTAGAAATTTTATTTTTAATACTAGCAACTTCAAAAAAAATTTAAAAGTAACTTAGTTTTAAGATCGATAAGGAAATATTGAATTGTTTTCTGCTTAATTAAAATTTTGGAAATTTAAATGCGAAACTTATTTAAATTTAAATTTGCACTCCTACAAAAAAAAAATTCTGTAGAAATTTTATTTTTAACATTAACAACTTATAGCTACCAAAAGTTATTTAAAAGTAGCTTAGATTCAACATCATCAAAGAAATTTTAAATTATTTCTAGCTGAATTAAAATGGTAGAAATTTAAATGTGAAACTTTAATTTAAATTTGCATTCCTACAAATAAAGTTCTGTAGAAATGTTATTTTTTACACTAGCAACTTCTAGCTACTAAAATTTATTTAAAAGTAGATCAGTTATAGAATCATCAAAAAAATTTTGAACTATTTTTAACTGAATTAAAATGGTGGACATTTAAATGTGAAATTTTAATTCAATTTGGCATTCCTCAAATTAAAATTCTGTAGAAATTTTATTTTTAACACTAGCAACTTCAAGCTGACAAAAGTTATTTAAAGGTAGCTTAGTTTTAACAGCATCAAAGAAGTTTTAAATTTATATAAACTAAATTAAAATGGTGGAACTTTAAATGTGAAACTAATTTTAATTTTAATTCCTCGACAAAAAAAATATGTAGAAATTTTATTTTTAACACTAGTAACTTCTAGTTACCAAAAGTTATTCAAAAATAGCTTAGTTTCAACGTCATTAAAGAAATTTTCATTTATTAGAAGGTGAATTTAAATGCTGGACATTTTAATGGGAAACCTTAATTTAATATTGCGTTCCTACAAAATAAGTTCTGTAAGAATTTTGCTTTTAATGCTAGCAACTTTTAGCAACCAAAATTGATTTAGAGAAAGCTGAATTACAACATCATCAAAGAAATTATAAAATATTTACAGCTGAATTAAAATGGTGAAAATTTAAATGTAAAATTTAAATTTAATTTTGCATTCCTCAAGAAAAAGTTCAGTAGAAATTTTATTTTAAACTCTAGCAACTCCTAGTTACCAAAGAATATTTAAAAATAGTTTAGTTACATCACAATTTTTTTTTTGGTTTTTTTTCAGCTGAATTAGAATGGTGAAAATTTAAATAAGAAACTTTGATTTAATTTTCCATTCGTACAAAAAGAGTTCTATAGAAATTTTATTTTTAACATTAGCAACTTCTAGCTACCAAAAGTTATTTAGAAGTAGGTGAGACTTAACATCATCAAATAAATTTTAAATTATTTCCAGCTGAAATAAAATGGTGGAAATATAATGTGAGTAATTAATTTAATTTTGCATTCCTTAAAAAAAATTCTGTAGAAATTTTATTTCTAACACTAGCAACTTCTAGCTACCAAAAAATTTAAAAGTAACATAGTTTCAACTTCATCAAAGAAATTTTAAAATATTCTCAGCTCAAATAAAATGGCGGACATTTATAATGAAATTGTAATTTAATTTTGCATTTCTACAATAAAAGTTCTGTGGAAATATTATTTTTAACACTAGCAACTTTTAGCTAACAAAATTTGTTAAAAAATGGTTCAGTTCTAAGATCATCAAAGAAATGTTAATTTATTTTCAACCGAATCAAAATTGGGGTTATTTAAATGTACAATTTTAATTTAAAATTGCATTCCTACAAAAATGCCGTCTATAAAGTTTATTTTTAACAGTAGCAACTTCTCGCTACCCAAAGTTATTTAAAAGTAGCTTAGTTTTAGCTTCATCAAAGAAATTTTAAATTTTTTTAGCTGAATTTAAATGGTGGACATTTAAATGTGCGACCTTAATTTAAATTTGCATTTCCATAAATAAAGTTCTGTATAAATTTTATTTTTCACACTAGCAACTTCTAGTTACCAAAAGTTATATAAAAATAGCTTAGTTTCAACATCATCAACGAAATTTTAATTTATTACAAGCTAAATTAAAATGATGGACATTTAAATGCGAAACCTTAATTTAATTTTGCGATCCTACAAAAAAATTCTGCAGAAAATTTGCTTTTAACGCTAGCAATTTCTAGCAACCAAAATTCATTTAGAAAATGCTCCTTTATAATATCATAATAGAAATTTTGAATTATTTAAAGCTGAATTAAAATGGTGGATATCTAAATGTGAAACTTTAATATTTAATATTTAAAAAAATAATCGTTATAACCTTTATTGAAACCAAATGGCAACAGTTGAAACACACAACTTGAAGGAAATAAAATTTACACGTTGTAATTTAAAAATTTCTAAAAATAAAAATTTAAGCTGTACTTTCTTAAAAATTTACAAATCGCTTAAGTAATGATGTGCATTTAATATTTAAAAAAAGTAATCGTTGTTAATTTCATAAAAATAAAATGGCAACAGTTGAAACTTGAAATTTGCAGAATATCAAATTTGCACTTTGTGTTTTAAACATTTCTAAAAATTAAAATCTAAGCTATATAAGCTTAAAAAATCTCAAGTCGCTTGAGGGATAACGTATTTTAAAGTATTTAAAAACATAATCGTTATAACTTTTATAAATACAAAATGGTAACGGTTTAAACTTAAAACTTGAAAAAAATTAAAATTGCAAGTTGTGATTTAAAATTTTCTAAAAATTTAAATTTCAGATTTAATAGCTTAAAATATCCAAATTACTTGAGAAATGATGTATTCACAATATTTTATTGAAATGAACGTTGTATCTTTTATGTAAAGAAAATGGCAACCGTTGAAACTTAAGACTTGAAGAACATGAAATTTGCAAGTTGTTATTTAAACATTTCTGAAAATTATAATTTCAGCTATATCAGCTTAAACATTCCAAACTCGCTTAAACAATGATGCATTTTTGAATAATTAAAGAAATAATCGTTATAGCTTTTAATAAAACAAAATAGCAACAATTGAAACTTAAAACTTTAAGGACATCAAATTTGCACGTTGTGTTTTAAATAATTATAAAAATTAAAATTTGAGTTGTATCAGCTTAAAAATTTTCAAATTTCTTGAGTAATTATGTGTTTTTGAATATTTAAAAAAATAATCGTTATAACTTTCATGAAAATAAAATGGCAACTGTTGAAACTTATAACTTGAAAGAAATAAAATTTACACGTTGCGATTTAAAAAATTCCAAAAATTAAAATTCGAACTGTATTAGCCTAAAAATTTTCAACTTATTTAAGTAAAGATGTATGTTTAATAATTAAATAAAATAATCACTGTAACTTTTACAGAAACAAAATAGCAACGTTTGAAACTTAAAACTTGAAAAAAAGTAAAATTACACGTTTTTATTTAAAAATTTCTAAAAGGTAAAATTTAAGCTGTATCAGTTTAAACATTTCCAAATTGCTTAAGTAATGATGTAGTTTTAATATTTTTTTAAAACAGTCATTGTAAATTTTAGAAAAACAAAACGACAACAGTTTAAACATAAGAGTTAAATAAAATAAATTTTGCACGTTGTGATTTTATCATTTTCAAAAATTATAGTTTAAGCTTTATAAGCTTAAAAATTTTAAAATCACTCAAGAGATGATACGTTTTTAAGTGTTTTAATAAATAATTGTTATAACTTTTATAAAAACGAAACGGCAATGATTGAAACTTAAAACTTGAAAAAAGTAAAATTTGCATTATGCGATTTAAAATTTTCTAAAAATTAAACTAAAAGCTGTAATAGCTTCAAAATTTCCAAAATGCTTAAGTAGTGATGTGTTGTTGATATTTTATAAGAATAATTGTTATAATTTTCATTGAAACCAAATGGCAACAGTTGAAAAATAAAACTTTAAGGAAATAAAATTTGCACGTTGTAATTTAAAAATTTCTAAAAGCTAAAATGTCACCTGTATTAGATTAAAAATTTACAAATTGCTTAAATAATGATGTGTTTTTAATATTTAATAAAAATACTCGTTTTGAATTTCATAAAAATAAAATGGCAACGGCTGAAACTTAAAATTTGCATAACGTCAATTTTGCACTTTGTGCTTTAAACATTTCAAAAAATTAAAATCTAAGTTATATAAGCTTAAAAATTTCCAGATTTCTTAAGTAATGATGTGTTTTTAAATATTTAATAAAATAATCGTTATAACTTTTATTAAAATAAAATAGCAACGGTTGAAACTTAAAATTTGCAGAACATCATATTAGCACTTTGTGTTTTAAACATTTCTAAAAATTAAAATCTAAGTTATATAAGCTTAAAAATTTCCTAATTTCTTAAGTAATGATGTGGTTTTGAATATCTAATAAAATAATCGTTATAACTTTTATTAAAATAAAATGGCAACGGTTGAAACTTAAAATTTGCAAAACGTCAAATTTGCACTTTGTGTTTTAAACATTTCTAAAAACTAATTCAAGTTGATTTTCTCGTAAATTTAATTTTCATAATGGTGATTTTTTATATAATTAATAATCTGTTAATAGTATTAACAGAAAAATACTCAATGACGCACTCTGTTCAATTGAATTACCGACGAGAGCGTTTCGGTTTGGATCCAGAAGGCGGCGACGACTTCGACGTGCCGTATCCTGGAGGAAATTAGCGCGATTTCCTCCCTCCGCACAGATGCGGCGGAAATATTCCGAATTAATATTCCGATTCGGAATTAGGTGGCCCCTTGCATAAATGAATACCAATTGGTTTCAGGGACAACTGTTGCGTTCGGTTTTACGGTTTACGCTATTTTTAGCCGGGGATCCTCTCCATCGATTTTCACCCACCCCCCGACCACATACACACACACACAGAGGTGGTGGATATAACACGAGCAGACATCAAAGCGTAGCGTTAAATTAATTATCGGGCTCTTCAAATCCAGACGGAAGAATTCAACAACCTCAAGATTGTTAATTAATTAATTTAGGTGTTTAGATTAAATATTATTTAACATCAACATAAGATTATTATAATTAATTAATTGCTTTTACTATTAGAACTTATATGTTTATTAATTAATTATTATAAATAAGGCTAGAAGATCTGGAAGTTAATGTTAAATAAATTTGTGGACTACACAAATTTTTATACGTAATTTTTTATATCTTTTTTTAATAAGTAATTAATTTACATTTTAACTTAACCTAGGGGAAATGGTAGCGAGTAATTTCTACAATTATAATAATTTGTTTACATTCGATGACATCACACAATTGCGTTTAATGTCAAAAGTTTAATTGAATTAATTACTGGAAATAGAATGTATTATCTATGTTTACACATCATCAGGGTATTAAATTTGTATTCGAAAGCTAGAAATTACTTTCACACAAAATAATTCATTAGTTAATTCCTGAAAAATTGAAAATGATCAATTATAAGGTTGATTAAACACTTTTCAAAATAGTGGAACAAAACGAAGTGTTTAATTCACATTAAACGAGTTAAGTGACAATTTAATTCATCGTGAAAATAATCAAACTGAAAAAAAAAACTATTTATTATAAATGTTATACATCTGCTGCCTGTACTGAAATTTAATTATATACGTAGGGTGGGTGGGTGGCGACTATCCCACCCTCCAATCCTTATAATACAAACGCGTATTTTAAACGGAAATTATTTATAAGGTATATTTTATAAAATACGTTATAATTAATTTTATACACATAAAGATAGCAATCTTAATAAACACTTAATAACTCAATCGCTAAATTTAAAAACAAAAGCGGAAGCGTTTTCGCCGCAAACTATTTTCAGCGGCGATGTAGATTAATTAGTCACAATAAATCACCGGACGCTCGAACGTAATGCGATTTTAATCCCGCACAAAAATCCGTTATAAATAAACGTTTTATTTTTTTTTTTTAGCATAATCGCTCTAAAATACGGCCGCACTAATTACAACCCTCTGAGATCGGGACCCGATAAGCGTGTACGCGGCTATTTTCGAGCCCTTATCGCCGCTAAACAAACCCGAGATAAATGGTAATAATAATGATAATAATAACGAAATTACAAAAATAGCCATATGTCGGGGAATTTATTAAATCAAGATTTAATCCCGGTGTGTACACACGCGTTTTAATTAATGTAATGTGGCGCGTTTAGGCGTACGGCCTTCATTAACATAATCTGGATGTTAATAATTTGTTTTCAGGTTTTTTTTTGATTGCTTAATTTTTAATTAGTCGGCTGGGTAATTAATTTTTTCGCCAAGCGGTATTATAATTACGGGAGGGGGATGTCTATCGAATAAACGGCGGGGATTGTAAGTGTCTTGTTTTATAAATTGGTAAAGAATTGTTTCATCAAGAGATTAGTGAGGAAATTATTCAAGAAATATCTTGTTTTAATATGTTAATATTCGCTCGAATTGTTTAGACGTAATGGATTTTAATATTTAATCTTATAATAATGCATTACTGGGGATAGACTTAAATGTTCATTTATATTCATAAGCTAATTTTATTACACAAACAATTAACCAGATTTTTTATTTAATCTAACTTAGTTAAAAGTGTATATTACTTTTTTCAAAAGTAATGACCTTTTTGGAAACTGTGATAGTGGAATTTTATTGGTCTCTTAAAATTACACTTTCTTTCTCATTTAACCATTTTCTCTCACTCCGTAAAGAAAATTAAAAAAAACTTATCCTGTATATACATTCTAAATAGAAAAAAAAATCAACTGATAAATAGAATTAAATGAATTATTACACTTGATTGGCTTATTATAGGTGGATACAAAAGACTATTCTCGCTTTTGAAATATACGAAAGATTTAAACAGGAAGGAAAAACAATAAGAACAAATGAAAAAGAATAGATGTTTATGAAAAAAAAACATTCTTTACACTTTATCTCAGTTGACAAGAAAGCCATAATATAATCTTATAATGGTCTTCAAAGTATGAAAAAATACTACGGAGCATAAAAATGAATGATAACAAATAGGGGATGACAGTTGAGAGTTTACAATTGACAGTTGTCAGTTGACAGTTTTCAGTTGAAAATTGAAAGTTGACAGTTAATAACAGTTGAGAATTGAGAATTGACAGATGACAATTGATAGTTGACAGTTGATAACTAGCGTTTGACGGTGACGAGTTGGAACATTACAGGTGACAAATAAAAAATGACAGCTGACATATTAAAGATGCCAAGTGACACATGAGAGCTAACACGTGACAGTTAACATTAATTATCTTGGATATTTCCGTACCAATTTAGAAGAATTGTTCAGCCAATATGATACCTTTTTTGTAGAATATTTTCAATAGACAAAAAAGAAGAAAAAGATGACAGATGATAGATGACAGTTGACAGACAATTTATAGTAAATAATGGATGACAGACAATAGATAATTGATTTACAGATTATAGATGATAGATTTCTCTATTTATTATTATAATTAAAATAAATGATAATATATAATGTAACAATTTTTGTTTCGAAATAGATGATTAGAAAATTTTTGAAATTCTGTATAATTTGATGCACGGCAGCTTATATAGATAACAAATGACAAATAATAAAGGCCGATGACGTTTAACAGTTGACAGTTGATAGTTGACAGTTGATAGTTGACAGTTGATAGTTGACAGTTGATAGTTGACAGTTGACAGTTGATAGTTGACAATTGACAGTTGACATTTGACAGTAAATATTTAAGAGTTGATAGTTGAAGAGTTAGCACTTTACAGTTGACAAATGAAAATGACAGATGACATATTACACATGCTAGATGAGAGATGAGGGATGACAAATTATAGTTGACATATTTTTATAATTTTTCTTGGATATTTCCGAACCGTTTTAGAAGAATCGTTCTGCCAATATGATATTTATAGATTGTAGATCATAAATGACGAATAATAATGACGACCGTAAACAGATGACAGTTGACAGTTCGTATAATTCTTCAGTCTTTATAGTCAGATGATAAATGACAATACATTAAAATTAAATGGTAAATAATGATACATTAAAATCGCTCATGACAAATGATAGATAACATATCCTTTGGATAGAATATTTTAGATAACAGATAACTGACAACATATAATAGATGGTTGCTGGAAAATGACAGATAACAGTTGATAGTTGACAGTTTACAGTTGACAGTTGACAGATGACAGTTGACAAGCTGAAATGATAGATGAATAATTAAATATAAGAGATAGTTAAATAGAGATAATTAAATATAGGACAGATGACAGATAACATATGTCATATGGATGACAGATAACAATTGCTTGTGATGATAGAAAAAATGAGAAATGATAAATTTACGAATGTCAATGATTTAGTAATTAACAGACAGATGACAGGTAACACATGTAACCTGACATATACGGATGACATTTGTCGTTACGGATGTCAATTGTTCATAAAAAAACAATTGACGGGACATTTATATTTTAAATATATTTATCTTTTAAGTTATTGAGCATTAAAAATTATCTTACATTTGAAGGTAATAGTTATTTTGATTATACGCATGACAGATTACAGGTGACAGGTGACAGTTGACAGATGACAGATGACAAATGACGGTTGGTTTTTACTTATGAAATATGACAAATGATTAAATTAATTTAATTTAATAGTTGATAGTTGTCGAGTTGGCAGTTTGCAGTTGATAAATGAAAAATTACAGATGCTAAATGACAGATGAGAGATAACAAATGACATTTTTCTTGGATTTTCCCATATCGTTTTAGATTAATTGTTCAACCAATACGATAATTTTCTGCGGAATATTTTAAATAGGAGATAACTTTGCAAAACACAGAAGAGAAGAGACAGATGACGGATTACAGGTGGAAAATGGCAGATGACAGATGACAAATGACAAATGACAATGGATAATAAATCATAGACGACAGACAATAGACGATTGATCCATAGATTTCAGATTTTACAGATGATATGTTTATGTATTTATTATTATAATTAAAATTCTATACAGTTTGATGCATGACAGATTATATATTGTAGATGAAAATTGAGAAATATTAATGACCAATGACAGTTGATAATTATCATTCTTCAGTATATACAGCCAGATCATAAATTAAAATGTCTCATTACGAATGATAGATAACATATCGTTTGGGTAGAATATTTTAAATATCAGATAACTGACAACAAATGACAGATGACAGAAGACAGATGACATATAACAGGTGAGCAATGACAAATGATATATGACAGATGACAGATGATGATGATATTTCTGAAATAAATGATTTAAAGCGTATTGAAATATTGTACAAATTGATACAAGGTAGATTACAGATTGTAAATAACAAATGCTAATAGGAATTATTGATGACAGGTGACAGGTGACACATTATAGATAACAGATTTATGTATGTAATGTTTTAAGCAAAAGTTTAATATTTTTACTGAAATAAATGCTTTAAAGAGTTTTGAAATATTGTACAAATTAATGCAAGGCAGATTATAGATTGTAGATAACAAATGCTAATAAAAATTAACGATGACAAACGATAGTTTGTAGTGGATATTATTTTCCCGTCGTTATGGTCAGGTCATGATTTAAAGACAACAAACGACAGATAGATGACAGGTGACAGGTGACAGGTAACACATGAGAGATGATAGATGAGAGATGATA
Organism: Ontholestes murinus; assembly: GCA_963969525.1. Classification (NCBI taxonomy): domain Eukaryota; kingdom Metazoa; phylum Arthropoda; class Insecta; order Coleoptera; family Staphylinidae; genus Ontholestes; species Ontholestes murinus. Next base: position 55,030,704 of record OZ018397.1, read on the forward strand.
TGTGACACTTGATAAATAAGAGATGCCAGATGACAAATAAAAAGTGAAATGTGACAGATATTATATAAGAAATAACCGATGAGAGTTATCATAGAAGTTAAACAATAGATGGAAGTTAATACATGTTTTACAGGAACGTTATTGAATTTACAAATTTTATATTATAATTAAAATAAAAGAATGTAATATTATTTTTCTGAAATAGATTATAATAGATGGCACATGATAGTAAACAGATGACAAGTGACCGATTATTTATAACAGATGATATCTTAGGTATTTCCTGAATCACATAAATAAAATCAAATATTTATTTTTAAAAGTAACCAAAGATAACAAGACAAATGACTAATCAATCGTAAATTACAAATGACAGATGACTGATAACTGATGACTAATGACAGATGACAGATGATATCGTACTTATTTCCTGAATCATATCTGTCATGCTGACATAAACGCCTAAAATGCATCCCCTTAAAAAAATAATAATAATAAATAAAAAACCTATATAAAAGAATTCCAAACACCCAAGAGAATATTTGCTCCCTCAACATCATAGAAGAGGATGGGTTTGAGTAGAAGAACACGATTTGTAATTGTGATCTACGCCCGTGCTCCTCTTTGACGTATGTTTTTTTAATTGATTTGTAATATTTGTAATTTTTAAGAAAGAAGACCAAAGGTTAATAAATAAATAAATATTAATTTAATCAAACATATATTTTTAAGTTGTCAATAGATAATAAGAAAAATAACCAATCTTGAATTACAGATGACAGATGATAGATGACAAATGACAGATGCTATCTTAGTAATTTCCTGAATCACATCAATTCAATCTAATATTTATCTTTAAAGATATGTAACAATAACAAGACAAATGTGCAATCCTATTACAAATGACAGACTACAGATGACAGATAAAAAATGATAAATCATAAATGAGAAATGACAGATGATATCTTAGCTATTTTCTGATTCACATCAATTAAATTTTTAAAGATATCTAAAGATAACAAGACAAATAAAAAATCTTAAATTACAGAAGACAGATTGCAGATGAAGGACAGATGAAAGATAATAGGTGATATCTTTTATTTATTCCCCATTCACATCAAATTAATATTATATTAATTTTTAAGGGTGTCTAAAGATAACAAGTCAAATCACCAATCAATCTTAAATTATAGATGACAGATGATGAATGACAGATGACAGATGATATCTTTGCTATTCCTTGAATCATATCAATTTAATCTAATATGTATTTTAAAGATGTAAATATATAATAATAAAAATGACCAATGTAAAATAACAGCTGACAGATGACAGATGACAGATGACAGGTGACATGTGACAGATGACAGATGTTAAATGATATTTTAGTTATTTTGTTAATTACATCAATGTAATCTAATATCTATTTTTAAAGGTATCTAAAGTTAACAAGACAAGAGATCAATCTTAAATTACAGATGACAGATGGCAGATAATATTTATCTTTAAAGATATATAAAGATAACAAGGCAAATGACTAGTCCTAAATTACAGATGACAAATGACAGATGTCAGATGATATCTTAGTTTTTTCGCAATTCACATCAGTTCAATTTAATAGTTATCTTTAAAGATATCTAAAGATAATAAGACAAATGACCAATTTTAAATTACAGATGGCAGATGGTAGATGTCAGATAAAAGATGACACATGCTATCTCAGACAAATGACAAATGACCCATCTTAAATTACAGATGATGGATGACAAATGTCAGATGACACATGATATCTTAGTTATTACCTGAATGACATTAATGTAATCTAATATTTAGTTTTAATCAAATGTATCAAAAAGATAACAAGACAAATCAATCTTAAATTACAGATGATAGATAACAGATGACAAATGACAGATCACAGATGATATCATACTTATTTCCTGATTCACATCAATTTAATCTAATATTTACTTTTAAAGATTTCTAAAGATAACGAGACAACAAATGACTAATCTTAAATTACAAATGACAGATGACAAATGACAGATGTCAGTTGATATCTTATTTATTTCGTAATTCACATCAATTCAATCTAATATTTATCTTTAGAAAAGATGTCTAATGATAATAAGAAAAATAACGCATCTTAAATTACAGATGACACATGGTAGATGTCAGTTAAATGAATTACATAGATTTGATCAAATATTTATCTTTAAAAATGTCTATAAATAATAAGATAAATGACGAATCTTGAATTACAGATGACAGATGATAGATGACAGATGAAGATGAGAAATGACAGATGAGAGATGACAAATGTCAGATGACAGATGATATATTAAGGTATTACCTGAATTACATTAATGTAATCTAATATATATTTTTGATGGTATCAAAAAGATAACAAGACAAATGACCAATCAATCTTAAATTACAGATGATACATGACAGATGACAGATGATATCATAGTTATTTCCTGATTCACATCAATTTAATCTAATATTTACCTTTAAAGATATCTAAAGATAACAAGATGAATGACTTATCCTAAATTATAAATGACAGATGACAGATGGCAGATGACAGATGACAGATGACAGATGACAGATGACAGATGACAGATGACAGATGACAGATGACAGATGACAGATGACAGATGACAGATGACAGATGACAGATGACAGATGATAGATGACAGATGACAGATGACAGATGACAAATGACAGATGACAGATGATATCTAAATTATTTTATGATTTACATCAATTCAATCTAATATTTATTTTTAAAGATATCCAAAGATTACAAGGCAAATGACCAATCTTAAATTACAGATGACAAATGGCAGATGACAGATGTTAGATGATATCTTCGTTATTTCATAATTCACATTAATTTACACTATTATTAATCTTTAAACATGTTTATAGATAACAACATAAATGGCTAATCTCAAATTACAGGTGAGAGATGACAAGTGACACATAACAGATGACCAATCATAAATTACAGATGACAGATGACATTGCCAAATTATTTATACAGATAGATGACTGATAGATGACAGATAAATAACAAATAATACAAATTAAACATTTCTAACGATAAGTGACAAAACTAATGACCAATCTTAAATTACAGATGATAGACGGCAGATAACACAGATAATGCATTACTGGTAATAAATGGCATATGATGAATGATAGTCGGTGACAGATTAAATCTAACAGATAATAAATAACAAATGACATATGATATCAGGTAGGATTAATTATTATAACAAAACAAATAACCGATACTACATGAAGTTTGGCAGATGACAGATGACAGACGACAGATGACAGATGACAGATAATAGATGACAGATGACAGATGACAGATAAGAGACGACAGCTTCTATGTAACGCAAATTACATATTACTGCTAACAAATTACATACGGCATACAATGAGATATGGTAGAAAACAGATGACAAATGACATAGATCAGATAATAAAAATTTTACGATGATAACAAATGTCATGTAATAATAATTATTTTTAATATTCGATAGATGATAGATAGATGACAAATAATAGAATAATAGAATGGCGGCAGATGACTTGCAACAGATAATGACACATGATGTCTAACATATGACAGTTGACAGATGTTATGCAGTGATAATTTTAATTAAAATTTATTTTCAAAATAACCATTACTAAATGACATTTGACGTCGAAGAAATTATAGATGATAGATGGAAAATAACAAAGTAATGATAAAAAAAAGATAATAGAAAGTTGGCAAATGACATGTGACAGATAATAGATGGAAAATGATTTTTAAAATATGTGAGATGACAACTGACACAAGTTATGGGCATAAAAAATGAGTAAATGATAACTGTTGTCTGACAGATGATAGTGACATATAATACAGATAACGCATATGGCAGATGGAACATGAGAAAAAATAAATGAACAAATTTTGGCAAATGAGATATAGTATGTAATAGATGATAAACTAAATATAGAGATATGATAAATGATAACTGGCAAATGACAGGCAGTAAAAATTTTAAAAATAGTTATCTTTAACCAAAAGAAATTATTAATGCTTAATAACGTAGGATGACAGATTATAGATGACAGATAATTGATGGTCAATGGTATATGATAGATGACATAGATGATATTATGATAAGTGATGGATAGTAAAAAAGATTAAAAATCTAAGGGATGACAAATGACAGTTAATAGATGATATGTGATAGATGGCAAATGACGTATCATATATTATAGACGACCATTGATAATCGCAGATTGTGAATAACTTATTACTGATGACTAATAGCAAATATAGTTCAAGAACTGACAGATAAAAACTGACTGATAGAGGATGGCAAATGTTAAATGACAGATGACTGATCGCAAAAGAGAGTTGAGAAAATATCACAAAAGTTACTTGCCAGATGATAAGCCACGAAAGAGAGATCAAGACATAGACGTAATTAATAATTTTTTGTAATAAAAGTTGTTCATTTACGTTTTAAGATAACAAGTTTAATACTATTTAAAGCTTAAATATCGCATGACGAATGTCAGATAGATAACATTTAACAGATGACAGATGACAGATGCTAGATGACAGATGACAGATGACATGAAAAAATTAGTAGTTGATAGATGACAGGTGACAGATCATAGAATTCAGCTGACAAATTAAAATCGCCATTATTGTTTTAATTACAACAGTATATTTATATGAAGCTAATCTTTTTTTTAAGACCCTACATCATTTTCCTACCCCTAGTCACTAATACCCCAAGCTGGAAATAACTATATAGCCATCAAGCCGTCAAGAAAGAAATAACTTTTTACACGCATAAACCCTCTTTACGAGCAACGTAACACATAAACAGATATTGCATTCGCAGTGTAAGACGAGAAAACGAGACGAAGAAGAAAATGTACTGAAGTGAATGACTGATTACTGAGTAAGAAAAGAAAAAAAACGTATCAATGTCCGAATATTACATTACGATGGCATTTTAAGAAACGTCCCTCTACGTTTTATTTATTTTTTTTGATAATCCGAGCACGTAGTGGACGCTAATAAAATATGGTCTATCTATAAATACGAGACTCGGATCCGGAAATAGCCGGCTGACATTTTACATAATTATCCTTTCCGAAATACGAGACCGGTTTCGTTTCACGGACGAGCGGGCAGATATTTGATGGCCTCTTAAATCGTAATTACACAATAATATTTTTGCGTAAATGTTAAATGGTGATGCGATATTAAAAGAAAATGAAGAATTAATTAATAAAATTATTAATGGTCTAATCTATTGTATGAATATTTTATTACCTTGATTTTATTTCGATTATTATTCTGCGTGTGCGTGGAAGAAGTTATCGATAAATCAAGTCGCCGATAAAATTATAATAAAGTAATATATTGTTTTGTTGTTTCGCCTTATTTATTGGCCTCGTTTGCGCGCAGTTTTGGGGTGGGCAGCAACAAGTGCGATGGCTAAATGAATAGGTTAATGTTGTTTTTGGGGGGTGGGGTGGTCGTTTTGATCTGGAGACCGAGAGCTGACCGCACCGCGGGCGGTTTCCGTCCCCATCAAACAAAAACTGGCTTTGCACTGTACATACATTATTCAATTGCTAATGGGGATGTAATTAATGGTAAGTTTAATTAAAACGCGATTTGTATTCAATTAATACGGTATTATAAGGAATTAAGTGTTATTAGATTAGTTTGTGACTCTATTAAACGCGTATATAAGAGTATTTCTGAATGGTGGAGACGTAATTTCATACAAGAGTCTTAAGCGTAATGCGAGCTCGGTGCGTTCGTATTACACACACCCTCGTTTTTATGTCCGTCCGCACATGATCACCAAGGGATGTAATAAAACCGAGCCCTTATTATTACGCATTAGGCCACCCAGTCTGACACTAAATATAACTAGTGTACGAGGTTTAATTAACACCTAGACAAATTAAACCAGTTTTATGCGTATTAAAGGCAGAAATTTGAGGGTGTTGATGATGGTAATAAAATATTATATATAATTATTATACATTTACATCAATAATTATAAAATGTTTATTATATTTACGCGCGATAATTAATGTGTCCCGAATTCCGAATTGATTAGGTCGCTGATAAGGTGTGTTTATGGTGCGGGCGATATTTATGGCCTATAGAATTTTATTTATCCGCCGATATAACAATGGCGTTTAGTGCCCGGGTCGTAAATAACCGATGGCATAACTTTATTGTCATTATTAATAAGTTATAACGTTCGATGATGATAAAGGGCGCCAGATACAAAGCCGCCCAAAGTCTGAATAATTTATTACACTTATTTTTTTAAAAGGCCAAACTTTAACTTTACAGCTTAAAAAGAAGCGGATCGTTAATCAAAAATTGCGTTTAAAGATTTTCAAAGGCGATTATTCAACTCGTAAGAATTGATTGTTAATTTTTAACGAGTTTAATTATAATCAAAACAGATCACATCTTAATTGTACTATGAATTTGTGTAATTGTATCTTGTAGCTTACGTGAATTATTATGATTATTATGCATTCCAGTATATAATCGTAAATATTTAAGACTAAGAATGAAAGTATTTAAAATAAGTGAAGGAATCTTGATTAGAAATTAAAAACATCAAGATTTTTCAAATATGTTTTACCACAGGTTAAGTGAGCAATTAATTAAATATAAGTGAAGGAATTTACTTTTTTGTTAAAAGAATTAATTAATTAATTACGATTTTAATTTACAAAATCGAAACTCGTTCATTCGATTTAAATTTTCTAATCGACGGTTTACCCTTCCGTACGGACCAATTAAATCGGTGCAAGATTAATGGCCGCCATTCGAATTGGACGGATCGTTTCTGGGATTTACTGCCGCGGAATCTGTAACGTATAAAATAAAATAACCATCGGAATTAAATGGAACGTGGAGGGCGCAATTACACGCTCGACTTCCTTCCGGATATCTAAATTATTAACAATTGTTGCTTCTTGTTTTCCGAATAACGACTACCCTCCGAGCGAATAAGACTGGTATCCCTCCGGAGGATTCAGTTTAATACTAATTAACCGAACTGTACTGAATGGTTTTATGTTGTATAATTTGTATCTTTATAAATGTATTACCCATTTTTCGTAATCAGTTTGACATGTCTAATTAGCTTTGACCTTTAAAATCTTCTTCATCATATAAAAATTTTCCGTTTCACCTCTAGTAACCTGCTATGATTGGTTTAAGACTCGGCTACCTAAGTAATAACTGTAATTTTATATTGGATTTCGAAAGATTTTTTAGTTTAATTTCCAAGGGTTGCAATTTTGTAAGAAGCTGAAAATTATAAAAATTTTCTAGTTCATATTAAAAAATGTTTAATTTTGTGTGGGGTTTAGAAATTTGGATATTTTGTTTAAGTTTGAGAAGGAATAAGCGATGAGTAATGAAAATTTTATATAATATATGTAGGGTTGAAGGGTAGCTTATAATCCACCCTCCAACCAGTGAAATATCAACAACAGTTTAATCCAATAATTTATACGAATGAAATCTTTACAAATCAATTGTATTAAGTGATTTGAGCGCAGGATTTTTTCAATTGATTAGCGCGTATGTTTTATTAATTGAAGGGTGGGATAGAGGCCGCCCACCCACCCTACATATACATTTTAACATTAACCACTGATCGCCGTGACGTTTGCAGCAAATAATTATCAAATTTCTAGATTTGAAAAATGTAATTGATTATTAAAGTTCTTATTTTTATAAGAATTCTCGTGTATGTTTTATAAATTTTAGGATAAATTATAAGCCACCCACCCACCTTACATAAATATTTCAACTTTTGCCCATTTTATCCTTTTCATCGTCCACATTTTTATATTAATCTGATATACTTATCAACAACCACAATATTGACCTGTGGTAAAATTGGCTTAAGTTAATTCACGCTTTATTGGTGTAGGTCAGGATAACGCTAATAAACTTTATGTTGCGTTAGGTCAAAAGTACGCCGGGTGAATTCATTATTTTTTTTATGTATGTCAGTGTGAATACAAAAATGATTTGATTGTTTAGTTTTCAAAGTATTTTCAATCCTTTAAATTTACGTTTAAATGGTTCCCACCTAATTTCTGCCAAGGTTATGGTAATAATTTTAAGTAATATCTAAAAACACATTATTTCAAAATCGATTGTCTATATTTAGACCAAGTTCTTTGGTTAAATATAATTTTTACAATTTTTTAAAGTTCCGATTGCATTTTCAATTCTTTAAATTTACGTTTAAGTCGTTGCCACTTAATTTCTGCTTAGGCTATAGTAATTATTTTTAGATAAAACTAAAACACATTATGTCTAAGTCGATTGTCTATATTTAGACCAAATTATTTGGTTGAATATAATTTTACAATTTTTTAAACCTCCGATTGCATTTTTAATTCTTTAAATTTACGTTTGTATCATTGTTACTTAATTTCTACCAAGGCTATAGTAATTATTCTTAGTAATTACCAAAAACACATTATTTCTAAATCGATGCTCTAATTTTAGACAAAATTTTTTTAGTGAATATAATTTTTACAATTTTTAGAAATTGTTTTAATTATTCAATTAAAACTATCAAAAGAGTATTTTTAAACCCTGAAAACTAAAACACTATCAGTGATTGAAGTTCTTATGTATATGTAGGGTGGGTGGGTGGCCTTTATCCCACCCTCCAATCCATGCAACATCGCAAAAATTGTGTTGAATTTATCGTTACGTTCATACTTTTCAGACGTATAAATTTTCAACACTCAATTTCGACGATTAGTATTTCTCAATTTTTAATCACGCTAGTGTAATTAATCCCAGAAATAATTCAAACAATCTCTGGTTTATGATGTAGTGATTGGAGGGTAGGATAGGTGCCACCCACCCACCCTACATATACAACAAAACTTTAATTACTGACAGTGTTTTAGTTTCCAGCATTATAAAAAAAAATAATGTTGATGGTGTTAATAAACTTAAGCAGTCTTTATGATTATATGTACAGTTATATATAGGATGGATGGTGACTATCACACCCAGCAATTACCTTATCTAAATTATGATTTTAATTTATTAATAACATCAAATAAGTAATTGTTTTATAAACTTTGAAAATTGTAACACTGTCAGTAATTGATGTTTAATTGTATATGCAGGGTGGGTGGGTGGCACCTATCCCACCCTCCAATCACTACATCATAAGCGAGGGTTTTGTTGAATTAATAAGGGATTTCATTTTTGATGGGGTGTTGAATTAAATGGCATAAAAGTCTAAAGAGTAATTGAAAGATTTTCTTTTCTTTTAAACTGTAGTTAAAATGATATTCTTGTAAGTAACAATAAATTAATATTTAAGGTGTGTCTTTTCGGTGCAGTCAGTATGTAGAATATTCTTAATCCTACCCACTGCGCTGAAATAAATTATTATTATTGACATAATGTTAATAATTGTTTTAATGGATTAATACTTTCAAAAGGGAATTTTTAATCGCTGGACACTAAAACACTGTCAGTGATTGGTGTTCCAATGTGTTTGTCGGGTGGGTGGGTGGTCTCTATCCCACCCTCCAATCCATTCAACATAGCAAAAGTTGTGTTGAATTTATCGTTACTTTCATACTTTTCAGACGTAAAATTTTTCAACGCTTAAATGAATAATGTTTTTTTAAAGTATGTCAAAAAGTGTTTAATTTTGCATTGGATTTTCCTAATTTATTTTTTTTATTAAGAATAATTGTTTTACAAACGTTTAAAAAAAAAAAATCTGAAATATAATTTCCTTCACCTACAGTTCAATTTTCCAAGAGTTGTAATTTTTTAAGATGATGGAAAAAACAAAATTTTTCTAGTGAATGTTAAAAAGTGTTTAATTTTGTTAAGGTTTTAGAAATTTTGATAGTTTTTCTATTAAAGATAAAAATTTTGCAAACGTTGAAATGTAGAAATGTAGTTTTTTTGCGGTATCATCGGTCGTATTTTTTTAACCATTAGGAAATGATCAAATTTTCCTAATAATCGCCAAAAAGTGTTTAATTTTTAATGTTTTTTGATAATTTGAAAGTTTCTTCATAAAAAAAATTATTGTTTTAGAAGCGCTTGAAAATAGAAATGCGATGTTCTTTTGGTACAGTTAAATTTTTTCAAGTTGTATTTTTTTGAAAAGCTTGACTGAATAATTTTTTTTTGAAGTATGTCAAAATGTGTTTAATTTTGCATTAGATTGTACCAATTTAATTTTTTTTTCTATTAAGAATTATTGTTTTACAAACGTTTAAAAAGCAGAAATATAATTTTCTTCGCCTACAGTTCTATTTTACAAGGGTTGCAATTTTTTAAGATGATGGAAAAAGCAAAATTTTTCTGGTGAATGTTAAAAAGAGTTTTATTTTGTACAGGGTTTCGAATTTTTGATGATTTTTCTATTAAAGGTAAATATTTTGCAAACGCGTAAAAGTAAAATTGTAGTTTTTTTTTCTGGCGGTAACATACTGTACTGTATTTTTTTAACCATCAGGAAATGATCAAATTTTCCTAAAAATCGTGAAAAAGTGTTTAATTTTTAATCGTTTTTGACATGTTTAAAGTTTCTTCACAAAAATTAATGATTTTAAAGCGCTTGAAAATACAAATGCAATTTTCTTTTGGTACATTTTAATTTCTTCAAATTGTATTTTTTTGGCCAACTTGAATTAATAATTTTTTTAAGAATGTCAAAAGGTGTTTGATTCTGTATTAGATTTTGAAAATTTGAAAGTGTTCTTATTAGGAATTACTGTTTTACATACGTCCAAAAAGCATAATGTAATTTTCTTCACCTGCACTTCAATTTTAAAAGGGTTGTAATTTTTTAAGAAGCTGGAAAAAGCAAAATTTTTCTAGTGCATTTTAAAAAGTGTTTATTTTTGTTAAGGTTTTAGAAATATTGATAGGTTTTCTATTAAAGATTAACCTTTTGCATACGCTTAAAAGTAAAATTGTAGTTTTTTTTTCTTGCGGTACCATATTCTACTGCATTTTTTTAACCATCAGGAAATGATCAAATTTTCTTAAAAATCTTCAAAATGTGTTTAATTTTTAATCTTTTTTATACTTTAAAAGTTTCTTCACAAAAAAATAATGTTTTTGAACCGCTTAAAAATAGATATGCAATTTTCTTTTGGTACGTTTTAATTTCTTCAAATTATATTATTTTGGCCAGCTTAAATGAATAATGTTTTTCTTAAAGAAGGTCAAAAAGTGTTTTGTATTAGATTTTGCCAATTTGAAAGTTTTTTTTTTATTAAGAATTATTGTTTTATAAACGTATAAATATCAAAAGTATAATTTTCTTCATCTATAGTTCAATTTTCCAAGGGTTGTAATTTTTTAAGAAGCTGGGAAAAGTAAAAATTTTCTAGTGGATGTTAAACTGTGTTTAATTTTGTATAGATTTAATTAATTTTGATAGTTTTTCTATTAAAGAGGAACCTCTTGGAAACGCTCAAAAGTAGAAATGTAGTTTTTTTTCTTGCGATACTATAGGCTTTTTAACCAGCAGGAAATAATCAAATTTTCTTAATAATCATCAAAAAGTGTTTAATTTTTAATCATTTTTGATATTTTAAAAGTTTCTTCACAAAAAATTAATAATTTTGAAGCGCTTGAAAATAGAAATGCGATTTTCTTTTGGTACATTTAATTTTTTTCAAGTTGTATTTTTTTGGCCAGCTTCACTGAATAATATTTTTTAAGAATGTCAAGAAGTGTTTAATTTTGCATTGGATTGTACCAATTTAATTTTTTTTCTATTAAGAATTATTGTTTTACAAACGTTTAAAAAAAAACAGAAATATAATTTTCTTCACCTTCAGTTCAATTTTATAAGGGTTGTAATTTTTTTAAGAAGCTAGAAAAAGCAAAATTTTTCTAGTGGATGTTAAAAAGTGTTTAATTTTGTTAAGGTTTTAGAAATTTTGATAGTTTTTCTATTAAAGATAAACCTTTTGCAAACGCTCAAAAGAAGAAATGTAGTTTTTTTTCTTGCGTTATCATAGGCTGTATTTTTTTAACCATCAGGAAATGATCAAATTTTCCCAAAATTCATCAAAATGTGTTTAATTTTTAATTGTTTTTTATATTTTTTAAGTTTCTTCACAAAAAATCAATTATTTTGTAGCGCTTGAAATAGAAATGCAATTTTCTTTTTACATTTTAATTTACTCAAATGGTTTTTTTTTTGGCCAGCTTGAATATATATTTTTTTTAAAGAATGTGTAATTTTGTATTAGATTTTGAAAATTTGAAAGTGTTCTTATTAGGAATTACTGTTTTACAAACGTCCAAAAAAGCATAATGTAATTTTCTTCACCTACACTTCAATTTTAAAAGGGTTGTAATTTTTTAAAAAGCTGGAAAAAGCAAAATTTTTCGGGTGGATGTTAAAAAGAATTTATTTTTGTTAGGGTTTTAGAAATTTTGATAATTTTTCTATTAAAGATAAACCTTTTGCAAACGTTGAAATGTAGAAATGTAGTTTTTTGCGGTATCATCGGTCGTATTTCCATAAGGAATTGATAAAAAAAATTTTAAACACAAGAATTTAAGTAAATTGATAAATTAACTCCCTCAATAATGACACCACTACAAACGATTTTACCATACATTTAACAAGGAGGCATGGTTTAGGAAAATTATCATTAAAAGAAATATAATTACTATCGCCAGAATTAAATATGGACACTTCTCTAGGAATCAACATTTGCACAGAATTGGAGTAAAACCGTCGCCATTGTGAATTTGTTTAATCTAAAATCAAGATTCATTTATAGATGTACTTTATGAAGCAAGAACTAAATTATATGACAAAATATATAATAACTCCAAGGAAGTTCAACTTGACTGACAAGAAAAATTAAAAGTGCGCATCTGAATTTTAAAATTTTTGTAAAAAAAATTTCGGTTAAAAAATGTCTATTTGAACAATTAGAAATATTATTTATTAAATTATTTAATAAGTTCAGAATTATTAATCATGATGCGTTGAGTTTTATGATGAGGAAAATGAAATTGCACGTCTTGAAGTTTTCAAGATTTTAAAAATTTTCTTAACGTGAATATTTTAAACCTTTTTATTTAGACATAAAGAATAATTATTACTTAATTTATGTAATAGGTCTATAATTATCAATCATGGAGCGTTGAGTTTTCTGATAAGGAAAATAAAAAATGCGCATTTTCAAAGTTTTGAAGATTTTAAAAATTTTATTAATAATATTTGCGATTTTATTTTTTTTAAATTTTACTATTTATACATCAAGAACAATTATTTCTTAGTCTATTATAAGTCATTAGAAGTTTAAATCATGATGAGCTAGATTTTATGATTAGGAAAAATAAAAAGTACGCATCTTGAAAATTTTTTTTTTAAATTACATTAAAAATATTCACGATTAAAACTTCGAATTTTTTATGAAATAAAACAAGAAATTCAAAAACCCTTTAATAATTAATTAAGATAGAGCAAAAAAATGATTAAAACTATTTTGAAAATATTTCTATTTTATATAATTAATAAACATCTTTATTTACAGAAAATAATTTACATGCAATTAATTATTAAATATATACTATATAAATTTATATTAATATTTTATTCATTTAGACGGAAAATATGAAATTTTCTACAATCAAAAAATATTATAGAAACCTAGAAGACAAATTGATTGCAAATTCTAGTCATTAGAAAAAATCTCGTAATTTAGTAAAAATTATTCAAGAAAATTCTAATTTAAAATACTAAAAATTTCACATCAATTAAAGAAAGAAATTGTTAAGAATACTAAAAAGAAAAATGGGAAAATAAATGGAAAAGGAACCTAGAGACTAAATAAATAAATAAACATTGTGAAGACACAAATATTAAACTTATAATAGAACATAAATTGTTTCAAAATTGATGAGGAAACTTTTGCAAGAAACGTTTTCAATAAAAAAAATCATACAGATCTAATCTCTAAGATAAAAAAATGATTAATCAGAATTAAAAATGTTATGTTATTATAAAATGTGTTCCTACAATTTCATTTTATTTCAATTATTCAATTAAATTTCTTAACTTTATATAACACTTTTTGTTTAATAATGACTATAGTTAGTAGTCTAACGAAGCAGAAGCCTCAAGAATCAGTAATATAAATGTTGTAAAATATAAAACAATATATTTTCAGTCATTTGAAATTAGAATTATTTCTTAGTAGATTGTAATCGTTTTTTTTTCTCGGTTTTTCTTTAAATTTCAGTTGATTTAAATAATAAATTAGAAATTTCCCTAGCGTACTCTTGACCTACGTCAATAGATTGTGCATTAACGTAGGTCAGGAGTACGCTAGGTCAAGATTCAGTATATTGGGGTAGGTCAAGAGTACGCTAGGTTAATTTACAGAAGTACGCAGGCTATAGCACCAAATAAGGACAGTCAACTGATTAAAAACAATTGAAACTTTAAGAAAATAAAACTAGCAACAATTTCACCAAGTAGGTGAAGTATCTGTTACAACTATAAATAAAACCGATATATTCAAATTAAACCAATTACTTGATGGGGTTTGCATAATTCATATGTAAAAACGAATTAAATTGACTGGAACTTAGACGTTGAACTGAGATTTAATAATTTTTTTCAGTGTTAAAAGAGGCATGCGACGGGAAAACCGTGCTAAAATATAATAATAATAATTTTATTGGTGTTAGGAATACATAGTTTTACACAGTTCAGATTAAAATGAATCATCAGAACATTACAATATGATTAAACTACATTAATGGATTTCACAATCTAAAATTTTTCGATTTTATTATTTTCAACGTATTCTATTAATTGTTTTTTAAATAGTTTTTCAAATCAAAGATCAAGACATATTTCAGCTAAAAGAAGATTTGAACAAGTGTAATAATGTATCTGCAAAACCCTCCGCAACAAAAATATTAACGGTCCCAAGAACAGAAACAAAAATAATAAATAAGACTACTATACTTACGCCGGAGAATCCAACGCCTGATACGGTACAAATTGTTGATCATCGGGAAATAAACGAAATTATCGCTAATCCGGTGCATGCGCAACATGATATCACTGATAATCCCCAGAAAATAGTAACTACAAGTCCAACTTATATAATTAAAAAGGTAGATCGTAAATATGGCTCCGATTGCAACACATGAAGCACTAAGAACAATTGGGAAAGTACAACCTATAAGAAATATAAATCGAATCTCGTAACGGGTAAAAGAAATGTTGATTTATCATTACGGGCTCCTAAAAAGATGGCATGGCTGTATATAGGCAACGCTGATGTTTCTGCAAATGAAAAAATATTGGAAGATTACCTATACTCAATCCATCCTGAAATAAATATAACTCAAATTGAGGAACTCAAAACAAATACCAGAAACAAATCTTTCAAGTTAGGCGCTGATTTCAAATTCCTCGAGGTTCTAATGGACGAAAAAACCTGGCCGATAGGAATCAATATCAATAGATTCAGATTCACAAAATCTAAGGCTGAAAATTTTTCAAACCGTCAATCCATAGCCGAAACCACCTAAATATATATCAAGAAGAAACTTTACAGGAAATATCTAAATTAAAAAAAAGTTACACACAAAAAAACTTTACATTAGTAATCAATTTAAATTTTATCAACTTATACACTAAGATTACATTAAAATTTATGTTGACATGTGAGGTCAAGTTATCTTGAGTGTGTTGTATATTATGATATGAATTATATATTTTTATTAATGGTGTAAGTAATTTGTCCATTTATGTTTTGGCAATCAATTTTGTTGTACAAAGTTTTTATGAAAATGTTTTCATGATGGTCTTTAAAGGAAGCCATATTGAATTCTTGTAGTAAGTTTATATAAGTATACCCTCTTACCGGATATTGTTTGTTTTTGATAAAAAACAAACGTTTTAGAAATTTTTTCTAAATACTATCAAGCTGATTAATACATACTTGAAAAGAAGGCAAACGCTCAAATGTAGAAATGTAGTTTTCTTTGCTTGCGGTACAATTTCTATAGATTGTAATTTTTACCAGCTGGAAAAGATTAAATATTTTTAAGGGATATTAAAATCTATTTAATTTTTGAACAAGTTATTTCATTAAAAATTATTATTTGAAAACGCTCAAAATTAGAAATATAATTTTCTTCATAGATTAATTCAATAATTTATGCTAATAAAACCTTTACAAATCAATTGTATCAGGTGATTTGAACGCAAAACTTTTTCAAATGATTAATGCGTATGTTTTATTAATTAAAGAGTGGGATAGTGGTCGCCCACCCACCCTACATATACATTTTAACATTAACCACTGACCGTCGTGTCGTTTGCAGCAAATATTTATCAAATTTCTAGATTTGAAAAATTTAATTCATTATTAAAGTTCTGGCGAGTAAAAGTTTATGTTTATAAGAATTCTCGTGTATGTTTTATACATTTTAAAATAAATTATAAGCCACCCACCCACCTTACATAAATATTTCAACTTTTGTCCATTTTATCGTCCACATTTTTATATTAATCTGGTATACTTATCAACTACCACAATATTGACCTGTGGTAAAATTGGCTCAAGTTAATTCACGCTTTATTGGTGTAGGTCAGGATAACGCTAATAAACTTTATGTTATTTTATTTCAAGAGTACTCCAGTTGAATTAATTATTTTATTGAAAAAATTATTTGATTGTTTAGTTTTCAAACCATTTTCAATTCTTTAAATTTATGTTCAAATGGTCCCCACTTAATTTCTGCCTAGTCTATGGTAATAATTTTAGGTTATACCTATAAACACATTATTTATAAATCGATAGTCTAATTTTAGACCAAATTCTTTTATTGAATACAATTTTTACAATTTTATAAATTTCCGATTGCATTTTTAATTCTTTAAATTTACGTTTGAATCATTATCACTTAATTTCTGTCACGGTTATAGTAATTATTTATAGTAATTATTTTTAGTTATTACCAAAAACACATTATTTTTAAATCGATGCTTAAATTTTAGACCAAATTTTTTGGGTTGAATATAATTTTTACAATTTCTAGTAATTGTTTTAATTATTTAATTAAAACTATCAAAAGAGTATTTTTAAACCCTGAAAATTAAAACACTATCAGTGGTTGAAGTTCCAATGTAAATGTAGGGTGGGTGGGTGGCCTCTATCCCACCCTCCAATCCATGCAACATCGCAAAAGTTGTGTTGAATTTATCGTTACGTTCATACTTTTCAGACGTATAAATTTCGACGATTAGTGTTTCTTAATTTTTAATCACGCTAATTTAATTAATTCCAGAAATAATTAAAACAATCTCCGATTTATGATGTAGTGATTGGAGGGTAGGATAGGTGCCACCCACCCACCCTACATATACAAGGAAACTTAAATTACTGACAGTGTTTTAGTTTCCTCCAATTTAAGAAAAAATTATGTTGATGGTGTTAATAAATTTAAGCAGTGTTTATGATTATAAGTTTGGAATTCCCCTATCTTAAAATCCCTTATTACCTGATTATATATAAACTTGTCAGTTTCTTTTGCAATTCACTCTTGATAATGCCTTAAAAAGCGAAACTAGTCGAATAAATATAGAAAAATTGTGAAACAAACCAAGTGTAATTTAATTTAAACCTTCATTATTAATAGATTTTTTATGTTATGCGTGATAGATAAAGAATAAATAAATAAATAAAGGCAACAAAGAAGACGTAACCGTCTATGTTTTCTCATAATTTTAGTCTTGTGAAGAAATTATTTTTTTTTTAAATAAATCTCTACAAGGTAAAATGTGAAGAATTTCAATGAATTTCAAAATGATTTACAATTCTTGAACTCTAGATAACTCCAAATGTATTTTGAACCATGGAGTATATCAGTTTTGTTTTCATTACATCCCAGATTCATAATAATTCTAAAATTTTCCAAAATTATGAAGTTTCTAAACTTTACAATTTTATAGATCCCTATAATGAGGAAGGTCAATGATTTATCGAAAACTTATTCTCAATTCTAAAGTTTTTAAGTTTGATTTTCTATTATAAAGGGTTATAATTCTTATTAATTCTAAAGTTACTATTTTGAATCAAAACGTTTCTAAGCTTTTTATTTTCATTTGAAACGTCTAAATTTTTACTAATTATAAAATTTTCTGAAATTATTCATTTTTAAAATATTGACTTCAGATTTTTGTTTGTAAATCCTTAAAATGTGAAATGTCTAAACGTTTTGTGACTTAAAGAATTATTAAGGATTCTATAGAACTTTTTATAGAAATGTAATGTGTCGAAAAGATTCCAAGTTCTTTTTTCGTCTCTAATTCTTCATAATTCTAAAGTTATGGATTTCTAGAATTTTTTTATAGATATTGTGAAGAGTTTCTAGAATTCTAACACTCTTTAATGACTATCAGAACTATTTTGAATTATTTCCATGTTTTAATTTTAATTTTAAATGTCTATACTTCTTAATAATTCTAAAATTCTCTAAAATTATTGATACCACGTAGGTCGCAACCAGTATCATGATGAAATTATTATTATGTCTAAATTTGATTTGACTTTTTCGGAACATTAGATTTTTTGTAGATCCTTAGCATGTGAAAGGTGGAGGCTTTTAGTGATTTTCAGAATTATTAGAAACTCTAGGGAATTTCAGAAATATTTTAAATTCTAGAGTTTCTAAGTTTTTTTGTTCAATAATTCTTATGCATTCTAAAATTTTTCGAAATTATAGATTTCAAAATTTTTGTAATTCTCTAATTCTTAATCATAGTATATTTCAAAGTTTTCTGAAGTTTTGGATTCCTAAAATATTGACATTCAAGAAAACTTTAATTTTTTATAGATCTTTATTATTATTATTATTATCTCTGTAATGTAAAATGTTTAGAATTTCAGTGAATTTCAAAATTATTTACAATTCTACAACCCTAGATTACTTCAAATATATTTTAAATCCTAAAGTTTCCCAGTTTTGTTTATAGTACGTCCCTAATTCATAATAATGCTGAAGTTTTCTGAAGTTGTCAAATTCTAAAAGTTTTAGAAATTTATAGATCCCTATATTGAGAAAGGTTTAGAATTTCAGTGACCTCTAGAATTATAAAGAATTTCATAAATATTCTATATTCTAAAGTTTTTAAGTTTGTTTTTCTATTCTAAAAGTTTATAATTCCCAAGAATTCTAAAATTCTCTGAAGTTGTGGATTTCTAAAACTTTGGCATCCTTTGCCAATAAATTTTTGTATGGATCTGTACCATGTGGAATGTCTATAATTTCAGAGAATTTCAAAATTATTAAGAATTTTTAGAGAGCTTCAAAAATATTTTCGATCATTTCCAGGTTTTTGTATTATTTTAAATGTCTATAATTCTTAATTATTCTAAAATTATCTGAAATTATGCATATTTACAACTTTGACATTGAGAGAAATTTAAATTTTGGTAGATCATTTGCATGTAAATGTTCTAGAATTTCAGTTACCTCCAGAATTACTATAAGTTCTAAAGACATATTTTAACCATAGAGATTCCAAATTTTCTAACTCGACTAAGTTGTTTAGAGTTGTAGAATTCAATAGAATTTTAATACTTTTATAAATCATTATAATGCAGAAAATCTAGAATTTAAGTAAACTCTAGGATCATTAGAAATTCGAGATAATTAAAAAAATATCAATGATTATAAAACTGTTGATTTTAAAAACATTTTGGGTATTTTAGAATTTTAGATTTCTAGTACTATATAGCTTTTTCTTTCAAAACATTTTAGAATTCTATTAAGTCAAGGGTTTCTAAGATTTTTATTGCAGTTCCAAACTTTAAAACATTGTTCAAAATTCTAAAGTTGTAGAATTCTAAAGTTTATAGCTTTTTCATAAGTTTAGCATTCATGAATTTAAAACTCTTTATTACTATTGGTTTATTTATATCAAGACAACTAAACCAGTGCTACCATTGTAAAGGAATTGAAAAGTTCAACGATTTTAATTATTTCTGAAGTTTCTTTAATGAGTTTAAGAACATTTTAAAAATTCACAGTTCTTAAAGTTCTACTACTCCTGATAAACATATATATATATATATATATATATATATATATTAAAACTTTAATATACCAGAGAAATTATATTTGTTTGTAATTTTTTATAATACCTAGAATTTCAGTGAGTTTCGGAATTATTAAAAATTATAGAGACATTTTTCAAATTCTTGAATTCATATTATAATTCTAAACGTCTATAATTCTTAATGATTCTAAATTTTTTATAGTTTTCTAAAAATTTGATTTGTCTGTAGAATTTCAGTTTTCATTTGAAGTTATTCAAAGTTGTGGAGTTAATTTTGTTTTAATTATAATGTGTAATGTTTAGAATTTCAATTTCCTACACTATCATTAAAAATTCTAAAGAACTTGGGAAATTTTTGAAATCTAGAGCTGTCATTTATTTAAATTTAACAACCTCTAGATAAAGAGTAACATCTTTATTAGAACAATTTTTTAGATACACAGTTTATGGATACATACAAGTAATGAAATAATATGGTTAGTTTAATAGCTGTTCAGTTGAGGTGGACATGTAAACAGGTAATTTGTAATAAGCAACTTTCAAGAAGGTAGATCAGTAACATGCACGTATGTTTTTTATTTTCAATTTGCTTAGCCGGTTAATTCAGCTTAGAAGATTTAGTAGACTGAGACGTTGTGAAATACTGATAAGTGTTATAATCAAGAAAGTAGGAGTTTAATACGATTAATTAATTTCTCACTTAACCCGTGGTGAAACATTTTTATGTTAATAAAGGATTAATTAAGCACTTGATTATTTCAAAATAGTGAAACATAACTAAGTGCTTAATTAATCCTTTATTAGGAGTTTAATCTTAATCAATCAAGATTTTAGTCAAATTTTTAATCTTGTTTTGCAGGTTGGAAGGTAAGATAGAGGCCGCTTATTCACCTTTTAACATTAATTACAATCACTCGTCTGTAGGTGACCACTAAACCACCCTTCAATCAGTATGTGTTATAAAAATCAAATAGGTTTAATAAAATCGGTGAAAGTTACACGTCAATGTAGTATAATCCAATAAATCTTTATAGTGCATCCACTTTGAAATGTAATTCCATCGTCGCTGTCAACTGTGAGGGCAGATGTTGCCGATCGAATCGATGCGTTATTGTTATATTAAGAGATCCGACCTCGGGCGGCGAGTTAAAACAGTAAAAATTTCGTCGTAAAACCGTGGCAGAAACGCTTGACAAGCAGATTTTTACATTGGTTACATAAGCAGTAATGCGATCGAATTTTGTGTGTATAAAAAACAACGACGAATGTAAAAAAAATAATAAATACTCAATTAGATTAGATTAAAGTTTTTGTTATTAATATTAGGAAATCTATACAAATTAAAATTTATTACTGTAGATACTTTGTTCACTGCACTCTTGATGAAATGAAATTATAAGTATTTGTTGAATTTGATTCTCGTTTATCACGTGGTGAATCATTTTTAATATCAAGGGTTGTCTATAAACAACCCTTAATATGAAATTATAAGATTAGGAAATTGTGTTCTAATTTAAAATTACGTACTATTTATTGTATCGATAATTTTTATTTTCTTAATAAGAATACAAATTGGGCAAGGTTAATCTTAAAAAAAACTACTTGCATACTCTTTTATCTTTATAAAATCATTGGCTATGATGTGTGAAACATTAAAGTTAAAGTTTTCCTTATCATCTGATAAATAATGGATTTAGAATTGATCATGTATGGTAATTAAACAATAACTGAATGTGTGTTTGTGTGTGTGCGCGTGTGTGAGTGTTAATGTGCGATAATTAATTAACGAATTCATTTCCGACCTTTCGCCCTTTGTGCGCGAATTAATCCATCAAGTGCGGTGCGAGGGGGATGGAATGTCGCGTTTCGTGGAATTGTCGCGGTTTCGCAATGTAATTATTGCGCTTCCTTCGTTTCACCCCTCCTGCTAAACTATCTAATTTGTCTTTTCGTTAATTATACAAAAACACATTTGATGGATGTCGCGTTGAACATTATTATGGGTGTTTTATTGTTATAATTAATGATTAATGAATTTTAGAATGAAAATAAAAATAATGCTACAAAAAATTATTTTTAAAATGCGTTGTTGTCTTGTAGCAACATTCTAATTACTAAGGGTGACTTGTATCCACTAACACCATGCGATTAAAGATATTGAAAATAATTATAATTTAAACGTCAATTAATCGTTTGTTATCTGTCGAATTTGTGAGAGTTTTAACTTTGATAATGATCGGTAACAAGAGTTTTATCCCAATTTGAATTTGTTGTTTGTTTATGTTTATTTCCTATGTATTTAATAGCTAAACTTATATTAGTTAAAAGTATTCATAAAACGTAGTGGAGAACTATGAAGGCAAAGGAGAGTAATAGTGGTAGAAGTGGAAGAGAATGTGCTGGACGTGATAGAGGAAAATTCTACTCGAAAAATTGCAAATACTTTGAATATAAGTAATGAGACTGTTTGGAAAATTCTCAGAGACTATTCGTTGCACTCGAAATTGTATTCTAGATAAATTGTGTTTTCAAAAATCATCAGAAATATTCTTAGAAGAGCTTCTTGATTTTTTTCCGTATGTTTATATATTGAATAAAATTTTTAGTGTTAAACACCTAATTCTAAGTTATTTCATAAATCACTCAAAATTATATTAGGGTAATAAATCAATCGTGTTAGGAGAACGCAAAAAAAAGGGTATTACTTAAAAGAAATAAACGTGCCGTTTATCAAATATGGCTAGTTAATAATTAGCACGCGATAATAAAAATTATAAGTCTAAAAAGGGTATTCCCGCGTTTCAGATAAAGTCGGGGGCGTTGCGTGCGCTCAAACTATAAAAGGGGTCGAACAAAAAAAATAAATATATATGTGGAAACGGAGTGTATAGTTTGCCAGGGCTATTTCGGGGCCCGTTCTTAAAATAGCCTCCGTGGGTAATTAGCAAAGTTCGTTCTGAGGCGAATCTCAATGGACCTGAGGAATTTCGTGACGGCGCGAACGTTTCCTACGTGAACCGCGTGCTGAATTTCCACCCCCTCAAACCCCGCACCTCCTGCCTTTTTCCCTTGGCTGATTCGCACGAAGGTTTAAATCAATTTTCGCAATTTTTAAATTCAATTTGGAAACAGTGTACAGTTAAGAAAAGAGTTGCGCAAGAGTTAACGAAAAGGATAAAACTGAAATAATTTTATAATACTTTTATTATATATTATATAGACAACATCATTGATAATATATTTAATATAACAAATCGTGAAAATAGCCTAGGCTTTGTTTAAATAATCGCACTAGTTTATCGAAATTTTCCATGGCGATCCATGATGTAGTGTTTAATTAATTATTCAAAACCATGCAGAAAAGCATTCAATTTTACACAAAAAAATGTAATTACATACCAGAAAAAAAAGCAATTAATAAGAAAACAACGTATATTTAAATTAAACCGAATTCGTTAATGAAATACGACGTTTACATAAATGACAAGCTTAACGATTACAATTCTGTAATTACGAAATTGAATATTCAAATATTAACATCATCTCCGAAATTATTCGGGACGGGGTTTTCCACGAAACGTTTACACTTCGAACGTAATCCGCATCGATTTTCCGCGGTTTCATTCATACATCAGGAACATTACGACCCGCTATGACGCACACGCGGAACAATTTTCTCCTTCCTTTCCACCTACTCCTCGTCCTCTGGTTTTTTTTTGCCCTCTTTCTCTCCGCCTATTTTTCCATGTTATTAGATCGATGGTGGAACTGGATGAATGATAAAATTGTGGTGCTGTGTGATGACGCACTCGGTCTCCACTCATTTTTTTTTCTTCGCCCTCTTTAACTTGTGTCCTTGCCTGTTTCGTGTTAATTATCTCGTATTTCAATAATTAATTGGAAATGGACTGTCCATGAGGGGTAGTGGAGAATGAGACTAATTACATTCGACTTTTTTCTTCATTCCATTGGGTTTTGTATGCTAAAAATAGTCCGTAGCAATTGTTTTTATATTCTTTTCAGTTATTGGAAATAAATAACTTCAAATAAAGTAAAAGTTGCGTTCGCACGTGATTATCTCAAAAACTAGAGAAAGGGTAATTTTTATTTTTTATTGCATTAGACTGTAGAGACCATTTTGAGTAAATTTTGAAAGTTTCAGGTCCTTTGCAATTGTTTTTATATTTTTTTCAGCCATCGGAAATGAACGACCTTAATCAGATTAAAAGTTACGTTTATACGTGATTATCTCAAAAACTAGAGTAGGGGTTATTTTGGATTTTTATTGCATCATACTGTAGTGTTTATTTTGAGTAAATTTTGAAAATTTCAAGTCCGTAGTAATTGTTTTTATATTTTTTTCAGCCATCTTAAATGAACGACCTCAATCAAATTAAAAGTTCCGTTCTCATGTAATTATCTCAAAACTAGAGTTGAGGTAATTTGGCATTTTTATTGCATCACACTGTAGAGACTATTCTGAGTAAATATTGAAAATTTCATGTCCGTAGCAATTGTTTTTATATTTTTTTCAGCCATCGGAACGAACGACCTCAACCAGAATAAAAGTTACGTTCGCATGTGATTATCTCAAAAACTAGAGAAGAGGTAATTTTGGATTTTAATAGCATTATACTGCAGAGTCTATTTTAAGTAAATTTTGAAAGTTTCAGGTCCGTAGCAATTGTTTTTATAATTTTTTCAGCTATTTGAAATGAACGACCTCAATCAGATTAAATGTTACGTTCGCACGTGATTATCTCAAAAACTAGAGTAGGGGTAATTTTGGGTTTTTATTGCGTTACATTTTAGAGACTATTTTGAGTAAATTTTGAAAATGTCATATCCGTAGCAATTGTTTTTATATTTTTCCAGCCATCGGAACGAACGACCTCAACCAGAATAAAAGTTACGTTCGCATGTAATTATCTCAAAAACTAGAGGAGAGGTAATTTTGGATTTTAGCATTATACTGCAGAGTCTATTTTAAGTAAATTTTGAAAATTTCATGTCCGTAGCAATTGTTTTTATATTTTTTTCAGCCATCGGAACAAACGACCTCAACCAGAATAAAAGTTACGTTCGCATGTGATTATCTCAAAAACTAGAGAAGAGGTAATTTTGGATTTTAATAGCATTATACTGCAGAGTCTATTCTAAGTAAATTTTGAAAGTTTCAGGTCTACGGCAATTGTTTTTATATTTTTATCAGCCATTGGAAATGAACCACCTCAATCAGATTAAAGTTACGTTTACACGTGATTATCTCAAAAACTAGAGAAAGAGTAATTTTGGATTTTTTTGCATTACATTTTTAGAGAGAGTAAATTTTAAAAGTTTCAGGTCGGTAGCAATTGTTTTTATATTTTTTTCAGCCATTTGAAATGAACGACCTCAATCAGATTAAATGTTACGTTCGCACGTGATTATCTCAAAAACTAGAGTAGGGGTAATTTTGGATTTTAATAGCATTATACTGCAGAGTCTATTTTAAGTAAATTTTAAAAATTTCATGTCCGTAGCAATTGTTTTTATATTTTTTTCAGCCATCGGAACAAACGACCTCAACCAGAATAAATGTTCGCATGTGATAATTTCAAAAACTAAAGGAGAGGTAATTTTGGATTTCAATAGCATTATACTGTGGAGTCTATTTTGAGTAAATTTTGAAAATTTCAGGTCCGTAGCAATTGTTTTTATATTTTTTTCAGCCAGCGGAAATGAACAATTCACAACCAGATTAAAAATTACGTTCGCACGTGATTATCTCAAAAACTAGAGGAGGGGTTATTTTGGATTTTTATTGCATCACACTGTAGTGTCTATTTTGAGTAAATTTTGAAAGTTTCAGATCTGTACCAATTGTTTTTATATTTTTTTCAACGATCGGAAATGAACGACATCAATCAGATTAAAAGTTACGTTTACACGCGATTATATCAAAAACTAAAGAAGGGGTACATTTTGTTTTTTATTGCATTAGACTCTAGAGACCATTTTGAGTAAATTTTGAAAGTTTCAGGTCCGTAGCAATTGTTTTTATATTTTTTTCAACCATCGGAAATGAACGACCTCAATCAGATTAAAAGTTACATTTACGCGTGATTATCTCAAAAACTGTAGTAGGGGTAATTTTTGGTTTTTATTGCATTACACTATACAGATCATTTTAAGTAAATTTTGAAAGTTTCAGATCGACAGCAATTGTTTTTATATTTTTTTAGCCATCGGAAATGAATGTTCTCAATCAGATTTTAAGTTACGTTCGCACATGATTATCTCAAAAACTAGAGTAGGGGTAATTTTGGGTTTTTATTGTATTACACTGTAGG
This sequence comes from Ontholestes murinus, assembly GCA_963969525.1. NCBI lineage: Eukaryota > Metazoa > Arthropoda > Insecta > Coleoptera > Staphylinidae > Ontholestes > Ontholestes murinus. Next base: position 55,057,234 of record OZ018397.1, read on the forward strand.
GACTATTTTGAGTAAATTTTGAAAGTTTCAGATCCGTAACAATTATTTTTATATTTTTTCAGCTATTGGAAATGATTGATTATCACAAAAACTAGAGCAGATGTAATTTTGGATTTTTATTGCATTACACTTTAGAGAATATTTTGAGTAAATTAACACGTTATCTTCTATTGAAAAATTCGAGTACTTAAAAGTGTATATGCGATTAAAAGCAGCTCAATTAATCAACGAAGCCAATTACTTAAACTCTTGGAAAACACTGGAAATGCGTTATAACAAGCTCAACTAATAGATACATTAGTGAGTCGACTACATTGCAAACCCAATACGCCCTTGCAACTGAAAAAAATGCGTGATATAAGCAAATAGTGCCTCCAAATCCTCTCTAAACTGAGTTATGATACAGCAACTTAGGATCCGATAATAGGAAGACTTATTATGCGTAAATGGGATGATGACACTAACAGAATCTTCGATCAATCCTTTGAAACGTCACTAGGCTTAAAAGTTTAATTCGTTCGCTTATAGAAATTTCATAGTCGCCAGTAGAAGGTCTATAAAGGCTTATAATACAAATATTATTACTATTAAATTTAAATATAATAACGGACGATTAAAACAGCATCTCAATTGACGGTGTTAATCTTTTTTGCATTTTGGCAAATAATTGCTGTTCCACCAAAAATATGTTTTTTTCTACAAAAAGATGAGGTTTTAAAATATCCATAAATGTTGCAATTATCAAGTGATTTAATGTTCACTGACACAAAAAAATGAGGCGAACAGTTGTTTAAAAATGATTCTACCTATTCAATTCTACTATTTAAGCACTGCACGTTTAAATGTACAATTTTATAACAGTACGAATTCCTCGGTCTTCGTTGTGGGCCGGTGAGGCTGCAGCCTGAAAATTTTTCAGTAGATCGTTCAATAGCTGTTCCCTGGGGCCAAATTTCTTGATCATTGACTTTAAATAATAAAAATAAAATGTGGGCAATTCAGACGCAAAATTATGTCTTTTAAAGCAACAAAACGGCAATAAGTAGTCTGCAAGAAGGATCAACTGAAGAACTTCAAATGCAGCATTGGGCTGGAGTGAAAGAACATTCTACCCGAATTTCTTACATCAAAATTATAAGTACTAACATATTTTTATCTTTCCATTTGTGTTAAATTCATTTATTGTAAGAGAAACAAAGCATTAAATACAATATAATACAAAGACATTTGGAAATGATACCTTAAATGATACTTTTGAATTGTCCTTTTGAAGTTCTTCGCAGTTTATATCAGGTTGAGTATTTTGCAGGTGGTTTATTTGTATACATTTGGCGATTCCATTTCACGGTCTCCTTTTTTGGAATACTTTTTAATCGTCTATCGATTGGAGTTTGATTCGTTTAATAATCATTGCGAATTATCCGCAAATGTAATTGTGAATGAGGATTCTTTGCAGATTGCTTCAGTATTTGTAGTTCGGTCGAGATTAATTTTGTTTTTGTTTGCAGATGGCTCCACAATGTCAGAATTATTATTAATTCTTAATAATTTAATTATATCATTCAAATCACCAATGTGCAATTCCAGTTAAAAATTAAGTTTACTTAGGGTACTCACTTGAGATTTCAAGTACTCCAGTTCCTTCTGATTAATTAATCCATCCCTGCCGGCATGCTATACATCTTCTGAGGTTATGTTGTCCAATCCGCAGTGAATACTAGAGGAACTGTCTACAAATGTGCCACATATTTTGATAATAGTAGTTGAACTTGTCACTTGTTACGTACTTTTTTACGTTTACACCACAAAATTTACACACAATATCACATTCATGAGAGAGCTGCTGCGTTTTTGCTTTCGACGCTATTTTTTTGGGGTTCAGTGGCAAAGTCTGGAACCCAGTGCATATTGTGTAGTAAGATTGTATCATACGAGCTGTATACGAAATGTGAAATTGTGCTGCACCAACGTGATGATGGTTCAAATCAAAAGTTAATTTTAATTTTGAAATGGAAGCATACATCTATCTAAAAGACTTGGAAATTGAATTAAAATCCAATAATGCACTTTTCGCGAGCAATTTGGTTTTTGAAGAGGGCGTTCAACGGGGGACGGAGTTAGGGTTTTTGATGAGGAAATGATTGTTGCTTTTGAAACTGACAGATATTCAGCTACAACATTCTTTAATCTCAGTAAAGCCTTTGATTGCTTTCCTCATGACGTATTACTTCGAAAATTATACATTCGTAATTTTACCCCACAAAGTTGTCGCTTAGTCAACGCATATCTTCAAAATAGAACGCAATATGTTGTTGCCAACGGTCGCTCATCAGCATTCGTGTTGATATCATGTTTTGTGCCGCAAGGATCAATACTTGGACCTCTATTTTTTTTAATCTACTTAAACGTCCTACCATCCCATATTGAGAATGGTAAAATTATTATGTATGCCGATGACACAGCATCAACAAATTTGACTAGTAATTATCAAAATTCATTGCGCTGTAGAGAACAGCCAAATGATCATGTTCGAAGGTGGTTGAACGCAAATAATATTTCTTTAAATGTCACAAAAAATGTACATCTTGTGTTTGCTCTAAAATCTAGTATAGAAGAGACATACACAAAGTGTTCCTTCAACACCCTTTACTAAACAGCAGTCAAAAAAAGCTGCCCAAATTCAAGATGAATCAAATTTCGACCAAAAAAAAAATTATTGAATTAAAACACTTGGCGTGATTTCACTTGAAAAAAAAACCTAAAACTAGATCGGAAAATGCGAAATATGGAAAAATGAAATCATAAACATGACGACCATTACACAAAAAGAATTATTTTAATCTTGGTAAAACAATATCGTAAATATAGTTTGTAATAGTATACAAATTTATTGCAAAAATCTGTTCAAATATCTTTAAAAAATATATCAATATATACGTGATTTTAGAACCAAAAAAGAGGAAACATATGAATAAATGTGATAAAATCGTAAAGATAAATAGTAAGTTAAGCAATTTCTCACTTATGCACTTAAATATTACAAGTTTATCAAATTATTATGAATAAAATAACTACGAATTTCGACTGCCTTCTTTTAACACAAACCTGGAAATTAGGTAATATTTCACTATATATTATGCCCGACTATACTACTATGTATTTGCAATGAAAGCAACTATCATCAAAATAACAGAGTTGTGATTTCCATAAAAAAAACTCCTTTTAGTCGAATTTTAAAATTATTTAATTCAATAATTCAAAATTATATATTAGATAGGAGACAGTCCGTAAAATTAGGAAATAACATAAGTAAATCACAGAAGATTAAATACGAAGTTCCCCAGGGCACAATTCTAGGGCCCCTTCTCTTTAGAATATACCTAAAAAAATATATTCCATGAAATTGTTTGTCCAAAATACGAGAAATTTTCTATTATCTTGATTAAAACATGAAGTTTTTTAAAGTTGAAGAAAGACTTTTAAGAAATTCTAGAAATTTAGAATAATGATTGGAAAACTTTTTAAATCTTATAAATCTTGATTAAAACATGAAATTGTTAGAAATTTTTCAGGGGCGAAAGAAAAACTTCTAAGAAAATTTAGAAATTTAGAAAAACAATTGGAAAACTTTATAAATATACATGATAAATTACTTTAAGAGGTATCAAAAAATTCTTGAATTGCGGAAAACTGCGAAAAATTATTGTAGATCAAAAAAAAAAAAATCAAGAAGAAAAATTACTTAGGAAACGCTAAAGAATTTTAGTTATTATTTTTTATAATTTTAGTCTTTCAAGAATTCCTAGGATTTTTCAAATGCTCAATCTAAAGTTCCTTCAAGTTTTAGCATTATAATTTATACACTTCTAAGACTTTATTTTGAGTTTTAATTTGCAATCTTAAAGCCTTCTACAATTATAGGTTTCTTAGAATTTCGTTTCTCAGAATTTTCTGATATATAATTCCAAATATTCCAAACATTTTTGGAAAACCATGACATCTGTAATTGTTAACAACTAAATTTCTCTAGAATTTGTAAGATATCCTGAAATTCTAAAATCCTTAACGACTCCAAAGTATTCTAAAAGTAACTTCTAAGACGTTTTACAATAACAGCAAATAAATTTTACACATTTAATAAAAATTTATTTGTAACACCGTTGATAAACTACGAGCGTTTAATGAATTTTTCTAAATAAATACCATCAAGTAACAGGTATAATCGATTACCACATTCACCCTTACTAAATGACGCAATGCACTTTACCTTTTTCCTCTTAATCAGCATTAAAATTAATATGCATAATGTTACACTAGGGCAGAGATTAGAGGGAAAATGTGTTTAATAAAAATAAATGTAGTAACCGAAAAAAAAACGGCCGTCAGCGAATTTCCATAACCGTGGAGGCGTCTGCGGCGTCAGCGTCGGCCATAACCGCGGCCGCGTCCACCGCCTAACGACGCCCGGGCATTTAATCAAGGGTGGAAATCAGCGTGTTACATTCCAGAGAGTTAACGTGTTTCATTCGTAATTACATTACGCGTACACGTATTATTATGATTCAATTAACCCGTTGTTTTCCACTACAACACACACACAACCTTTTGTATCGCGTATTCATTTTTTACGCCCCTTGTTAATGTTAATGTTAAAGGTGATTCCCTAATTAGGCCTTATTTATTACATAAATACGCTCGGTTTGGTTTTTTGTAAAATTAAATTCACGAATAATCGCGATCAAAGCGTAAATATTGTTTTAGTTAAGTTGATGTAAATGAGATGTTTGTTCTGATTGTTTATTACGTTATTGTTTAATGAAGTAGAAATTTTTGATGATGGTAAAAATGTTGATTAAATTGTCTGTGTAAAAACTAGAAATAATTGTACCAAATAAAGTAGGCGCTAACTGTTGCGTATATACTTATTAAATAATTTGTTTTTATGTGTATTCACGTTCAGAATATTCTTGGTGGTATTTGGACGTCACGCCCTGCGGTGAAATATGTCGCCGGGGTTGTTGGTTTGTCGTGCTCACCCCTTGGGATATTGATCCGAGAAGGTTGCACCTGCACATTCACAAATCTTTAACTGAAATTGATAATTTGCATAATGAAAAAACAATTTGTTAATAGTAAACATATACAAAATAAATGTGTTGTTGTTAGCTTTAAAAATAATTGATATGATACTGTGATTAACAAAATGGCGACACTTTAAATTGGAGATTATGTTTTATGAAAAATTGCATTTCTCATTTTGATAATTTAAAAAAAATTAATTATCCAAAGAATTGACCTAAAAATTTGTAAACATGTACAAAATGAATGTATTTTTGTCAGTTTTAAAAATAATTGATGTGATACTGTGATTAACAAAATGGCGACACTCAGAAATGGAGATTATGGTTTATGAAAAATTGCATTTCTTGTTTTGAAAATTTCTAAAAAATTAATTATCAAAAGAATTGATCTAAAAATTTGTGAACGTGTACAAAATGAATGTATTTTTGTTTATTTTAAAAATAATTGATGTGATGCTGTGATTAACAAAATGGCGACACTCAGAATTGGAGATTATGGTTTATGAAAAAATGCATTTCTTGTTTTGAAAATTTCTAAAAAAATAATTATCTAACGAATTGATCTAAAAATTTGTAAACATTTACAAAATGATTGTATTTTTGTTAATATCCCCACTTTTATATAATTTATTTTGTTACGACCTTTACAATCCTAACCCTAATTTTATTAACCCTCTAAAATTTGCCGACGATTGTTTGCTCTTCAAAATTTAATGTTTAAACAAATATTTCATAAGCTAAATTTTCCATTTTCGAAAGTGTAATAAAATACGTGCTTGTGAATAGATTGTATTAATTAGATATTACAAGTCTGCGTTAGTTGTTTGGTAAGTGCCAAAACAGTTATAATAAACGGTCAAAATATTCCATTCGATAGTGCACACTGCATTTTTTGCTCACTATCGTTTTTGTTTCTTCGCTCGCCGAGTGCTATATACGAAAAGAAAGACAGGCCCGTATTCAATATTATTTACATTGTTTATTCACATCCTTTCTAACCTTTGTTTATTTGTGTTTACCCATCCGTGGTCTACCACCCTAAGTTTGTTTTACATTTAAGTCGTCACTAAAGACCCAGTGACGTGAAGATTTGTGATATCGTTATCTCCCAAATTATAATGCCTGCTACGTGTAATTTATGTAAACAAATAATTACACCACCAACTATGCAATCTGCCATCAAATGTAATGGAAAGTGTGCTAAATGGTTTCATTCCAAATGTATCCAGTTAGCTGATTCGGAATTAAAATTCTACCAGAAAGAGGAGAAACTTGAAAAAGGAGCCAGATGGTTTTGTGGAAATAATTGCAAGCTTGGATCAGTTGTAATGAATAGTTCAATGTCAGTTGCAGAAATAAACGCAGAATCTAACGCTAACGTCGAAGTACTTTTTAAGGAGCATTTTAATCAATTTAAAAATGAAATTCAACTTTGCCTCACATCATTTACTTCAAAATTTGACACACTAACTGCGAGATTAGATGATTTGGAAAAAGAAAATAAATATTTAAGAGAAAATATTATTAATAATCTTGAAAATGTAACTTTGAATAAGTCGATTAATAATTTAGACAATCAATCACAAGACATAAATGTAATAATACAGGAGGTGCGCGAACGCAGTATTAGAGAGAAAAATGTATTATTATTTAATGTTCCGGAACCAATCGATACTAGTAAAGATGATGAGATTGTTAAGGAAGTACTGAGTAGCTTACAGACTGGAATTAAGAGTTATCAACATCTATTAAGACTGGGAAAGAAACAACCAAATAAACAGAGACCTATTAAAATATGTTTTAATAATGAATACGATGCAAAAACATTACTGAAAAATTCTCAAAAAGTTAGATTATTTCCACATTTAAATAAAATACATATAAAAAGCGACCGTACACCCAGACAAATTGAATTTGAAAATAATATAAGATCAAATTTGAAAATGAGAAAGGAGGCTGGCGAATCTAACATTAGAATTAAATTTGTTAACGGTACTCCTACTATTGTACCTTTAAACTAGAGTCTTCCCAACAAATAAAGAAAATGATAACTAACTTATACTATCAAAATGTTAGAGGTCTTGCAACAAAACTCGATACTTTGTACAATAATGTAGCAGCAAGTGAATTTAGCATAATAATGTTAACTGAAACATGGCTAAATAACAAAATTGATGATTGTGAATTATTTCCACCAAACTTCAATGTGTTTAGATGTGATCGTGAAACAAAACGGGGTGGAGGTTCACTGATTGCGATTGATAATCAATACTGTTCATCAAGGCAATCCATACATCTTCTTGGCGATCTTGGAATTGAAATTGTTGCTGTGAACATCTTAATCCATGGATTTAAAATTTGTTTAGTGTGCTTATATATACCACCAGCATACACATATGATGCCTATTACCAAGTTTTCGAATCAATTGAAAATGCTACTGCCGATTGTGACCACATCATTATTTGCGGAGACTTCAACATACCATCTTTTTATGAAACGCAAATACAAGGATCCGGTGTAAACAGTATTACCACTGAACTAGACAATTTTATGAAATTTAATAATTTGGCCCAACGGAACCATTTATTAAATTCCAACATGCGAATTTTAGATTTAGTTTTAATGTCACATGAATTATCTTGCGAAATTAAGGGGGGAGAATTTTTGTTACCTGAAGATAATCATCATCCGGCAATACAGATTTCTCTTGAATTAAATACTAATCGTCAAAACAATAATTTTCAAGTAAGCGATCGATTTACTTATGATTGGGCCCACGCGGATTTCGTTGGATTGTACAATAATATCAATACTTGTAATTGGTCCAAAGTTACTAACTGTCTAGATGTTAATGAGGCATGTATAATATTTTATAATATTCTTTACAGCATTATTGATGAATATGTTCCAGTTCGTAAAAGGGTAATTAAATCTAAAAAGTATCCCGTATGGTTTAGTTCGAGTACAAAAAGACTTATCCGCATAAAAAACCATTATATTAAACTTTATAAGAAACGTAAATTGAATTACTATAAATACAAGGTATCAAATTTGAGACGTGAAATTCACTCCACTGTTACAGATGATCACAAAAAATATATTAAAAATATTGAAGATACAATTCTGGATGATCCGCGTAAATTATGGACTTATGCAAATGTCAAAAAGAAACAGTCACGAATCCCTGGTGTTCTTAAATTAAATAATGAATCATATGCTCATCCTCAAGATTGTGTGAATGGATTTGCTAACTACTTTCTTAGCAGTTTCAGTCCTTCCAATTTATCAACATACACGTTTCCTTTAGGGCAGAAATCAAATTCGCTGAATTTTAATATGTCAAAAATAACAGAGGCTGAAATACTATCATCCACAAAATCTTTAAAGAACAATAAAACAGCAGGTCCAGATAATATTCCAGCATTTTTAGTTAAAGACTGTGCACCATGTCTTTTAGAACCATTGCAATATTTATTCAATTTGTCAATTACATCTCAAACTTTCCCGGATATTTGGAAAATAACGAGAGTAACGCCCATTTTAAAAAGTGGAAATAAGCAGCAAATAGACAATTATCGTGCTGTATCAATTCTCAATAACTTTGCTAAATTATATGAATCAATTCTTGCTCTCAAATTATATAATCATATTCAATTATATCTATCTACACGACAGCATGGTTTTGTAAAGAAGAGGTCTACTACATCGAATTTGTTAAATGTCACAGAGTACATTTCACAAAACTTGGATGATAGGAAGCAAGTTGACGTCATTTATACTGACTTTAAAAAAGCGTTCGATACTATAGATCAGGGAATTATTTTGAAAAAGTTGGATTCATTTGGAATACATTTTAATGTGATTCAGCTAATGCGGTCTTACCTTTACAAAAGATGTCAGTATATTGATTATAATAGATATAGATCATTCAACTTTTTTCCAACGAGTTGGGTACCCCAAGGGTCCAATCTTGGCCCTCTCCTTTTCTTGACATTTATAAATGATATAGTAGATGACTTATCCTGCCGAGTGTTGTTATATGCGGATGACTTGAAATTATTCCACTCTGTTACCACCATTAAAGACTGCGAAATGTTGCAAAATGATCTTCAGAAACTTCAATTATGGTGCTCAACTAATAACTTACATCTTAATATAAGTAAATGTAAATATGTAACCTTCACAAGAAAACGATCAATAATTGGGCACGGGTACAAAATAAATGATATTAACCTAGAACGCTGTACTAACATGAAAGACCTGGGAATTATTTTTGACAGTAAATTGACATTTATTCCGCATATAAATTACGTTTGCGGCGCTAGTTTAAAGATGCTTGGGTTTATCACAAGAACATGCAAATCATTTATCAATACCGATTGTTTAAAACGGTTGTACTTTTCATTTGTCCGTAGTAAATTAGAATATGGTTGTGTTTTATGGTCGCCTACATATATTATACATAGTCAAGCCCTAGAGAGAGTGCAAAAGCGATTTTTAAAATTTCTTTATTTTAAGGAAACAGGAATTTATCCAGGCTATAATAGTGGTATTAGTTATCAACAATTACTATCACATTATAATATGGAATCGCTGGCTAATCGTAGAAATAATTTGTATCTGATCGCTTTATATAAAATAGTTAACTGTTATATCGACGATCCTAATCTATTATGTTTAATTAACTTTTATACACCACGATTACAATCACGCAATTGGAACACCTTTAGATGCAGAACCAGTCACTCTAACCTTTATTTCAACTCACCTATGAACACCATGATGCGACTATATAACTGTCTTGAAGTGAGCATTGATTTATTTAATATTAGCCTACCTATATTTAAGTCCACCCTAAATTCACTCCTGTAATTATAAGTATATTCTAAGTTAGTTTTATTATTGTATTACCGTTAGTTATGCTAGTAAGTACACTTTAAATTAGTATTAAGTTTTCCCTGTAATTGGATGTATTATCTGTTGGGAATAAAATAAATAAATAAATAAATAAATAAATAAAAATAGTCCGGTGCATAATTTCCCGGCGCATTCACCATATGTTAGTGTATTAAAATAATTTTACCGCCGGCCGTGAAATAACGTGCCGACGAAATGTACGAATGCTTTTATGTTAAAATTATTTTGCAACTGGAGAATTATTAAAATAGGTAATGTTTAGCGTCGTTATTTTGAATTAACTCTGCTTTCCAATCCAAATTTATTTGTATTGTGTTTATAAGGGTAGGCGTAACATAATTAGATTCTATATTTGGATTAAAAAAATTAATGAATACATTCTGTGTGAGATCAAATTAAATATGATAATTCATATCATGAAATTAAAATTTACTAATAATTTTCTACGTTTTATTATTTAAAAGTCAATTACAATAATTATTTTAAGAGTTACTTAATTATAAATATAATAACATAATTAGAAACTACAAACGATTTCTTCACATCCTCTAGTTTCTATTAAATTTATATAATAATAATATAATAATTAGAAGATTAATTAAACACTTGGTTTAGTTTCACCATTTTTAACTTATTATTATTTATTTATTATGATGCTTTGAACTACCTGTTAACAAAATACATTAATAGATACATATATAAAAAAATAACCTTCTAATTAACATAAAAATATTTCACCACAATTAATTGAGAATTTAATTCATTGTAACATAAAGAAAATGAATTATTTTGTATAATAATATAATTTTCCAATGTGATTATTAAATAGCCCATTTTATTTAATTAATTAATTAATAACAACAATATTTTGTAAGATTATAACTTAGATTTTAATTATATTTAGAAATAATGTAAATTTAACTAAAAGTCATGTTAAATATTTGCGAATAAACTTCGTAATAGTGTCAATTTATAGTTTTGAATATTTATTGCGTGCACGTCGATGATAAATTTAGTTCCGGTGGGATGGATTTGGTCAGTATTGGAATATTTGATACGTTTTAATAATTTTCATTCGTGCAGTTGAAAAAACAACGCGCGAATTTAAATGAACGCAAAAAATTGATGAACTAAAAATAGCGACAAATTGAATAGTCAATATTTTCACGTATACTGGCGATAGTATAATATTTGCTCTTGCTCTTTGCTTTAAAATTGTCAGATTTAATAGTTTAATTTTATTGTTAATTGCATAATGTTACGTATCAACTAAGATGTATGATTTTCGTTACATATTAATTATCACATTCTGCAGTAGATATTATTCGGGTCTGTTATTTGTAATCCGTAATCCGTCATCTTTCATCTACGTTTTAATTCAATTTCTTAATTACATATTATATTATATTATTTTGTTATAAATCAATTAATTCTAATAATTAAATGTAGAATCTATTTTTGCAGTACAATTGTTTAATGGCTCTAAACCAATTATTTCTGATGATAACAAATGCAGATTTTTATCGCTGACAATTTGTATCAATTTTTGATAATGAAAATATAATGTTTAAAATAAAAAATGGCTCATATATTTAATTTAACTGAAAATATAAATTACCTACAATTTTATTTTAATTATTTCGTGCAGTCATTTGTAATTTATTATATGTTATCTGTCATCTGTCATCCGACAATCGTCATCTGTTATCTGTCATCTGTCATCTTTCATCTGTTATCTCTCATCCGTCATCTTTCATATCATATGCCATTTTTTATGTCATTTATTATCTGTCATATCTCATGTGTTATCTTTCATCCGTCATCCTATGATTTTCCTGCGTTTATTCAATTGTACATTATTGTAAACCATTTTAATTAAATATTTGAAATTTTTTTACAGGATAATATAGTTATATTAAAAGTAGATGGAAAATCTTTCGGACAATAAAAATTGTTAATTTTGATATCAATATATGACAGGAAAAACATCACAATTCTAAGATAGGAAATAGCAAATTCTCGATTATCTAAAGATTTAATTATATTAAAAATTGTGTTTTAAAAACAAAATTTAAATTTTCGCTTCACTCTGATAGTTGAAAGATGTCAAATGTCAATTTTAAAAGTACAAAATGTAAAATTCTATTAAAAAGTATATGGCGTGTGATTTTCTATTTGTCATTGGCTTCCATAATTTGTCACATATTTTAGCATGTGTAAACAAAAGATAAATTGAAGTAATTTGTTATTTGACACTTTATAACCATCAATTATCAATTGTTTTAGATTTATCATTTTTTATTTGTGATTTGTTATTTGACATGTGTTATATATCAATTCGTCATTTGTTAAATTTATTATTTAATCAGCCAACTGTCTTCTCTCATTTGTCATTTGTAATCCTATATTTTATTGTTCAAATTATTAAGTAATCAGTTATTAGTCATAACTATATTTTGTCATCTGTCAAATATCATCTGTAATATATCACTTGTCACTTGACACTTGTCCATTGTCATTTGGTATTTGTAATTTGTCTTTTGTCATCCGTAATTTGTCATTTGTCATTTATCTTTTGTCATTTGTCAATTGTAATTTTTTATTCATCATTTGTTATTTGTCATTTATTATTTTACATTTGTGATTTGTTATATGTCATTTATCACTTGAATTTTGTCATTTGTCATATTGATTCTTACATCTGTCATCTGTCTCCTGCCGTCTATGACTTCATTATTTAAATTATTAACTTATCAGTTATTAGTCACAAGTATATTTTGTTATCTGTCAAATATCACCTATTATATATATATATATATATATATATATATATATATTCCTATTACTTGTCACTTATCACTAGTCACTACTCACGTGTCACTTATTACTTAACACTTTTCGCTTGTCACTTATCATTTTTAGTTTATCAATTGTTATTTCTTAATTATCATTTATCATTTACCTTTTGTAATTTGTTATTTATCATTTGTCAATTGTCAATTGTTATTCGTCATTTGTCGCTTGTCATTTGTCAGTTATCATTGGTCATTTATCAGGTGTCATTTGGAGTTTGTCATTTGCACTTGTCATATTAATTAATAAATATATCGTCTGCCTTCTGTTATTAGTGACAAACTATGACTTGTTATTTATAACTTAACACTTGTCACTTGTCAGTTGTCATTTATTACTTTAAATTTATCATTTGTCAATAGTAATATGTCATTTGTCATTTGTTAATTGTCATATGTCATTTGTCAATTGTCATTTTTCTTTTCTCTTTTGTCAATAAATATTATGTCACCTTTAATCCGTTTCTGTCACATCTCTGTTATACGTTATTTGTTATCTATTATCATTTGTCATTTGTCATTTGTCCTATGTCATTTGTCAATTGCCATTTTTCTTTTCTCTTTTGTCTTTTGTCACTAAATATTATCATCTTTAATCCTAAATCTGTCATCTGTTTCCTGTCATTTATCATTTATCATTTATGACTTTATTACATCATTTATTAAATAATCGGTTATAAGTCAATGATCACTTGATTGTCAGTTATCATTTATAAGTGATCGTTTATCATTTTTCACTTGTCATTGGTCATTGTTTTATTTGTCATTTGTTATTTGTCTTTTGTCATCTGTCGTCAAATATTATGTCATCTCTAATCTGTGTCTGTCATTGGTATACTCTTTTATCTTATTTGTCATTTGTTATCTAAATGTTTTGCACTTTCGTATTTGCACATTATCGTAAACCAACTGATTTTGATATTTCTACATAAAAATACGTTCTGTTTTTATTCAGGCATTTGTCATTTGTCATATTGACTCTTCAATCTGTCATCTGTCTTTTGTAATTCGCCATTTTTCTTTACATCAGCTGTTATCTGTCATTTTACACTTATCAATTGTTATTTGTGATTTGTCATTTGACATGTATTATGTGTTATTTGTATTCTGTCATTTGTCATTTGTTTCACTGATTTTTAAATATGACATCTGCCATCTGGCATTTGTCATTTCCCATCTATAACTTTATTGGTTGAATTATTAAATAATCGGTTATTAGGCTGTTATCTTTCATCTATTGTATATCACTTGACACTTGTCACTTATCTCTTGGTACTTGTTACTTGTCACTAATCACTCATCACATGTAAATTATTAGTTGTAATCTGTCATCTATCATCAATTATTTATCACTTGTCAGTTATCACTGATCACTCATTACTTGTCATTTGATATTTCTGACTTCTTGTTTGTTATTTGTCATTTTCGTTCATCATTTATCAATTGTCACTGTCAGTGGTCATTTGTCATTTGAAATGTGTCATGAATCATTTGTCATTTTTCATATTGATTCTGAAATGTCTCATCTGTCATTTGTCATCTATGACTTTAATATTTATATTGTTAAATAATTGCATATTCATGACAAGTATCATATATCATCCATCATCTTTTATCTATTATCTATCACTTGTGACTAGTCATCGATCACATGGCACTTATGTCATCTATCATTGATTATTTATCAGTTGTCATTTATCACTTGTCAGTTATCACTAATAACTTATCACTTGTCATTTGATATTTTTGACTTCTTGTTTCTTATTTGCCATTTGACGTTTATCATTTGTCAGTTGTCAATATTAGTGGTGATTTGAAATATGTTATGTGTCACTTGCCATTTTCCATATTGATTCTTAAACCTATCGTTTGTCATCTGTCATCTATCATTTGTCATCTATCATCTGTCATATATCATTTGTCATCTTTCATCTATTATCTATTATTTGTCATTTAGCAATCATCACTGTCCTCTTATCAGTTATCATCTGTCATCAATTATTTATCATTTGTCATTTGTTACTTATCACTTGTTAAATTTCACTTACCAATTGTTATTTTCCATTTGTCATTTGTCTTTTATCATTAGTCAAGTGTCGTTATCAGTTGTCATTTGACATGTGTTATATGTCATCTTTCATCTGTCACTTTGTCATAGTAATTCTTAAATCTTTCATCTGTCATCTGACATTTGTCATTTTTCAGCTATAAATTTAATATTAAAATAATTAAATTAACAGATATTATTATTATTTGTAGTCACAATTATCGTTTGTCATCTAACATCTGTCATCTATCAACTATTACCTATCAGTTATCACTTGTCACTTAGAAATTGTTACTTGTCACTTATCTGTTATTATCTGACATCTATCATTACTTTTTTATCACCTGTCACTTGTCGTTTATCACTGGTCACTTGTCACTGGTCATTTGTAAATTTTCACTTATCATTCGTCTGTCATTTATCTTTTATCATTCGTCAATTGTTATTATCAGTCATCATTTGTCATTTGACATGCGTCGTGTCATTTGTATTTTGTCAATTTTCATTTGTTAAATTGATTCCTAAATCTCTTATCTTACATTTGTCATCTGTTATTTATCACTTGACATTTGTTACTTACGACTGGTCACTTATCACTAGTCAATTTTAGCTTATCATTTGTTATTTGTCATTTGTTTTTTATCATAATCAATTGTCATTTGTCATTTATCATTTGACATGTGTCATGTGTCATTTCTATTTTATCATTTTGTCATGTTAATTCTTAAATCTCTCATATGTCATTTGTCATCTATGAATATATTATTAAAATTATCAAACAATCGAATATTAGTGAAAATTATCGTTTGTTATCTATCATCTGGTATCTATCACTTATCACTTGTCATAAATTGTCACTTTTCACTTGTCACTTATCAGTTATCAACTGTCATATAATATCAATCATTTATCACTTGTCACTTGCCGTTTACCACTAGTCACTTGTCACTTGTCATTTATAATGTTTCATTAGTCATTTGTCATTTATCTTGTATTATTTGTCAATTGTCATTATCAGTTGTCATTTCTTGTTTGATATGTGTCATTTGTATTTTGTCATTTTTCATTTGTCAAATTGATTCCTAAATCTCTCATTTGACATTTGTTATTTGTCATCTATTATTTATCACTTGACACTTGTTACTTACGACTGGTTACTTATCACTTGTTAATTTTAACTTATCATTTGTCATTTGTCATTTATCATTATCGGTTATCATTTGTCATACGTCATTTGACATGTCATGTGTCATTTGAATTTTGTCATATTGTTTCTTAATACTCTCATCTGTCATTTGTCATTTGTCACCTATAAATTTAATATTGAAACTATTAAATAATCGAATATTATTCACAACTATCGATTGTCATCTACTATCTATTATCTATCATTTAGAAATTTTCACTTGTTACTTGTTAATTATCACTTATCAGTTATCATCTGTCATATGTCATCAATTATTTACCACTTTTCACTTATCATCTGTCATTTTTCACTTATAATTTGTTATTAGTCATTTGTCATTTATCTTTCAACAATCAATTGTCATTATCAATTGTCATTTGTATTTTGTCATTTTTCATTTGTTATATTAAATCTTTAATTTTTCATATGTCATTTGTCTTTTTTTTTACTTATCATTTGTTTTTAGTCATTTATCTTTTATCATTTCTCAATTGTTATTATCAGTTGCCATTTATTATGACTTTTATTGAATTATTAAAATTATTAAATAATCGGATATTGTCACAAATGTCATTTGCCATTGACCATCTGCCGTCTAGCATCTGTTGTATATTACTTATCACTGGTCACTTATCACTTGTCATTTGTCATTTTTCTCTTATTATTTGTTATATGCCATTTATCATTTGCTTTTTATCATTACCAGTAGTCTTTTGTCATTTGTCATTTGACATTTGACATGAATCATGTGTTATTTTCATTTTGACATTTCTCATTTGTCATATTGGATCCTAAATCTCTCATCTGGCATTTGTCATTTTTCATTTATGATTTTATTATTAAAATGATTCTATAATCAGTTAACAGTCAAGTATCATTTGTCAACTCTCGTGACATGTCATAATCTATCACGTGTCACTTGTCACTTTTCACTTGTCACTTATTACTTTATTACTTATAGGTTATCATTTAACATTCTTCACTTGTAATTTGTTGTTTGTCGATTGTTAGTTGTCATTTGCCACTTATTATTTGTTGTCTGTCATTTGTCATTTGTCTATTTTCATTTGCCACCAAATATTTTGTTTCTCTCATTTTTTAATATCTTTTCTGTTATTTAAAATCTAATTTTTTTAATCTATATAATTGAATAATTGTTAAAAGAAATAAATTGATAGTAGAAAATGACAACTTTATGATCGTTAATAACAACTGAATCAACACTGTTAAAAGATTTTAGTACACTGATAATATGATTTTAATATAATTTTTAGTCAATTCTTATTATCTAGTTTACATTTTTTTCTTGTCATTTATCGTTTGTCATTTGGCAATTATCTATTATCATTTATCAATTTTCATTTGTCATTTGTTATTGTCATTTGTCATTTGTCAATTGCCATTTGGCGTGTGTCATTTGTTATTTGTCATTTGCATCTACTATCTATCATATATAATTTATTATTTATCTTTTGTCACTTGAATTATGAGATTTGTCTTTTGAAATCTGTAATCTGTCATAAGTAATCTGTCATTTGTCAAAAGTCTTCTCTCATCATTAATCTTTCTTCTCATTATTCTGACCAAAATATTAATTTTGACAGTATAAAAACAAAATTTGAGAGGAAAATATTACTTTTTGACAATTGTAAACTTTTGTGACTTCAATTTTTAATTTTGACAGTGGATAAATTTTATTGGTTATTGGCTATTGTCAAATTTTGATTTAATTTTGACAGTAAAAATCATATATTTTAGCAGAAAATAATATATTGCTACAGAAGTAAAAAAATTGATTTTCTGTCAAAAAAATTGACAGAAGAAATTGCTGATTTTTGACAAAAGAAAATATCAATTTAAGACAGTAAAATTATATTTTTAAATTTAGTACAAATCAGTTTATCACAATTTAAAATATCTATTGTTTAATTTTTAATATATCTTTTTATTACAGATTTTGACAGTTGACAAAAGTTTTCATGTTTTGACAGTAAAAATATGAAACATAACCTATTGGCAATAAATACTAAGTGCAGAAAAAATTAACAATTACTGATACTGTTACTTTTTTTAAGTGGAAGAACATTCTTCAAAAGTGAAGTTTCCCTTTCAGTTTGTTGGCGAAATAAATAAATAAATATAAAAATTTTGACAGGAAAAGTTTTACATTTTGACAACAGATAAAACAAGAAGTAATAGCGTTAATAAGTGCTGTCAAAATATTAATTTTAGATCCTTAAAAAAAGTCTGCAGTTAGTTAGTAGGAAATGTCGATTTTAAACGTTAGATAGAAAATATAAATCCAATAAAAGAAAATTATTTTTAAATTAGTAGTTTTAGAAAGTGGAAAATATTGTCACTATCTTTTAATAAATTAAAATTCACCATTTGATAGTATAAAGTGTAAGTGTAAATGAGAAACTACGCCTACAAAGAATTTATCGTTCAATAATAATTACGAATATTATTAAATAATTTATGAAAATAACCTTTTAAACATTACGTAAATAAAAGGCCACGTGTTTAGTAAATATATAGATATTATTCAGTAAATATATATAATTATTATTACATAGATCAAATATGTAGCGATCGATAACCAATTAGCCAATTAGGTTCCATGCAACCAATACTATTTATTTGATTACTTTTTTACCGTTAATGTACATTGTGTAAATAGCATGTAAATTAAAGTAAATAATTACATTGATGTAATCGACTCGTTTATATTTAATTAAACTTAAT
Organism: Ontholestes murinus; assembly: GCA_963969525.1. Classification (NCBI taxonomy): domain Eukaryota; kingdom Metazoa; phylum Arthropoda; class Insecta; order Coleoptera; family Staphylinidae; genus Ontholestes; species Ontholestes murinus. The sequence goes on from OZ018397.1 coordinate 55,076,063, forward strand.
ACATTAATTAAATTAGTTCTAGCCCGGCGCATCCACCATAAATAACTCGTTTAAATCAATACGTCTACAAATGTATAAACTGGACTTTTCGATTTGATTTTTTTGCCTCCTTCTTCCCCGTATCAATTATTTCGATGCCAGTGAGGTCCGTTTCAATTTCGCTGATCGCACAAATGAAATTTTATTGCTGGTGGGACGTAAAACGTAGATCGGAAAGGACCTGTGGCTACAATACGAATTTATTAAAAGTACCGTACGCCTCCCGTGGGGCCAACGGCCGTCACGGACGCGTCCTTTTCGTGGAAAATTGTTATTTTCAAGGATTTCGATTATTGCACGTCCGCGGCGAGGGTACACATTTTAAGCTTGCCGTTCGATAAATCCGTTTCAGGGGCAACGCGCCCCCAGACTTAATGTATAGGCACTCGGGACGCATCCGCCGGAAAATAATTATCAAAGTTCGGATTAAAATCTCAAGAGGGACGCGTTAAAACCGACGCTCGTGCTTTTATCCACTGGTTATCCGTTCAGAAATTATCGCTGTTTTCCATTGCTAGAATTCCTAGAGGTGAATATACCCTGTAGATTATTTTAACACTGATGCAGTCTCCTGAATGTAATTCATAGTTTATATCTGTTAAAAATTACACTTTTTGCCTTCAGATGAGAAAAATTTGGGTCGAAAAGTTTAAAAAACAAAGTGCCGCGACGTCTTTATCCCGGGCGGAAAATCAACACTTTAAGAGGAAAAGTGCCGTTAAAATAAACACCTCAATTTCCCCCGGAATAACAGTTGAACCAGGAGACGTAATTAAATTTTGATACATTTTCGTAATTAATACGGACGAGATAAAGGCGGGCGCTAATTGAAAACGGAGAGTTTACGCGAGTGCATTCGGTGAAAGGGGGCGGAATCGAGGGGCACTTTAAGTTACCGAGAATATTCAGCGACCGAACACGCTGAAACGGGGTTGCGGGAGGGTGGTAATAAGTATTTCAAAAACAAACCTATATTTATGCGGACGGTTTATATTGCGCGCAAAAAGGTTTCGACAGTTTAAAATTTATTTCAAAAGAAAAGAAGACGAAAGAGAGAGAAATTAAAATAGCTGAAATTATATAAAAAGTAATTCAAATCAAACTGACAACTTTAAGAAAAATAGATTTAGATGAGTTAGAGACGATAATTCTAGATCATTAAAGATTAGTTAAGACCATTAAAGGTAATTCAACATCATTCGATATTATTTATGATCATTAAAAATCATTCCAGTTTATTGAAGATTATTCAGGATCATTAGAGATCATTCGAGATTGTTCAAGATCATTCAAGGTTATTCACGATCATTTAGGACCTTGATTATTGAAAAAGAAGATTGTTAAAAGTCGTTCTAGATGACGCATGATTATTCGAGATTATTCAAGAACAGTCAAGATTGTTTGTGTTAAATCAAGATCGTTCGAGATCATTCGAAATTATTAAGATCATTTAAAATCATTCGATTGAATAATATCGATCAGTCGAGACCATTCCAGATTATTCAAAATCATTAACTATTATTGAAGATTATCGAGACTGCTCGCAATCATTCGAGATTATTAAAATTCATTTAAGATCATTCAAAATTTTTCAATATTATTGAAGATCATTTGATATTATTCACGATTATTTAAGATCATTCGAGATTATTTAACATTATTCAAGAGCATTCAAAATTATTCAAGATCATTCAGGACCTTTCAAGATTATTTGAGATGATTTAAGATCGTTATATATTATTTAAGATCATTCAAAATTATTCAAGATCATTCGGAATAATTCAAGATCGTTCGACATCATTTGATATTATTCAAGATCCTTCGAGATTATTCACAATGATTCAATTTTATTCTTCAAAATCATTCGAGATTATTCCAAATTGTTTAAGGTCAATCCAGTTTAGTTAAGATAATTGGAGGTCATTTAAGATCATTCAAAATCGTTGAAATTTATTTAAAATCATTCAATATTTTTTAAGATCATTCGATATTATTCGAGATTATTTAAGATCATTAGGGATTGTTTAAAATCATTGAACATTATTTAAAAGCATTCAAGATTACTCAAGATCATTTAGGACATTTCAAAATTATTTGAGATGATTCAAGATCGTTATATATTATTCAAGATCATTCAAGACTATTCAAGATCATTCGGAATAATTCAAGATCGTTCGAGATCATTCGACCTTATTCAAGATCCTTCGAGATTATTCAATATGATTATATATTGGACAATATCATTTGGATTATTCCAGATTATTCAAGAGCAGTTGAGATTAATCAAGCTCATTCAAAATTGTTCAAGATTATTCAAAATTATTCAATATTATTTAAAATTATTTGATATTATTCACGAACATTTCGGAACATTCAAAATTCAAGATCAGTAAACATTAATCAAGATCATTGGAGATCATATAAGATCATTCAAAATCATTCAAGATGATTTAAAATTATTTGATATTATTCATGACCATTTAACATCATCTGAGATTATTCAAAATCATTCAATATCATTCACGAACATTATTCGATTTTATTCAAAATCGTTCCATATTATTCAGGATCATTCAAAATCATTCCAGTTTATTGAAAATAACTCAGGATTATTAGAGATTGTTCAAGATCATTCAAGGTTATTTACGATCATATAAGACCTTGATCATTAAAAATAAGATTATTAAAGATGCATGATCATTCGAGAATATTCAAGAACAGTCAAGATTAATTAAGGTCGTTCGAGATCATTCGAAATTATTTAAGATCATTCAAAATCATTCAAGATTATTTAAGATCGATATTATTGAAGATTATCGAGATTGTTCGCAATCATATGAGATTATTCCAGATCGTTTAAAATCAATCGAAATTATTCAATATCATTAGAGATTATTTAACATCATTCAAAATAGTAATCATTGAATATTGTTAAAGATCATTCGATATTATTCACGATTATTTAGGATCATTCAGCATTATTCAAAAACAGAGAACTCAAGATCATTCAGGACCGTTACAAATTATTTGAGATGATTCAAAATCGTTATATATTATTTAAGATCATTCAAGATCATTTTAAATAATTCAAGATCGTTCGAAATCATTCGAAATTATTCAAGATCTTTCGAGATTATTCAATATGATTCGATATTATAATTTAAGATCATTCGGATTATTCAAAATCATTCAAGATTATTTCAAATTGTCCAAGATCAATCGAGATTAATAAAGATCGTTGGAGGTCCTTTAAGATTATTCAAAATCGTTTAAGTGTATTTAAAATCAATCAATATTTCTGAAGTTCATTCGATATTATATAAGATCATTCGTGATAATTTAAGAGCATTCAATATTATTCAATATTATTCAAGATCATTCAAACTTTTCAAGATTATTTGAGATGATTCAAGAACGTTCCATATTATTTAAGATCATTTAGGATTATTTAAGATCATTCAGGACCTTTCAAGATTATTGTAGATGATTCAAGATCGTTCCATATTATTTAAGATCATTCAAGATTATTCAAGATCATTCGGAATAATTCAAAATCGTTCGAGATCATTCGACATTATTTAAGATCCTTCGAAATTATTCAATATGATTCGATATTATTCTTCAAGATCATTTGGATTAATTAAAATTATTTGAGATGATTCCTCATTGTTCAAGATCAATGGAGATTAATCAAGATCATTCAAAATTGTTCAAGATTATTCAAAATTATTATTCAATATAATTTAAAATTATTTGATATTATTCATGAACATTTAGGATCATTCGAGATTGAAGATCAATCGACATTAATCAATCATTGGAGGTCATTTAAGATCATTCAAAATCGTTCAAGATTATTCAAAATTAACCAATATTATTTAAAATTATTTGATATTATTCATGACCATTTAAGATCATTTAAGATTATTCAAGATCATTCAGGATCTCTCAAGATCCTTCGATATTATTCAAAATCGTTCCATATTATTTACGATCATTCGGAATCATTCAATCTCGAACGATCGATCATTCGACATTATTCAAGATCGTTCGAGATTATTTAATTCGATTCGATATTATTTAAGAACATTCAAGATCGTTCCAAATCATTAGGGATTATTCAAGATCATTCGAGATCCTTCGAGATTATTCAAAATCATTCGATATTATTGAAGAAGATATTCCAGATCGTTTAAGATCAAATGAGATTATTCAAGATAATGAATAAGAGATTATTTAACATCATTTAAAATCGTTCAAAATTATTCAAAATCATTCAATATTATTGAAGATCATTTGATATTATTCAAGATTATTTAAGATCATTCAAAATGATCATTCGGAATAATTCAAGATCATTCGATATTATTTAAGATCATTCGGGATTATTTAAGATCATTCAACATTATTCAAAAGCATTCAAAATTATTCAAGATCATTCAGGATCTTTCAAGATTACTTAAGATGATTTAAGATTGTTCCATATTATTTAGGATTATTCAAGATCCTTAAGGACCATTCAAGATTATTTGAGATGATTTAAGATCATTCCATATTATTTAAGACCATTCAAGATTATTCAAGACCATTCGGAATAATTCAAGATCGTTCAAGATGATTCGACATTATTCAAGATCCTTAGAGATTATTCAATATGATTTGATATTATTCATGATAATTCGGATTATTTAAAATCATTCGAGATTATTCCAGATTATTTAAGATCAATCGAGATTAATCAAGATCATTCAAAATTGTTAAAGATTATTGAAAATCATTCAATATTATTTAAAATTATTTGATATTATTCATGAACATTTAGGATCATTCAAGATTCAAGATCATTGGAGGTCATTTAAGATGATTCAAAATTGTTTAAGATTATTCAAAATCAACCAATATTATTTAAAATTATTTGATATTATTCATGGCCATTTAAGATCATTCGAGATTATTCAAGATCATTCGGCAAGTTTCAAAATTATTGGATATTATTCAAGATCGTTCCATATTATTTAAGATCATTCGAGATCATTCTTAATCATTCAAGATCGTTCGAGATCATTCGAATTATTCAAGACCGTTGGAAATTATTTAATATGATTCGATTTTATCCAAGAACATTAAAGATCGTTCGAGATCTTTCGAGATTATTCAAGATCGTTCAAAATCATTAGAGATTATCCAAGACCATTCAAGAATGTTCAAGATTGTTCGCGACCATTCAGATTATTCAAAATCCTTTGAGATTATTCAAAATCATTCGATATTATTGAAGACCATTCATGATTATTCGAGAAGATTCCAAATCGTTCAAGATCAATCGAGAACATTTAAGATCATTCGAGATCATCAAGATTATGCGAGATGACTCCAGATCGTTCAATACAAATCATTTCATTTCTTTTGTTTCAAATTAATAAAATTTTAAAAATAAGAGCTGATAAAAATATTTGGAACTTTGGTATTAAACAGTTTTAATTTTTTATATTGCTCAAAAAACACAAGTATATGGAATAAAAAATATTTATTAAAAAAAAAACTAAAAAAAAATTTAAAAAAATATAATCAAAACTTTTTAAAAAAATTTAAGAAATTTCCTGGAAAATGGCAACTTTTATGTAAAAGTATTTTGGCAGAAAAATTTAGAAAATAAAATATTTTTTTGTTTTAAATCAATAAAATTTCAAAATGAAATTCAAGGTCAGCTTAAAAACAGTTGAAATTTAAGAAAAAAGTCACTTAAATACTTAAAAATATTGAAAATTTGGTAGCTTGAATTTTACAAAAAATTTACAAGAAACAATTGATTTTTTTTCATTTTAAATAGATATAATTATTAAATTAACGTTTAAAAACTGAACAAAATCTTTTGGAACTTTGCAAGGACAAAGAATTGAAAATTTCCTTCAAGAAAAAGACTTTTTTTCTTTAAAAAACCTCGACTAAAAAATTTATATACGAGAAAAAAAACAAAAGAAACTAACAGACAAATTCAAATTTGCTTTCGAATAATTATTATGAATCTAAAGATTGCCTAAAACAATTGAAAATGTCGACAAGATGAAAAAAATATTGGAGTGAACTTTGAAAATTTTAAAAGGAAAAAAAACAATTGAAAATATGCTAAGAAAATAGTATAACAATAATTTTTTGACAAGACAAGACACAAAAAAATGAAAATTTGTTAAGAAAGTAAAAAAAAATGTTGAGTTTTCATTTAAAACAGTTATAAGTTTATGATTAATTTAAAAAAAAATCAAAATGCAGTTGAAACATTTACGACAGAAAAGAACTTTAACTTTTCTGCAGAATAATTGCTTGTTTTTTTAGAAATAACTAGAGAAAACAATATTAGAAAAAATAGACGATTAAAAATTGATTTAAAAAAATGAACAAGAGATTTAAATTTGGTTGTTCAAAAATAATTAGAAGAGTTTCAAAAAAATCAATTATAAAATTCCTACAAAATGAAAAGTTATTCTTACAACAGATCGGACAAAAAAAAATCTAAGTTAACTAGTTAAAACTTCCCAAAATTAATTATAAAGTATTTTTGAAATTGTTACCTTTTTCTTCTAAGGCATTTCACAAGTAAATATATTAAAAACGTCCTTTGTTTGTCTTCTTTTATTTTAATACTTCAACACATAAAATTTTATAAATGAAAACTGATAAAAATTGTTGCAACTTTGGTTTCAAATAGTTCAAAGTTTGAAGTTGCCCAAAAATTGTTAGAAAAAATACAAAAAAAAATAGAAAATTTACAACGCTATGAAAACTATTTCTTAGACAAAACTAACAGGAAATTAAAAAAAACCTCATATATAATTAAAAAATCAATAAAAATATCAGAAATTTACTGGAAATTGGCAACATTTGCGTGAAAGATATTTTACAGAAAACATTTACAAGAAAATTTATTGAAAAATTTTTCTTGTTTCAAATAAATTTTTATTAGAAAGAATCATATTTTACAAGACAAGAAAAATGAAAAATTGTTAAGAAAATAGAAAAAAAAACAGATGGTACCTTTACAACAGAAAAAATGTTTTCTGCAGAATAGTTGTTTTGTATGTTTTTAAGTAACTAGAAATAACATTATTAGAGAAAATAGACAATTAAAAATTGATTTAAAAAATAAGAAATAGATTTATTCTTTATTGTCTTCTATTCTCCTGTTTACAAAAATTTCATTAAAAAATACAATTTGGTTTCAAACAGTTATGTATAAATAGTTACAAAACACATTTGAAAAATTCCCAAAGCAATCAAAAATTACTCTTAAAAAAAATTGTCACAATTAGTTAAAATTTTACAAAAGCAATTAAAATTTTGTAGAAAGTGACAGTTTTTTCTTGTACAAAATTTAAAGTTTATTTCATTTATTTCAAATAATTACAATTTAAGAATTAAAAACTGCTAAAAATTGGTTTCAAACAGTTCAAATTTTTAAGTTGCCCAAAAATTGTTAAAAAAATTGAAAATTTACTATGCAATGAAAATTATTTCTTAGAAAAAACCTAAACGAAAATTTTAAAGAATTTAGATACAATTAAAACATAAAAGAACAATTTAGAAGTTTTCTGGAAATTTTCAACTTTTGCCTGATAGAAATTTTACACAAAAAATTGACAAAAAAATTATTGAAACATTTTTCTTGTTTTAAATACTTCGAAATTAAAATCAAATACTGCTTTAAAACACTATAAACTTTCACAACAAAACTCCTAGAAAACGAAAATTTGTAACACTTAATAAAATTTTTAGCTTAAAATTTTAATCTTTTTGAAATAACAAAAAATTTAAAAAAATTCCTTGTAATATTTTCTAAAATATTTAAATATGTTTTCATTTTATTTCAAATAGCTACAATTTAAATTAAAAACTAACCAAAAACTCTTGGAATTTTGCAAGAACAACCTACACAAAAATTTAATTAACAAGGAAAAATAAACAAAAGAAAATAACAATAGCTTAAAATTTGCCTTTGAATAATTATTTTGAATTTAAAAATTGCCTAAAAACAATTGACCATTTTGGCTAGATAAATAAAATCTTGGAATAAAGTTGACAGATTTTTAAAATTTTACAAGGAAGAAAAAAACCATTGAAAATATGCTAAGATTATGAGTAAAACAATGATCAATTAAAATTAAAACTCTTAGAGCAAAATATAAATGTGTATCAAATTATCATCGCCAATCTTTAATAAAAGACAGAATAAAGGAGTTCTAAAAATGACACTAAAATAAAAAAATATTAAGATTTATAATGCGTGAAAAATTTCATTGAGATTTAATTTTTGGATTCATTTTAGATAACAAAAAATAGATTATTAATGTCAGTTGGATTATTAATATAAACTTTTTTAAGCCACATAAATACAAATTAATTTTATAATCATTAATATTCAGTCTATTCGAAGATAGAATTATTTACTTCAAATTTTTAATCGACACTCAATTAATCATCATATTTCATATCTTAGAAAAAAAGGCTACTCTATAAAAAAAAGAGAATACACCAATAACACGCCTGTCCTTATCAATGCAAATGATTCGAATTTATAATCCATTTTTTTTGTTTCCCATCCACGGCTATCAATCAAATACGTTTTAAAAAGAACTCTCCATAATCGACGGTTTTTTATGACAAAAATAAATCCATTCCCATTTCCATTTCCTGTTACTGCAATACCGCAATTCCAATTATATTAAGATTCGAGATTTATTTATGAATGGAAACTATAATCATGCAGGAATAGAAAATAAAGAATTTTTTTAGGTTTAAGGATAAATTGAATTGAATTAAAGAATTAAATGATGGAAATTCTAACTACGCAGACAAGTAAAAAATTGTTTTGTTTGTTATTATTTAATACAGATTTTCCTTATGTAATTAGATATGTTTAATTGTGGAGATGCTTAGGTATCATAAAATAAACGCCTCCACAATTAATTATATCTAATTACATAAGGAAAATGTAAATACCTTGTTTAAAATCAAACACTTTTTTTAATGTTTGTTGGCGAGTATAATTATGATAGATTTCGCCTATAATAATAATAATATATCACAAATTAGAGGCCTCCACAATTACCTATATAAGGAAAATCTGAATAATGTGGAAAAACGAAGTCATCGTTAATTAACCTTCTAATTAACATAAAAATGTTTCGTTACAGATTAAGTGTGAAAATTAGGAGAAGTAAAACTCTTGTTATGTTCTATTTCTTTATTTTCAGATAATTGACACGTGTTTCGGTTAAAGTAAAAGTTGAAACAATTTTAACTTTGATAATGATCCGCAAAGACCGAAAGACGTGTCAGTTATTTGAAAATAAAGAAATGGGACATAACAAGAGTTTTACTTCTCCTAATTTGAAAATTTGGTTCCATCAAAAGAGTAGCAGAACGATTAAGTATGAATTTAATTCATCAAAGTCGTCGTGTTTTCTTATTAAATAAATATTTTTTTATGTATGAAAATTGCCAAGTGATTGTCAAATGAGAAAAAACAAAGAAGAGATTAGAAACGACAAAAACAGATGAGATATGACATAATGTTTGAGGACAAATGACAAATGACAAAAAAAATTGTCTGTTGAAATTTGTATTCTAATAATAATTTTGTTTGTTTTTTTTTCTGTCATTTGACCAATGCTTTTTTAAGGTGATATATGTCAATTGTTTTAGTAAACATTTGTAATCTCACTGTTTGTCAATACATTCTGAAAATTTTAGTGACAATTGATAAATGTAAAGTGACAAATGACAAAGGGAAGATTTGAAATTTATTATTTTTTTAAATCCTTTGACAAATTCTTTTTTATGATGACGTACGTCATTTTTTTAGATTTCTTTACAAATGACAAGTGACAAATTATAAATGACTAATAATAAATGACAAACAATGGATTAGAAATGACAGAAACAAATGTTATATGACATAATATTTGACAAATAACAATTGACAAATGACAGATGACAAACACTTTATAGTCTATGAATATTTTTGTTATTTCTTCTGACCAATGATTTTGTTCAGGGCGACGTACGTCAATTGTTTTAGTAAACATTTGTAACAAATGACAAGATAAGAAATGAGAAATTATAAATAACAAATGACAAATGAAAATTTACAATAAACAATTGACAAATGGAAAATGATAAATGATAATTGATATATGACGATTGACAAATGCTAAATGACAACTGAAAAATGCAAATGAGAAATGACAAATGAAAAATGACAAATGACAAACTTTTTTGCCTGTTAAATATTCTATTAAGTATTTTCAATTTTTTTCTTTTTTGAGGTGACGTACGTCATTTGTTTTAGTAAACATTTGTAACCCTACTGTTTGTCAATAGATCAAGTGGAAAATTTGACCGAAAAATGACAAGTGACTAATGATAAATGACAAATGACAATTGACAAAGAGTAGATTAGAAATCAGTTATTATTTACGACCTTTGGCAAATACCTTTTTAAGGTGACGTACATCAATTACTTTTCCTGACAAATGTCAAATGACAAATGATAAATGACAAGTGACAAATGATAAATAACAAAGAAGAGATTATAAATTCGTTATTTTTTTTGTTCTCTGGCAAATACCATTTTAAGGTGATGTACATCAATTAGTTTTTCTGACAAATGTCAAATGACAAATGGCAATTGACAAATGACAAACATTTTTTGCCTGTTGAAATTTATATTCTATTAAAAATGTTGTAATCCTTCTCTGTCCTTTGATATATATTTTTATTAAGGCGACGAACGTAAATTGTTTTTGTAAACATTTGTAACCTCACTATTTGTCTGCGGATTTTGAAAATTTTTCTGACAAATGACAAATAAGAAAGAAGAAATTAGAAATGACAGAAACAGATTAGATATAACATAATGTTTGAGGACAAGTGATGAACGACAAACGAAAAATAATAAATGACAAATGAGAACTAACAGAGAAGAGATTATAAATGACACAATATTTGAGCACAAATGACAAATGACAAACTTGTTTGCTTATTTAAATTTATTTGTCAATAAAAAATGACAGGTGACAAATGACAAAGAGAAGATTAAAAATTGTTTTTTTTGTTCTTTGATAAATACTTTTTAAGGTGACGTTCGTCAATTGTTTTAATGTTTCTGATAAATTACAAGTGGCAAATGATAAAAGACAATTGTCATATGACTAAATGACAAATAATAGATTAGAAACAAAATTATATAAATGATAAATAACAAATGAAAAATCACAAACATGTTTTGCCTGTTGAAATTTATATTCTAGTAATAATGTTGTAATTTTCTGCCCTTTGACAAATACTTTTTAAGGTGACGTACGTCAATTGTTTTAGTACACATTTGTAACCTCACTATTTGTGAGCAGATTTTCAAAATTTTACTGATAAATGACAAGTAACAAAGAATAGATTAGAAATGACAGAAACAGATTAGAAATAATAAAATATTTGAAGACAAGTGACAAATGACAAATGACAAATGACAACCAACAAAGAAGAGATTATAAATGACAGAAACAGATTGGATTTGACATAATATTTGCGGACAAATGTTAAATGATATACGGCAAAAGACAAATGACTATTGACAAATAAAAAAGACAAATAATAGACGAGAACTTATGAATTACAAGTGTCAAATGACATAATTGCAGATGACATATCACTGCTGCAAAATGACAGTTGTTTGATGACAGATTATAGGTGAAATCAATAAGTTTTTATTGTCAAGACTTTAATTTTGTTTCCAGTTTGTTAATAGTCTTTTGTCAGTTTTCTTTTCTTTTTCTTATTCATTTTGTTAACGGTTGAAATTAGTATTTTATCAACAATTTTGTTATTTGTTTTCTGTCCTTTGACAAATAGTTTTTTTTAATTCAATTTGGAAATTAAATTTCTGTCAATTGTAAGAAAACTGGAAGGAAAATTGTTTAAATTTTAGAAAAAAATTTATACATTTGATATTTTTTTTTTTGGAATTCGGATATCGAAGAAAAACTTCTTGAACATTCTAAATAATTATAAACCTGAGAAATTCAAAGAGAAAATGCTCAAAAATATTAAAGTCTATGGCAATTTTAAAGAGAAATTCCAAAAAATAAATCAATAGTAGAAAAAAAATACTGGCAAATTTAAAAATAGAAATTCATGTACAAATCTGAAAAGTGGATGTAAATTTACTGGATAATTCTAGAACCCTCACAACTCAAATAACTGTTTTCTAATAAATTTAAAAAATCTTTTAAAAAATGCTGAAAAAGTCTAAAACCTTTTGAAAAAAATATTTTTTAAATTACAATAGATTTTAAAACTGGAAACTTCTAATAATAAAATAATTTTTTTTTGTTAGAAAAATCTATTGCGAATTGGCAAAGAGTTCTAAAGGAATTCTGAAAATATTGGAATAAAAATGGCTTCATAACACAAAAACCTACGTAATTTGGAAAAAAGTTTTAAAAATAAAATTATAATGCATTATTCTAGGATTGTGGCTGTCCCAATTTGGAGAAAAAAGATCCTAACAAAAGTAGACATCTGGAAAAATGATTGCTGAAAAGATATAGAACCTAAGAAAATTTACAACCTGTAGAGAAAAACTAATTGAAAATTGCAAAAACTTTAAAGGTTTTAAAGATACATTTTTAAGATAATCTAAAGAAATTTCTATAAAAATTCAAGAAAATAAAAAGAATATAAGAATAATGTAATTCGAATAAAATTCTCATATTATAGATGAGAATTTCTAAAACAAAAGAACAAAAAAATACCCAAAATTGAGAAATTAGGTAATTAGAAATTGAAAACTAGACATTTGAATTAAAAATTCAGTACATTTTCGAAAAACAATTCTTTAAAAAATCAAATAATTGAAATATTGAAATATATTTGTAAATTGAATAAACAATTTCTAACAAAGAGAAAATTTTAGAAATATTTGCAAATAAATGGAAACAAGTAAAATATTGTAAACATTAATTATTTGAGTTTAGACAATAGATGCACCTTTATAGTAATATCGTAAGTAAAATGTCAATGTCTGTCGAGGTACTATCCAGAGAAGTAGTTGTTTCAAATTAATTTGTTTTGTAGTCTTAGTAAGACTCACTGTTGTAGATTCACGAAATGTTTTCGTATTTTTAAATTTAGTAAAATATTGTTTTGTGCATTATTATTTAATACATATTTTTCTTATGTAATTACATATGATTATTTGTGGAGGCGTTCACTTTATGGTACACATTGAATAAAGTGATAAAACAAAATCATTGTTAATTAACCTTCTAATGATTATAAGAACGTTTCACTACGAGTTAAGTTAGAATTTAATTAATCATTAAGTCATCGTGTTTCCTTATGAATTAAATATTGTTTCTGTAAAAAAATCGTTTTTATAAATTAATTAATATACGGGAAATATTATTTGTTAATGTTTTCATTTTTTTTATAAAGTGTTACGTTGTTATTTTATTAAGTACTACGTGTCGAAAAAGTTTTATAAATTAAATTCCTCCACTCGATTTTTCTTCGTACATTTAACTCACGAAGTTTCGGCACCTGAGGTCCGACGGTCCCCCGTGGGATCGGTAATTTGTTTTATTCCGCCCTGCGACCGTTTAAGGGGCACTCCCCGAGCAGCCCGGGAGGCAACGCGAAAAAGCACTCGCCCTGCCCGGGATGACGTCAAGGGTTGGTTACGTCACGCGGGGCGAAAGGGCCTCCCGTTGCTCTAGTGTGTGTGTCGGAGGAGGATGGCCCCCCCGCGCTCATTTGTTATTCACGGCGTATGCCGTCGCCGCCGCCACCGCCGCCGCCTGCCAGGGAATACCAAACGCGAAAACAGTGCGGCTATATATAGAAAATCTCGGTCCCCGGGCTCAATGGGGACGATTATAATTGACGTGGGCGGACGTTAATGAAAATATGATAACGACGAGATGTTTTAAAAGAATAATTTATTGCCCCGCGTAATTACAAGCTATTATAATGTAATGAATGAATGTTCAAGAATCATGAGAGTACATAATAATCAACAAAAAAATATTTAACGGTCTTAAACATCAAAATTTGTCGATTAATAATGCGTGCCATCTAAAATTAATAATAATCATTGAGATACAAACAAAGCGATTAAAACGTGCACCCTTTAAATCCTTAAGAAATAACGATAATATTTTAAAGTATTGAAATTTCGGGATACACTCTTGATGAAACGAAATTTTAACATTAGATAATTCTAGATTAAAACACTTATTATGCAAAAACATGTTGTTATTTTTAATACGTACTTATTACGTTTCATATTGCTTCAAATTTGTTTATCCAACACTTTAAAATTTATTTTATAACGTTATATTTCATACTTTTAATTTATACTCATTAATGTTCCCTTTTTCGTTCTATTCTAATCAATAACCCACTTACATAATAAATTATATTATTATAGGTTAAAGGTTATCTGGCTGAAGGGTTTAAAACGATTTTCATTCGAAACGTTATTACGCGGCGACCGCCGGCAAATTTCCATTAACGTTATTTATTTTTTAAAATAAAAATTGAATACAATATCCACAATTTATATATATAATTTATATATATATATATGTATAAAATATCATCAATTAATAACATTATGGATAAAAGATAAATCTATTAAAACAATATTATGACGTGTAAAGATGATATTATATTGATTTTATAATATAAATATAAATGTAATGTTTTCATCACTCCGTAACTTGTCAACACGATTAGTGTGTGTATTTTTGAATATGGATATTCGTCGCGCCTAAGTGCCTTACTAATGTCAACCTCGGAAGCGATGCTCGTGAGTGCGTCATCAATCAATCAAGGGAATACAGTTATCGGGTAAACTTATGGTGGATGCGCCGGGAACACTTTATTAATTTTTGTTTAATGTTATTATACTTGCTTTAACACAACACTGAAACATATATGAAAACATTATACTAATCTTTGAACAGTATATGTCAAATTCATGGGATTCTGACCGTTAGTTTAGAAGTTACAATCATTTTAGTCGCCAAGGTTTTATAATTTATAAGACAATGGATAGATAGATAAATCGTTTCACATAAAGTGGAATCAAAAAGTTAGAAGAGCGTTAGAATGAATGTAACACTCTTGAAGGAGAGTATGTTGATGAATAATAAAGTAGAATTTACAAAAAAATTCTAATTTGTTAGACCGGAGGCTTATTGAGTGATGTAATATAAGCTACACTCACTCACTAACAATTCTGATCATTTAAACATTAGTAATGAGTATTCAATTAATTATGAAATTATTAAATCTTCAATTTCTATTTAATTACAAAATTTTCCTCATTTTTTTTTTTTAATTTAAAATTTTCAGAATATGTTGATAAACAGTGAGGTTACAACATTATTAATAGAGTATATATTTCAATAGGTAAAAAATGTTTGTCATTTATCATTTGTTATTTGCGATTTATCATTTGTCATTTGTACTCAAATGTTATATTATATCTAATCTGTTTATGTCATTTCTAATATTTTTTTGTTATTCGTCATTTGTCATTTATCATCAAATTTGTTGACAAATAGTGAGGTTACAAAAAAAAATTGACGTATGTCATCGTAAAAAAAGTACTTATCAAAGGAAAAGAAAAACTAACAAAATTATGGATAGAATATAAATTTGAACGGGCAAAAATGTTTGTCATTTGCCCTCAAATATTATGTCATATCTAATCTGTTCCTGTCATTTATAATTACTTCTTTGGTAGTTGTCATTTGTTATTTTTCATTTGTCTTCAAATATTATGTTATTTCTAATCTGTTTCTGTCACTTCTAATCTCTTCTTTGTTACTTGTCATTGAAAATTTTCAAAATCTGCGGACAAACAGTGAGGTTATAAATGTTTCCTAAAACAATTGACGTACATCACCTTAAAAAAGGCATTTGTCAAAGGACAGAAAAAAAAACAAAATCATTAATAGAATACAAATATTAGCAGGAGAAAAAAGTGATAAAATCATTTATCACTTTATCATTTGTCATTTAACATTTGTCAGTTGTCATTTGTCATTTGTTATTTGTCATTGGTTATTTATCATTTGTCTTCAAATAGTATATCATATTTTGTCACCTGTCAATCATTTGTCAGTAAAATTTTTAAACAGTGATGTTACGAAAGCAAAAAAAAATGTTTGTCATTTTTTAATTCTCATTTGTCATTTGTTATTTGCATTTGTCATTTTCCCTCAAATATTTTGTTATATATAATCTGTTTCTGTCATTTCCAATCTGTTCTTTTTTATTTGCCATTTGTCATTTGTAATTATTCAGTAAAACTTTCAGAATTTGTAAGGTTCCAAATGTTTCCTAACAAATTACGTACGTCAGGTTACAAATGTTTACCAAAAAAATTGAGGTATGTCACCTTAAAAGTAAAATTGGTCAAAAGACAGAAAAAAAAACAAAATTATTAATAGGATACAAATTTCAATAGGCATTTTTTTGTCATTTGTAACTTATCATTTGTCACTTGTCATTTGTCAGTAAAACTAAAACAATTGACGTACGTCACCTTAAAACAGTATTTATCAAAGGACAAAAAATAACATAATAATAAATAATCATTAATATAATATTAATTTCAACAAGCAAAAAATGTTTGTCATTTGTCATTTGTTTGTGTCATTTCTAATATATTCGTTGTAAGTTTTCTAATCAAAATTTTATTTGTCATTTGCCATTTGTCTTCAAATATTATGTGATAAATAATTTGTTTCTGCCATTTCTAATATATTCTTTGTCATTTGTCATTTTTCATTTGTCACTTATCATTTGTCATTTGTCAGTAAAGCTAAAACAATTGAGGAACGTCACCTTAAAAAAGTATTCGTTAAAGGACAAGAAAATAACTAATTTCGAATCTCCTATTCGTCTCTTGTTATTTGTAATTTGTCAGTAAAATTTACAAAATCTGTTGACAAACAGTGAGATTACAAATGTCTCTTAAATAATGGATGTACCTCACCTTAAAAAAAGCATTTATCAAACGAACAAAAAATAAATAAAATCATTAATAGAATACAAATCTCAACAGGCAGAAAAGTTTTATCATTTGTGAGAACAAAAATGTTATGTCATATCTAATCTGTTTCTGTCATTTCCACTCTCTTCTTTCTTTTTTGTCATTTGTCATTTATCATTTATCTTTTGTCACTGGTGATTTGTCATTTGTAAGTCGAATTTTCAGAATTTGCTGATAAAAAGTGCGGTTACAAATGTTTATAGCACAGAAAAAATAACGAAATATTAATAGTATATAAATTTCACCAGGAAAAAATGTTTGTCATTTGTCATTTGTTTTTTTTTTTCATTTCTAATCTCTTCTATATTATTTCATTTGTCATTCGTCAGCAAAATTTTCAGAATCTGTTGACAAAACAAAACAAAAAGTCTTTCAACGTAAGTTTCAATTTTTTTTTAAATTTTCTAGAAATTGTCTTTTTATATTTCTCATTTTTTTTAATCCTCACTTAGAAATTACTAAGAATTCAGAGTTTTCTAATTTTTTTTAGAAATTTTCCAAATTGCGATAAATTTTTTCGCCTTTCACATTTCTCGATTTTTTTTGTTGGAATTCTAAATTTTTTAAACAATATTTCTTTCTGGAATTATCTACAAATTAAACTTTAAAAATTGCAAACATCAAAAATTCCTTCAGTTTTCTGATGTTCTTATGAATTGTTCAATAATTTTCAAATTACAAAAATTTATTTCAGTTTTTTGGAATATTTCTAAAACTGTTTTCTCCAATTTACGAAGGTTTTAGAGTTTTAAAGCCATTTTGGTTTCAATATTTTTAGATTTTTCTTAAACCCTTTTCCAATCCGCAAAGATTATTTCTAAAATTAAAAGAAAATATTTTCCAAATCGCAATAGATATTAGAAGTTTCCAGCAAATATCTAGTTTTTAGACTTTTTCAGCAATTTTTGGAATTTATTAGAATTAATTTTTGAGATGATAGGTTCTAGAATTTTTCAGTAATTTTACTATCAGTTTTCAGATTTTTTTGCAAGAATTTCCTTTATACAATTTTCCAGCAATTTTTCTTCTAAGTTTCTAATTTTTTTCCCGAATTTTTCTTTTATAATATAGCCATAGACTTTAAAATTTTTTCAGTATTTTGTGTTTGAATTTAACAGCTTTATATTTATTTAGAATTTTCAAGAAAAAAGTTTCTTCGAGATTATTGGAATTCTCTATTAGTTGAATTGAAAAAAAAAAATATAAAACATCTAAAAATTTTCTAAAATTTAAACAATTTTCCTTCCAGGTTTCTTAAAATTGACAGAAATTTCTTTTTCAGATTGAAATGACATTTGCACTAATTGTCAAAGGACAGAAAAAAATAACATAATTGTTGATAAAATTAAAATTTAAACAGTTAACAAAATGAGCAAGAAAAAGAAGAAAAAAAATGACAAGTGACTACTATTAAACTGAAAAAAAATTTTTAAATGAGGCTAATAATCAAAGAACTGTTATTTTGTAGCAGTATTATGTCATCTGCAATTTGTCATTTGAGATGTGTAACTTATGTTTATTGGTTTGTAATTTCTCATTTAATATTTGTCATTTGTCATTTATCTTTGTCATTTGTCATTTGTCATTTATCATTTGTCATTTGTTATTTGTCATTTGTCATTTGTCATTTGTCATTTGTCATTTGTCATTTTTCATTTGTCATTTGTCATTTGTCATTTGTCATTAGTCATTTGTTATTTGCCATTTATCATTTGTCCGCAAATATTATGTCATATCTAATCTGTTCCTATCATTTATAATCTCTACTCTGTTAGTTCTCATTTGTCATTTATTATTTTTCGTTTGTCATTCATCACTTGTCCTCAAACATTATGTTATACCTAATCCGTTTCTGTCATTTCTATTTTCTTGTTTGTTATTGTCATTTATCAGAAAAATTTTCAAAATCTGCGGACAAACAGTGAGGTTACAAATGTTTACTGAAACACCTTAATAAAAATATTGATCAAAGGACAGAAAAGGTTTACAACATTTTTAATAATATATAAATTTCAACAGGAAAAAATGTTTATCATTTGTCAATTGCCATTTGCCATTTGTTATATGTCATTTGACATTTGTCAGAAAAACTAATTGATGTACGTCACATTAAAATGGTATTTGTCAAAGAACAAAAAAATAGCTAATTTATAATCTCCTCTTTATTTGTCATTTGTCTCTTGTCATTTATCGTTTGTCAACTGTCATTTGTCATTTTTTATTAGTCATTTGACATTTGTCAGGAAAACTAATAGACGTACGTCACCTTAAAATGGTATTTGTCAGAATAATTAGTTTATAATCTCATCTCTGTCATTTGTCATTTGTCAGTAAAATTTTAAAAATCTGTTGACAAACAGTGAGGCTACAAATGTTTACTAAAAAAATTGACGTACGTCACCTTAAAAAATCAATGATCAAAGTACAGAAAAAAATAACATAATTATTATTAGAGTACAAATTCCAACAGGAATTTTTTTTTGTCATTTGTCATTTGTGATTTGGCCTCAAATATTATGTCATACCTAATCTGTTTCTCTCATTTATAATCCCGTCATTGTTGTTTATGTCATTTGTAATTTGTCTGTTGTCATTTGTTTTTTTTTTTTATCATTTGTCATATATAATTGGTTTCTGTCAATTCTAATATTCTTTGTCATTTGTCATTTATAATTTGTCGCTTGTATTTGTCATTTACCAGTAAAACCAAAACAATTGAAGTACGTCACCTTAAGAAAGTATTTGTCCAAGGGAAAAAATTATTAATTTCTAATCTCCTCTTTGTCATTTGTCTTTTCTACTTTTTCAGTGGCCACTCTTTGATTTGTCATTTGTTACAAATGTTTACTAAAGCAAATAACGTACGTCACCTTAAACAAAATCATTGGTCACAAGAAATAACAAAAATATTCATAGATTATAAATTTCAACAGGCAAAAAATGTTTGTCATTTGTCATTTGTCAATTGTTATTTGTCATTTGCGCTCAAATATTATGTCATATATTATTTATTTCTGTCATTTCTAATCAATTCTTTGTCATTTGTCATTAGTCATTTATAATTTGTCACTTGTTATTTGTCAGTAAACCTAAAAAACTTGACGTACGTCATCTTAAAAAAGAATTTGTCAAAGGATTTAAACAATCACTAATTTCTAATCTCCCCTTTGTCATTTGTCATTTATCATTTCCATTTGTCCGATTGTCATATCCAATCTATATCTGTCAATTCTAATCCCTTCTTTGTCATACGTCATTTGTCATTTATCATTTGTCGCTTGTCATTTCTCAATTGTCAGTAAAATTTAAAAAATTTGTTGACAAACAGTGAGGCTACCAATGTTTACTAAAATAATTGACGTACGTTACCTTAAAAAAGGATTTGTCAAAGGACAAAAAAAATATATAAGAAAATTAATAATAGGATATAAATTTCAATAGGAAAAATATGTTTATCATTTGTCATTTGTCATTTGTCCTTAATTATTATATTAAATCTAATCTGTTTCTTTCATTTGAAATATCTTACTTCTTATTTCTTATTTGTCATTTGTCATTTGTCATTTGTCATTTGTTATTTGTCATTAAAATTTATAGGATCTGTTGAAAAATAAATGAGGTTAGAAATGTTTACCAAAACAATTGATATACGTTACATAGAAACTTATCTAAAATTTATGTTGAAACTGAAGAATTTAAAAATTGCGCTCGAACGTTTAAGAAAAAATAATTGCTGCAGGAATTAGCTGCAAATTTTCAGAATTTATAAAAAGCAGTTTGTTTACGTAGTATTGCTGAAACAATTGACTTACGTTACCTAAAAAAATCAAAATTATAATTCATTATGTTGAAACTGATGAAATTAAAAATTAAATTCGAGTGTTTCAAAAATTCTAAAAAGAAATAACTAGAGCAGAAATTACTTTAAAATTTTTAGATTCTATTTACAAATGGAGTAGTTATAAATTTTTATTAAAACAATTGACTTATGTCACTTAAAAACAAAATTATAGTTCATTATGCTGAAACCGATAGAATTAAAAATTCATTCCAATGTTTCAAAAAGTCTTTAATAAAAAGTAACTACTGCAGGAATTACCTTTAAATTTTCAGTCTGTTAACAAATTGTGAGGTTATAAATTTTTACTAAAACAATTAATGCACCTCATTTGAAAACAAAATTATAATTCATTTAGTGTTAAAACTGAAGAAATTAAAAATTACATTCGAGCATTTCAAAAATTCTAAAACTATAACTACAGCAGGAATTGGATTTTTAAAATCTATTAACAAATAGTGAGGTTAGTTATTTTTACCAAAACGATTGACGTGCGTAACCTTAAAAATTATTTGCCAAAGGACAAAAAAATAACAAAATCTTAATATAATACATA
Organism: Ontholestes murinus; assembly: GCA_963969525.1. Lineage (NCBI taxonomy): Eukaryota > Metazoa > Arthropoda > Insecta > Coleoptera > Staphylinidae > Ontholestes > Ontholestes murinus. The sequence continues at coordinate 55,097,615 of OZ018397.1, forward strand.
TTTCAATAAGCATAATTTTTTTAAATTGTCATTTGTTATTTGTCAATAGTCACTTGTCATTTGTCAATAAAACTTAATCAATTGACGTACATCATCTTTAACAAATACTTTTATTTGTCAGTGGACAAAAAAATTAATAGAATATAAATTTCAACAGGCAAAAAAACAGGATCAGTTTGTTTTACCACTCTTATTTAACAAAAATACACGTGAAATTTTTGTCTGTCTTTTCTTAAATACTTTTTTAAGATGATGTACGTCATTTGTTTAGTAAACATTTGTAACCCCACTGTTTGTCAAAACATTCTAAAAAACTTGCAAATGACTACTAACAAAACAAAGAAAAGAAATAACAGTAACAAATTATATAGAACATAATATTTGAGCACAAATGAAAAATAACAATGACAAATGACAAACATTTGAATGTTGAAATTTATAGTCCATGAATATTTTTGTTATTTCTTCTGATCAATGCTCTTGTTTAAGGTAACGTACGTCAGTTGTTTAAAAAAACAAAATGATTATTAGAAGACAAATTTTAACAGACATTTTTTTGGTATTTGTCATTATGCCATATATCATCTGTTTTTGTCATTTCTAATCTCTTCTTTGTTTTTCATATATAATTTCTTTCTACAATTCTAATTCTTTCTTATTTGTCATTTGTCACTTGTCTTTTGTCATTTTTCAGTAAAATTGTTTTTTCTCATAGTCATTTAGTCATTTATCACTTGTCACGTGTCATTTCAAATTTGTAAGTAAGACTTTCACAAAAAGTGAGGTTACAAATGTTTATTAATAGAATATATATTTCGCCTGGCATAAAATGTTTGCCATTTGTCAATTTTCATTTTTTTAAAATATTATATCACATTAAATCTGTTTCTGCCATTTCTAATCTCTTCTTTGTTATTTGTCATTTGTCATTTTTCAGTAAAAGAGACAAATAGTGAGGTTAAAAATGTTTACTAAAACAAGTGACGAATGTCACCTAAAAAAGTATTTGTCAAGGCCAGAAAAAATTAGAAAATTGTTAATTGTCATCTGTCAACTTGTCATTTGTCAATTTTCAGTGAAATATTAAAAAAATTGTTGACAAACAAAAAAGTTATAAATGCAAGAAAAAAATTGTCATTTGCTATTTGTCATTTGTAATTTGTCATTTGTCATTTATGATTTTAACATTTGTAATTTATCATTTATTGTTTGTCATTTGTTATTTTCCGTGTATCCTCAAATATCACATCAGAGCCACTCTGTTTCTGTCATTTCTTATCTCTTCTTTGTCATTTGTTATTTGCCATTTTTCATTTATCATTTGTCATTTGTCATTTCTCCTTAAATATTATGTCATAGCTAATCTGTTACTGTCATTACTAATCTTTCTTCTTTTGTCATTTCATCTCTTCTTCGTCATTTGTCATTTCTCAGTAAAACTTTCAAAATCTGTTGACAAACAGTGAGGTTACAAAAGCAAAAATTATTTATCATTTGTAATTTGTCAGTAAAATTTGTATTTGTTGACAAATAGTAAGGTTTTAATTGTTTACTAAAACTATTGATGTACGTCATTTTAGAAAAAAAATTGTCAAAGGACAGAAAAAAATAAAAGCATAAAAATTAATGTGTTCTATCATTTGTCAATTGTCATTTGTCATTTGTCATTTGTCATTTGACATTTGTCATTTGTCATTTATCATTTGTCATTTGTTCGCATATCATATACAATATGTTTCTGTCAATTCTAATCTCTTCTTTGTCATATGTCATTTTTTATTTATCATTTGTCGCTTGTCATTTGTTCATTTGTTAATTGTCAGTAAAATTTAAAAAAAATGTTGACAAACAGTGAGGCTACTAATGTTTACTAAAATAATTGACGTACGTTAGCTTAAAAAAGAATTTGTCAAAGGACAGAAACAAATTATAAGAAAATTATTAATAGGATATAAATTTCAAAAGGAAAAAAATGTTTGTCACTTGTCATTTATCATTTGTCATCTGTCATCTGTCATCTGTCATCTGTCATTTGTCATTTGTTATTTGTCATTTGTTCTTAATTATTATATTATATCTAATCTGTTTCTGTCATTGTTCACTAAAACAATTGATGTACGTCAAATAGAAACTAAATTAAAATCGTTTATGTTGAAGCTAAAGAATTTAATAATTGTGGCCGAACTTTTAAAAAGTATAAAAAAGTAACTACTGTATGAATTTAGCTTTAATCTTTCAGAATCTAATAACTAAATAAAAGTAAATATACATAACCAAGCTATTTGGTTATGTATATTTACTAAAACAATTGATGTACGTTCTTTAAAAATCGAAAATTATAATTCATTGTGTTGAAGGTGAAGACAGAAAAATTGCATTCGGTGGTTTAAAAAATTCTAAAAAAAAAAATACTATTACAGGTATTGGGTTTAAATTTCAAAAATCTATTAATAAATAGTGAGGTTATAAATTTTTAGTTAAACAATTGACTTATGTCACTTAAAAACAAAATTATAGTTTATTTTGCTGAAACTGAAGAAATTAAAAATTATATTCCAATGTTTCATAAATTATTTAAAAAAGTAACTATTGCAGGAATTACTTTCAAATTTTTAGAATCGGTTACCAAATTATGAGGCTATATAATTTTACTAAAACAATTGACGTGCGTCAGCCAAAAACAAAATTATAATTCATTCAGTGTTGAAACTGAAGAAATTAAAAATTACATTCGAGCGTTTCACAAATATTCTAAAAATATAACTACAAAAAGAATTGTTTTTAAATTTTTAAAATCTATTAATAAATAGTGAGGTTATAAATTTTTACTAAAACAATTGAGTTATTTCACTTAAAAACAAAATTATAGTTTATTATGCTGAAGAAATTAATAATTATATTCCAAGGATTAAAAAATTCTAAAATCAAATAACTGCTACAGAAATTAGCTTTATATTTTCAAAATCTGGTAGCCAATTATGAGGTTATATATTTGTATTAAGAAAATTGACTTGCGTCACCCAAAAACCAAAATTATGATTCATTCAGTGTTGAAACTGAAGAAATTAAAAATTACATTCGAGCGTTTCAAAAATTCTAAAAATATAACCCCAGCAGGAATTGAATTTAAATTTTTAGAATCTATTAACAAGTAGTGAGGTTATATATTTTTACGAAAACAATTGACATACGTTACCTTAAAACAAAATTATAATACACCATAAAGAAAATGAAGAAATTAAAAATTGCATTCCAGCGATTTAGAAGTTCTTAAAAACATAACTATTGCAGGAATTACGTTTAAATTATTATCATAGAATATATTATACAAATATTATATTGAGGTTATGTATTTACAATTGACATATGTCATCTAAAAACAAAATTATTTTCTATTATGTTAAAATTGATGGAATTAAAAATTGCATTTTAGCGTTACAAATATCATTTGCTTTTTTTCGAAATCATGTTATCAATCATTTCACATTTTTAAATTGTCATTTATCGTTTGTAATTTGTTACTTTTCATTTGTTTTCCACACACTCTAGATACACATTAAAATTTGTATTAAAAATATTGTTTCGGTGTTCGTAATTAAAATTTTATTTTATATGTAGGTTGCGTGGGTGGCAAATTTTAGAGAGTAGGCTATAAGCTAGTGGGTGGGTGGCTTACATTTAATTTGGTATTTTAATTATTAACACTGTTTAAATTGTATTGAAGATAATATTAAAAGGGGTATTTATAATTTTAATTTTTTTTTTTTTATTGAAAAGAAGATTAAAAGGGGTATTTACAATTTTAATTTTATTGTATATGTAGGGTGGCCACTATCCCACCCTCTAAATATTAAAACATCGAACAAGGATATTTTTATGCAAAATTATACTAACATGAGGTTTTTGATAATAAATCTCTTCAAACGAATCGAAATAAAAGTGTAGTGATTTTTGGTGGATGCGCCGGGTAAATATTTTTCAGTAATATTTGTAATAAAACAATAATGTGTGTTTTCTATTTGATCAAAGTGTGTATTTAAGATTTCTTGAACGTACTTGTGTTATGTTTGAATTAATAGTGAACGCGATCGATAGTTATTGAATGTGTCGTCGGAATTGAATCTAATGCCGACGATGCGAATATTGAAGGGTTGTAACGGGGGATATCGGAGGGCGATTGGGTTATGAGGGGGGTGTGGGGAAGGCGGTTGTAATATACCGTACGTTGCTCCCAGTGTGGGAGAGCTGACTGACTGAATGCGGCGTCGATAGAGTGGAAAACAAATCAGTCGAGTGGCTTCAGTGAGTGGTTCGCATTAAACATGTATCTGTAGGGACAGGAGGGATGTGTTTTCGTCCGTCCGGGCACCGAGTTGTAAATTGCACGCGGCTACTTTGGCCCTGATCCCTTACATATATTCCCTTTTTTTCGTCTGCTCCCTCTCTTCGCTCTCCAGTCGCTCGCAGGAAGCAATTTAGGAATTATCTACATAATATTGTGCGTATTTTATTTCCTCTTTTATAGTAAATATTTGAAGCGATGGACGCGTGAAAGGGAATTTCGTAAATCTGGAAATGGAGAGAGAGAGAGAAAAGGGAAACGAAACGTTCCATCGAGATTAATAAACAACGTCCTTACCTATAGACGTATTTATTTGAAGCTGAAGAAAAAATAATGTATTGTATCCTATTTGGTTAATTTGGTAATGAATTGTAGTACAGAATAACTATTCCGTTTGGAGAATTTGCTAATGATAACGAACAGTACACATATAAGAAGAAGAGTAAAACTTAATCATCTTCAATTCTATAAAATATACTATTTTTTTCTTAAACTTAAAATTATTTCGCAATCAGGATATTACAAAATGAGCAGTTTAAAACTGCGTTAGCAAGTAGGAACACTTTATTAGTGAGGAGATTAAATTAATAAAATAATTTCATCAAACAAAATGTTCGTAATTTAATAAAAAATTAAATAATTTTCATTATCCTAATAACACCTGCATCAATTAGTGATGGTTTTACGTAATTCTGACGATGACAATTAAACCGGTTGCACCTCGTTACAACCACGTGTAAACGCGGTGAAATAATTGGGACAAACTATTCGAGCAATTTGTGCCAATTACGTAAATTGTTGGGGGGAGGGGGCGCGCGCGTAACCACTCCTTCAAGAGGGCCGATTAGATTGTTTAAATTTAATCTCGTCATCAGTTTCAGGATTCAGTAGTGAATGTGTGAACGCGTCGGATATTAATAATTCCCCTTTAATGAATTAACCGGAGTCGACAGTTAAACAAGTTAAGTTCCGGCGCACTGAATAATTCCCGGCGAGCGGTAAAAGTCGCCTGCCTCCTGCGGGGGCTGCATAATTTATCAGCCCCGCAAAGTTGAACACTTTCATTCACGATTCTATTTGCTTTAACACGATCGAGACGTGTGTTATGCTAATAATTTCACTCAAACATCGGTATTTCCATAACCTCTGCTAATATTTTACGATACAATAAAACGGTTTATTTACCTTCGTCGTCCTTCTTTCGAATTGCGAAGGGAAATCATCGCGCGGGTCAAATATTTTCTTACTGGAACTCACCTGGAATAAACAAGAAGACAAATATTAGTTGGGAATTAGGTAAATAGAGGTCGTTTTGATTGAATTAAATTAGCATGCGCAAAACACACACACGCGGATATTTAACACACAATTAATATAGAATATTATTACTAGCAATTAAATAGATAACGTTCCAATTCTGATTGTTATCGTTGTAATTACGATTATATAATTGCTGGATTATGTTGATTGTATTAATTATTGTCACATGTATATACCATAATTACTCTATTAACCTGTAGCAGTCTGCATTGCATAGACAATTCAATTATACCTAATTAATAATAAGTGGCTAATATTCAAATTTTTATTTAACTCACTACAATTATTTCGCTACACTATAGTTTTTTCAGTTGAAGAATATTTTCGACTAAGTTCGTCGTCGATCATTTCAATTCAACTGTTTTTCTTCAGCGCATCCGCTATATCATTAAATAGAGTTATAAAAAAGTTAAGAAAAACCTCTACCAATCGATTTCTCTAGTCTAAAAATCCAAAATCTTTTTATTGTTTTTGTGATGATAATTCAACGGTAAATCGGTTTTTGAAAGTATTGTCTGTACCTCGAAAGGCTTAAAGCTGAAATTTTAAACCTAAGCTTCTATTCCTCATCAGAAGATCTGAAAAGCTTTTGGTAAAAAGTTTTTGAACCGAAAGTATGTGTTTACAAAATAGCAGCAATCTAAACTTAAATGAAATTTCATTTCAAGATGAGGATAAGAAAATAATACAGAGAATGGAATTTTTTTTTTAAATGCAAAATTTGGAATAAAGATGGAAAGAGATAAAGTTATTTGCAAATGGAAAATAGAAGATAAATAACGAGACAATAGGAAACTGATGACATATGACGGATGACAGTGGAAAGAAGACTAAGGATAGCAGGAAGAGGGAAGTAGAGAGCGTACAAGGCAGATGATCGATGATAGAGGATAGCGATCATAGATAGAGGATAAGTGAGAAAATATAGAGGACAGAGTGCAGAGAGAAAAAATGAAGAACAAACTAAGCATACGACAATGAGCAAAATTGTCTAAAAGCAAAAAAAAGAGAGAATTAAGAATAGAACGTAGAGAAAGGACAGAGATGATAGAGGATAGAGAGGACAGAATTCAGAGATGATAGAGAGCAAAGAAAACAGAGGACAGATGACAGAAGACAGAGAGCAATGAGAATAAGGAAGACAGAGGACTGAGAGAACAGAGAACAAAGTGGACAGATAACTGAGAGGAGAGAGGACTGAGTTCAGATATGACAGAGGACAGATGACAAAGATGACAAAAGACAGAGGACAGAGGACAGAGAGGATAGTGAAGACATAGGACAGAGAAGGCAGAGAACAGATAATACACTGGACAGAGAGGATAGTAGACAGAAAGAACAGAGGACAAGAGTACAGAGAACAGAGAAAACAGACGTTTAGAGTGAACAGAAACCACATAGGACAGAACGGACAGAGAACATAGATGACAGAGGACAGAGGTCAGAAGGACATTCCTCTCTGTCCTTCTACCTCTTTCCTCTATCATCTATGTTCTCTGCCCGCTCTGCCCTATATCGTTTCTGTTCACTCTAAACGTCTGTTTTCTCTGTTCTCTGTACTCTTGTCTTCTGTTTTTTCTATCCACTAAGAAAGGAGACATAGGACAGTGTGGAATAAGTACAGAGACGACAGAGGGCGAAGGACGAAGTACATAGATAACAGAGGACATAAAGGATAGAGGACGGATTGAACATTGAACATAGAGGATAGAGAACAGAGGTGAGAAGGAAGAGAATGCAGCAAACAAAGCAAACGACAATAAAGAGCAAAATTGACAGGAGGCAGAAAAGAAAGAGCAATAAATAAAATATAGTGAATAAAATATAAAGGATAGAAGACACGACAGACGATAGATTACAAAAGATAGCAGACGAGGAAAGAGTACAATGACAAAAAATCAAAAATAGGACAGCAAAATAAAACACAGAATACAAAATGTAGAAAAGACACAGAGGGCAAAAAAAAAAACAATAAAATAGAGAAGAAATTTTAGAAATAGGTTGATATATGATATAAAAAGAGACAGAGGACAACTGGCTTAGAGGATAAAAATTAGAGGACAGACGACAAGGCTAGAGAACATTGGCCCAAATGCAGAGAAAAACTATCACCAAATGAATAGAACAAACAACTAAAACCTGGGAATAAACAACGGAGCACAAAAGTAGAAGGACAGAAATTGGGAGATCGGAAAGCAGAGAAAGGAGTGGAGAAGAGATATAAGATAACAGAGGATAGATAATAAATGGCAGTGGATATAGAAAAAAAGGACAAAGAAGAAGACTAAGAGGACAAAGAACGAAGAGGGCAGAATACATAGAGAACGGAAATAACAGAAGACATTAAGGACAGAGTATAGAGAGGACAGAGGACAAGGGAAAGAGGACAGAGAGGTCAGAGGATAGAAACAGGATAAAGAGGTTAGAGGACAGAAAAGACAAAGGACAAAGACAGAGAGGACATAGGACAGATTAGAGAGAACAGAGGACAGGGAGGACATAGTACAGAGAAGATAGAGGACCAAAGGGACAGAAGACAGAGAGGAAAGAGAGAGGATAGAGGATATATAGGACAGAGGTTAGAGAGAACAAATGACAGAGGTAATAACGGACAGGGAGTACAGAAGATAGAGAGGACAGAGGCCAGAGAGGACAGAAAACAGAGAGGAAAGAGGACAGAGCGGACAGAGTACATACAGGACAAAGAACAGAAGAGAGTAAAGACAGAAGAATCAAAGGAGAGAGAACAGAGGACAGAGGACAGACAACATAGAGGACATATGATAGAGAGTACAGGTAGCAGGGAAGACAATGGGTAGAAAAGATAAAAGATATAGAGGACAAAGGACAGAGATTGATTAATTGATTTATTGGACAGATGACCGAGAGGATAGAGTACAGAGAGGAGAAACAATGTATTGATAGTAAATACAGAGAATGCAGAGAACATAAGACACAGAGGACAGAGAAGACAGAGGTAAGAGTTCACAGAGGACAAAAGACAGAAACGACAAAGGGCAGAGAGCACAGAAAACAGAAAGGACAGAAGATAGAGAGGGCAGGTGACAGAAGCCAGAGTGTATACAGGGCAGAAAGGACAGGAAACATGAACAAAAGAGGTCAGATAACCGATAGGCCAGAGGGCAAAGAGCACAGGCAACTAAAACAAGAAAATGATACATAACAGAAGAACAGAAGATATATCTGATGATAGAGGATGAAATAAAGAAGACATAGGATAGAGAATAGTACAGAGGCCACACATAATCACAAAGTGATAAAATCAGAGAAGAGAAGATAGAGGACAGATGACAGAGGAGTTAATGTTATGGTTATTTTCTTCTCTGTCCTCTATCCTTTGTATCCCCTGTCCCAAAGATGACAGATCAGGCAGAGGACAGAGAAGACAGAGGACAGAGAAGACAGAGGATAGAGAAGACAGAGGACAGAGAAGACAGATGACAGTGAGGACAGAGGACAGTGAGAACAAATGATAGAGAATACAGTGAGAAAGAGGAAAATTATACAAAACAGAAAAAATATTGCTGATGATAGAGAACGAAATAGAGAGAACATAGGACAGAGGATGGGCAAACCATAAAGGAAAAGTGATTAAAAACAGAGAACATAATATTAAGAATATGAAATAAAGATCAGAGGGTAAAGGTCAGAAAAGATGGTAGATGACACATTGTTTATCAGTGAGAACAAAAAACATATGACAGAGTATAGAAATTATAGCACAGAGGAATATAAGGCAGAAAAATAGGAACAAATAACAGAAAACCAATGACAGATTGCAGGGGAATTAGGGTAGAGGACACAGAGCAAAGGCCCGAAAAGAAAGGCCTCTAAAGATATAAGAAAGGGAAGAGTACAAAATTGAAAATTCAAGACAGCGGACAGAGCTTAGAAAATATAATGTAGATAAAAGTAGAAATAGGAAAAAAAAACAATAAACAACAATCATAGAAGATATTAAAATTACGTCTAGCAAACTCTATTCTATTCTTCTATTCTCAGATAAATAAACATAGAATATATGACAGATCACAGATGATAGAGGACAGAGAAAAGAAGACAGCTAACAGAGGATACAAGACAGAAGACATAATAGAGATGACAAGGCGTATTAGAAACAGGGAACATGAGAAAAAACTGCAGAGGCCAGAGGACAAAGAATGAAAGTAGATAATTAAAGAGAAAAGAATAAAGAAAACATAGAACACATGCAGATAACAATAATAATAATAATTTAGTTTTAATACATTTTTCGTTTGTTGTTGTAATCGCGATGAATTTACATACCAGGGTTAATTTAAGTTATTTTGTTAACTTATAATGAAAAACACGATCGTTTTAAGTTTAGCTTCACTTTATAAATACTGCTACAATTGTTTCACCACACAGTGACGCCATCAGGCAGATGAATGATGATTTTAAATTGAGTACAATAGAGAAAGAAAAAAAAACAAAGAATAGAGAAGACAGAGAGGATAGTGGTGAGTAGACAAAATGGACTAAGGATCAGAGGACAGAGAAAACAGAAGATATATAGGGTAGATAACAGAGAGGACAAAGAAGACAGAGAACAGAGAAGGTAGAAGACACAGAGAACAGAGAGGATAAAGTACAGAGACGACAGAGTACAGAGAAGATACAGGACAGAGGGACATAGAGGACTTAGATGATTGGGAATAGAAAAGACAGAGGACATAGGACAGAGAGGAAAGTGGACAGAGATAACAGAGGACAGATGACAGAAAAGACTGAGGACAGTAAAAAGAGAGGCATATAGAGAGAGGGTGATAAAGAACGGAGATGTTTATTTATTTATTTATGTATTTATCTTTCTTTCTTAAAAAAATACATATACAACAAGTCAATTAAAAAACATATTTCAAATTATGGGAGAAAGTGTTCTTCCACTCAAACCCATCCTTTTCCATTATGCTGGGGAAACAAATATCCTCTTGAGCATCCGGATTCGTTTATGAATGCTTCCATTTGACTTTTTTGTCGCTTTTTAGGAGATACTTTTGATCTGTTAATGTCAGCATGACAGATTTAAAAAAATAATAATAAAACAGTACAGAGAGGAAAATTGGCAGAGGATAGAGAGGATAGAGAACAAAAAGGACAGTTAACAGTGAGTATAGAGGGCAGAGATGATAGAGGAATGAGAGGACAGTGTACAGAAAGAATAGAGGATAGAGTGGACAGAAAGCAGAGAGGCCAGAAGAGAGAAGACAGAGATGATAGAGGAGAGAAAGGACAGAGGACAAAAACGACAGTGGACAGTGAGTACAGAAGATAGAGAAGATAGAAGACACAGCGGTCAGATGTGACAGAAAACACAGAGAACAGAGGGCAGAGAGTATACAAAACAGAGAAGACAGAAGACAGCAGGCAGAAGTCAGAGCGGACAGAGGACAGAGAACTCAAAGAACACAGAGGACATAAAGAACAGATGACGTAGAGAACACAGGCAAAAAATAGAAGAATGATACAAAACAGAAAAAATATTGTTGATATATGATAGAGGACAGCTAACAGAGGTTACAGAGGATAAAGCCTACTAGAAACAGAGTACTAAAACAAGAAACAGAGGATAGATGACGAATTTTAGGGAGCATATTAGAGATGACTGCAGACTGAAAACAGATGTCAGAAATCAGAGGCCAGAGGATAAAGAATAAAAATAGATGACAGAGAAAAAAAGTAGGAAAATAGGGAATAGATGGCAGATGTTAAAGGCAGAGAACATACGACTGAGAATATAGAAAAAAATAACAGAGGAAAATAACTGACAACAGAAAATAGAATATGAATAATAGAAAATAGAAGGCATAAAATAAGAGACAAAGGAAAAAAATAACGGGTTGCAGGGGACAGAGGGTAGAGGATACAGGGCAAAGGTTATTAGGTCTTTAAAAATATAAGAAAGGGAAATAAGGGACAACGAATGGAGATAGATGATAGAATATAGAAAATCGAAAAAAATAGCAAAAACAGAAGATAGAATTGATTTTCTATATTCTACAATTGACATAAAAACTATGTACTAATATTTTTATGTCAATTGTAGAATATAGAAAATCAAATGTCATCTGTCATTTGCAACTGATATCTGTCAATCATGAATTGTGATTTTCATCTGAGATTTCATCCGTCAAATAATTACTTTTATTTATCAAATATTAATTGTCATCTGTTAACTGTCAATTGTCATCTGTCAGTTAGTTGTTAACTGTAATTGTTAACTGTCAATTGCGAAATGACAATTATTATCTCTTAATTGTCAATTATAAATTTGTCAAATGTAAAATTTCGAATTTTCACCTTTGAATTTCTAAGTTTTTACATCAATTGTCGACTGACAATTATCAAGTGTTATCTCTTAATTGTCAAACTGTCAATTAAAAACTATCAAATGTAATTTTTACAATCTGTAATATTCTATTTTAATTGTCGACTGTCTATCATAAAATGTAATCTCCTAATTGTCATCTGTCATTTGTTATCTGTCGCTTATCATTTGTCATCTGTCATCTATCATTTGTTATCTATCATCTATCATCTGCCATTTGTCTTCTTCCATCAACCAACTGCCATTTGTTGTCGGTTATCTATTATCTAATATATTCTATCCAAACCATATTTAATCTGTCATTCCCAATGAAACATTTTAATTTTTCATTGTTTTCCAAGAATAATAAAATAATATCAACTGTCGTTAGTTATTTCTCATCATTTGTCATCTAGCATCGGTATTTTTTTCGTTTGTTAAATGTAATTTGCTAAATCTTAACTGTCAACTGTCAACTGTCATTTGTCAACTGTAATATATTATTTGTCATTTGTCATCTAGCATCTATAATATGTAATCTGTTATTTTTTATTTGTCAACCTGTAAACTGCCAACACTTAACTGTCCACTGTTAACTATTTATTGTCAACTGTCCACTGTTAACTATTTATTGTCAACTGTCAACTGTCATCTGTTATCTGTCAACTATAATCTGTCATCTGCCAGCTACCATTTGTCATATGTTGTCAGTTCTCTGCTATTTAAAATATTCTGTGCAAAGGATACGTTGTTTGTCATGAGCCATTTTAATGCATCATTATTTACCATTTTAATTTTAATGTATTGTCAATTATCATCCCATTATAAAAAACTGAAGAATAATGCTAATCGTCAACATTATTATGTCATTATTATTTGTCGATTGTCTTGTACAATCTATAAGTATCATATTGGCTGAACGATTCTTCTAAAACGGTAGGGAAACATCCAAGAAAAATAATAAAATAATGTCAACTGTCATTTGTCATTTCTCGTCTGTTATCTAGCTATTGTAATATGTCATCTGTCAATTTTTAATTGTCAACTATAAACTGCTAAATCTTAATTGTCAACTGTTAAATATTTACCGTCAACTTTCATCTGTGAACTGTCAACTGCTAACTGTTAACTATCAACTATCAACTGCTAACTATGAACTGTCAACTGTCAACTGTCAACTGTCAACTGTCAATTGTCAACTGTCAAATATGACAAATCACAGAGGATAGAGGATAGAGAAAGAGGACCGCTAACAGAGGATGCAGGATGGAAGATATAACACAGAGGACAAAGAGAGGACTGCAGACTTAAAACAGATATTAGGTGTCAGAAGTCGAAGGATAAAAAATACAAATAGTTAACTAAAGAGAGAAGAACAAAGAAAAGAAGAAGAAATATGTAGGATATATGATAGATAATAGATGGCAGAAAATAGAGAATAGATGACAGATGTTAAAGACAGAGAATATATGACTGAGAATACTGTAGAAAAACAGGCGAAAAAGGACAGAAAACAGAAAATAGAACATTAACAATAGAAAACTTAATTCTATCAAACACAGAATAGATGAGAACATAGAATATATGACAGATCACAGAGGACAGAGTACGAAGCAGAAAGGATAGAGGAAAGAGAACAGCTAACAAAGGATAAAGAACAGAGGACATAGGAACAAAATACAGAGGACAGAAAATAAAGAACTAGAAACTAGAGGTCAGAGAATAGAGGATAAAAATAGATGACAGAGAAAAGAGGAAGGAATGCAAAGGACAGATAATAGATGGCAAAAAATAGAGAATAAAAGACAGAAGACACATTACTGAGAGTAGGAAACAAAGATCACAGAAAAAAAGTAAATGGGAAAAGTAACAGAAAACAAAATATAAACCCTTAATAATAGAAAATAGAGAGAAACAGAGGGTAAACTTTGAAAGATGACATAAAATAGAAGATGGAACATATAAAATAATTGATAAAAGCATAGATGACAAAGGTGTATAAACAGTAACTAGAAGACAAAGAAGAAAAGAACAGACAAGTGGCAGAAATGACACAGATGATAGATAACATTTTGTATTACGCAAAATTACTGTAGTTTTATAAATAAAAATTTGTTTTCTAATAATAGTTTAAACATTTTGACAGGTGACAGTAATTACAAATGTCGCAAATGACAGATGTCATAGATGACAGCGATGACACTGAGTATAAGTGAACAGATAATACCAATGACACATGACACAGGTAACAAACAACATAGATGACAGACGGCAGATGCCAGATGACACAACAGGTGACAGAAATGATACAGATGACATTTTGAATTACGTCGAAATTACTGTAGTTTTATAAATAAAAATTGGCTTATTTTGTTTTTCAATAATAGTTACAGTAAATATTTTAACCTCCGAAATATTATATTTTCAATTTATCAATTCTCAAAGTTTTTGTCAATTATCAATTAATTCATTTATGGTAGAAGAAAACAGGTAATAGATGACGCAGATTATAGATGACATAGATGCCAGTTGACACATATGATAGATGACACTGATTACAAATGACACAGATGACATCGATGACAGATGACACTGATTTCAAATGTCCCAGATGTCAGATAACACAGATGATATATGATACAAATGACAAATTAAACAGATGACACTGATTACAAATGTCTCAGATGACAGATGACACAGATAACGCAGATGACAGATAACAATGATTACAAATGACACAAATGACACAGATGGCAGATAACACAGGTAACATATGACACTGATTACAAATGACCCAGATGGCAGAGGCCACAGGTGCCCAATGACATAAATGTCATATGACTGATGACATAGGTGACAGAGGTGAACGAAGACATTTCTAATTACTTGAAAAATACTATAGTTTTATAAATAACAATTATGTTCCATATTTTTTTCAATAATAATTAAAATATTTTGACTTCCCAAATGTTATTTTTTTCAATCTATCATTTCTCATAATTTTTGTCGGTTATCATTTATTGATTCATGACATAAGACATATGACAGGTGATAGATGACACAGATGGCAAATGACATAGAAGCCAGTTGATATAGATAAGAGATAACACAGATTACAGATGACACAGGTAACAGATGACAGATGACACAGATGGTAAATAAAACAGATGACACTGATGACAGGTGATACATATGGCAGATGACACAGATGACAGTTGACACTGATTACAAATGTCTAAATGTATCAGATGACGATTAACAGTTGACATAGATGACATATGAAAATATGTGATAGATGATAGAGGGAGAAGAAGAAAGGGAAGCAAATAGAGGATAGAGAACATAGGCATGAAGAAATGGCAAAGGGAACAGAGGCAGAGGGCAAAATTAAGAGAACGGTGGACAGAGAACAGCGGGTAAAAGATAGAAGGCAGAGGACAGATGATAGAGGATAAATGACAAAAAATAGAGGACATATGATTAATATGTAAAGACAGAAGACAAAAAAGTATACAGATAGAAGAAAAGACGAAACATTAAACAAAAGGAAAGAAGATAGAGCAGATAACAGAATATATAATGAGAAATAGATAATAGGAGGAATAAATGGCAGAGTCTGTAATAATGCTTAAAACAGAATGGCGGCACTCTTAACCTAAATTAAAGAAAATCAAATTTTATTCAGAGATGTAAATAGAATTACCACCTTCAGCAATTATGCTGAAAATTGCAAAATCTATCTATCTAATAAACCATTAAAACAATTGGCAAATTATGACGAGCAACAAATTTGCTGTATACTCTAACCTAAATGTTTACTGTCAAGTCGTCAGATAATTGAAAAGCAAGACACAGAAATGTAATTCACGTTAATCCCTCTCCCTCTCTTCTCTTTGATGGACAGATCTAGCACAGATAACGAGGTTCCCTTCTGCGCATTCCCTTCGCATTTCCCGACGTTTCGTGACACTCATATTTATTATCAGTGCTCGCAATTAAGTAATGCATTGTGCGCGCGATAATGGCACATCGGCGAATGCAAATGCGAAGGGACAACGTAATGGTTTCCGTTAGGACGGCGTGGTGGATCGGAGCGTGGGCGCCCACCCCTCACCCCGCCAATACACCCATATTCATGTACGGCGGCACACACACCGAACATGGCGTGTAAGGTAATGAATTCGCGGATAATGAAGCCATTTCCGGGAATTAGTCCGGCATTCTCGTGGGACACCGGAGGCCACTTCAATTACCGACTTCTAATAGACCTTAACGTCCAATTTTCTTTACACCGATACGCGCATTGTGTCTAATATCTGCGCGTGTCAAATATTTACGCGGATTAAAAGGATCGCAATTAAATTTCCTCCCGGTGCTTTAATAAATTTGAATAAATTTGAATAAGCAACTCCGAGGAAAGCAACAATACAACGCAAATATTTACTGGAAGTAATTGTTTCATTTCCATCAATAATTCATAACTATTTGTGAGGGTGTGTAATTAATTCATAAGATATTCACGTTTAATTTTATTATCAAAGAAATCAAAGCAACGATTATATTAATAATATTTCAATTACTTTCCGAATATCGTACATTAAACATTAAACATTTAATCTCTTCTTGCGTACAGTTAACGTCCACTGGGGAAAAATAAAATCCTGGAGAAATTGCGGTCGCAACAACACGATTAATCTCTCAAGTTAATTACCAAATTGCAGTTTTGCAGTGCAGCGAATGGCTGAGAAATGGTGGCCCGACGGAATAAATTCCTCCGCGGCGGAGGTAATGGCCTTCCTTTTATTCCCCACCAATTACTTTAATAGACCTCCGAAGAGAAAAATCAATGCGTGCCCATCAATCGTGAATCTCGCGTCCCCCCCCCCCCTGTCCGGGCGATAATTCAAAAAAACGAGCGCAGACGTCGCTTCTTTATTGCCCCCGCCAAAGTCTAAAAGTACTATTAGTTTTGTATAATACTGTTATAAATATTTATTTGATCCGTTCAATACTGTCGGATGGTTTTATTTGCGGCGGAGGAAATATTTCAGGCCAGAATTTATATGAATTATGTGATAAATTCTCATCATAATAAAAATCTAATATTAATTCCTTGGCTTATTAAATTATATTCGGTTATTAAAATTCATTCGTGCAAGAATTTTCAAAATCCGACGTTACGTTGAAGAGTTATCAAGAAAACAATGCAAAACAATTGAAGTGCGAATTTTAGATTTTTGGCGCATTCACATATTTTAGACTAGTGCAATCGATTGGTGAAAGATTTTTTCAATTTTTATCATCCTATCAAAAGTTATAGGCATAAATTGGAAAACAATTAAAGATCGAATTTTAGATTTGCACCTTATCCTACTATAATAGGCAATCGTAATTCGTTGCTGAAAGAATTTTTAAAATCCGATGATTAATTAAAGAGTTATTGCCAAAACAATGAAAAACAATTGAAGTTCGAATTTCTGATTTTTAGTAGATTCACATGTTTTGGACTAATGCAATTGATAGGTGAAAGAATTTTTCAATTTTCATTATCCTATCAAAAGTTATAGGTGTAAATTAAAAAACAATTGAAGATCGAATTTTAGATTTTTACCTTATCCTACTATAATAGGCAATCGTAATTCGTTGCTGAAAGAATTTTTAAAATCTGGTGATTAATTAAAGAGTTATTGCAAAAACAATTAAAACAATTGAAGTCCGAAATTTAGATTTTCAGTACATTCACATATTTTAGACTAGTATAATCGATTGCTAAAAGAATTTTTTAAATTCCTTTATCCTATCAAAAGATATAGTGGATAAATCGAAAAACAATTGAAAATCGAATTTTAGATTTTTTGCCTATCGTACTATAATTGGCAATCGTAATTCGTTGCATCAAGAATTTTTAAAATCTGATCATTAATTAAAAAGTTATTGCCAAAACAATGTAAAACAATTGAAGTTCGAATTTTTGATTTTTAGCACATTCACATGTTTAAATGTTTAAGACTAGTGCAATCGATTGGTGAAAGAATTTTTTAATTTTCATTATCCTATCAAAAGATATAAGGATAAATTAAAAAAACAATTGAAAATCGAATTTTAGATTTTTAGCCTATCCTACTATAATTGACAATCGTAATTCGTTGCTGCAAGAATTTTTAAAATCCGATGATTAGTTAAAGAGTTATTGCCAAAACAATGAAAAACAATTGAAGTTCGAATTTTTGATTTTAAGATCATTCACATATTTTAGACTAGTGCAATCGATTGGTGAAAGAAATTTTCAATTTTCATTATCCTATCAAAAGATATGGTGGCTAAATCGAAAAACAATTGAAAATCGAATTTTAGATTTTCAGCTTAGTTTACTATAATTGGCAATAGTAATTCGTCCTTGCAAGAATTTTCAAAATCTGATGATTAATTAAAAAGTTATTGCCAAATCAATGAAAAACAATTGAAGTTCGAATTTTTGATTTTCAGTGCATTCACATATTTTAGATTGTTGAAATCGATTGGTGTAAAATTTTTTTAATTATTATTATCCTATCAAAAGTTATAGGCATAAATTAAAAAACAATTGAAAATCGAATTTTATATTTTCAGCTAATCCTCCTATAATTCACAATCGTAATTCGTTGCTGCAAGAATTTTTAAAATCCGATGACTGGTTAAAAAGTTATTGCCAAAACAATGAAAAACAATTGAAGTTCGAATTTTTGATTTTTAGTAAATTCACTAATGCAATCGATTGGTGAAAAAAATTTTCAATTTTCATTATCCTATCAAAAGATATAGGGATAAATTGAAAAACAATTGAAAATCGAATTTTCGATTTTCAGCTAATCCTACTATGATTGACAATCGTAATTCGTTGCAGCAAGAATTTTTAAAATCTGATGACTGGTTAAAGAGTTGTTACCAAAACAATGAAAAACAATTGAAGTTCGAATTTTGGATTTTTAGTGCATTAACATATTTTAGACAATTGCAATCGATTGGTGAAAGAATTTTTCAATTTTCAATATCCTATCAAAAGATATAGTGGATTCATTGAAAACAATTGAAAATCGAATTTGAGATTTTTAGCCTATCCTACTATAATTGGTAATCGCAATTCATTGCTGTACGAATTTTTAAAATCTGATGACTGGTTAAAGAGTTATTGTCGAAACAATGAAAAACAATTGAAGTTCGAATTTTGGATTATTAGTACATTCACATATTTTAGACCAGTGCAATCGTTTGGTGAAAGAATTTTTCAATTTTTAGTATCCTATCAAAAGTTATAAGCACAAATTAAAAAAACAATTGAAAATCGAATTTTAGATTTTCAGCTCATCGTAGTATAATTGGCAATCGTAATTCGTTGCTGCAAGAATTTTTAAAATCTGATGATTGGTTAAAGAATTATCGCCAAAACAATGAAAAACAATTGAAGTTCGAATTTTTGATTTTCAGTGCATTCACATATTTTAGATTGTTGAAATCGATTGGTGTAAAAATTTTTTAATTATTATTATCCTATCAAAAGATATAGTGGATAAATTGAAAAACAATTGAAAATCGAATTTTATATTTTCATCTAATCCTACTATAATTGACAATTGTAATTCGTTGCAGCAAGAATTTTTAAAATCTGATGACTGGTTAGAGAGTTATTGTCAAAACAATAAAAAACAATTGAAGTGAGAATTTTTTATTTTCAGTACATTCACATGTTTTAGACTAGTGCAATCGATTAGTGAAAGATTTTTTCAATTTTCATTTTCCTATCAAAAGATATAGTGGATAATATGAAAAACAATTGAGAATCGAATTTTAGATTTTCAGCTAATTCTCCTATAATTGACAATCGTAATTCTTTGCTGCAAGAATTATTAAAATCTGATGATTAGTTAAAGAGTTATTGTCAAAACAATGAAAAACAATTGAAGTTCCAATTTTTGATTTTTAGTACATTTACATATTTTAAACTAGTGTAATCGATTGGTGAAAGAAATTTTCAATTTTCGTTATCCTATTAAAAGATATAAGCATAAATTTAAAAAACAATTAAAAATCGAATTTAAGTTTATCACCTAAATCTACTATATTTGGAAATGGTAATTCGTTGCAGCAAGCATTTTTAGAATCTGATGATTAATTAAAGAGTTATTGTCAAAACAATAAAAAACAATTGAAGTTCGAATTTTGGATTTTTAGTGCATTCACATATTTTAGACTAGTGCAATCGATTGGTGAAAGAATTTTTCAATTTTCATTATCCTATCAAAAGTTATTGGCATAAATTAAAAGACAATTGAAAGTCGAATTTTAGATTTTCAGCTTATCCTACTATAATTAGCAATAGTAATTCGTTGCTGCAAGAATTTTTAAAATTTGATGACTAGTTAAGGAGTTATTGCCAAAACAATGAAAAACAATTGAAGTTCGAATTTTTGATTTTTAGTACATTCACATGTTTTAGACTATTGCAATCGATTGGTGAAAGAATTTTTCAATTTTCATCATCCTGTCAAAATATATAGTGGATAAATCGAAAAACAATTGAAAATCGAATTTTAGATTTTCAGCTTAGCTTACTATAATTGGCAACAGTAATTCATTGTTGAAAGAATTTTTAAAATCTGATAACTGGTTAAAGAGTTATAGCCAAAACAATGAAAAACAATTGAAGTTCGAATTTTTGATTTTTAGTACATTCACATGTTTTAGATTGTTGAAATAGATTGGTGTAGGAATTTTTTAATTATTATTATTCTATCAAAAGATATGGTCGATAAATTAAAAAAACAATTGAAAATCGAATTTTGGATTTTCAGCTAATCCTACTATAATTGACAATCGTAATTCGTTTCTGCAAGAATTTTTAAAATCCGATGATTAGTTAAAGAGTTATTGTAAAAACAATGAAAAACAATTGATCAAATTTCAATTGTTTTTTAATTTATCCACTGTATCTTTTGATAGGATAATGAAAAATGAAAAATTCTTTCGCCAATCGATTGCACTAGTCTAAAATAATTAAATATACTGAAAATCCAAAATTCTCACTTCAATTGTTTTTCATTTTTTTTGGCAATAACCCTTTAACTAATCATCAGATTTTAAAAATTCTTGCAGCAGTCAATTAAGATTGTAAATTATAGGCGGATTAGCTGAAAATATAAAATTCGATTTTCAATTGTTTTTCAATTTAATCCTATATCTTTTGATAGGATAATGAAAATTGGAAAATTCTTTCACCAATCCATTGCACTAGTCTAAAATATGTGAATGTGCTAAAAATTTAAAATTCGAACTTCAATTGTTTTTTATTGTTTTGGCAATAACTCTTTAACCAATTATCAGATTTTAAAAATTCTTGCTGCAATAAATTACCACTGCCAATTATAGGTGGATTAGCTGAAAATATAAAATTCGATTATCAATTGTTTTTCAATTTATTCGTTATATCTTTTGATAGGATAATGAAAATTCAAAATTTTTCCACCAATCGGTTGTACTAGTCCAAAATATGTAAATGTACTGAAAATCCAAATTCCGAACTTCAGTTGTTTTTCATTGTTTTGGCAATAACTCTTTAACTAATCATCAAATTTTTAAAATTCTTGCAGCAACGAATTACGATTGTCAATTATAGGAGGATTAGCTGAAAATATAAAATTCGACTTTCAATTGTTTCTCAATTTAACCCTATATCTTTTGATAGGATAATGAAAATTGAAAAATTCTTTCGCCAATCGATTGCACTAGTTTAAAATAATTAAATATACTGCAAATCCAAAATTCTCACTTCAATTGTTTTTCATTGTTTTGGCAATAACTCTTTAACTAATCATCAGATTTTAAAAATTCTTGCAGCAACGAATTACGATTGTCAATTTTAGGAGGATTAGCTGAAAATATAAAATTCAATTTTCAATTGTTTTTGAATTTATCCCTATATCTTTTGATAGGATAATGAAAATTGAAAAATTCTTTCACCAATCCATTGCACTTGTCTAAAATATGTGAATGTGCTAAAAATCCAAAATTCGAACTTCAATTGTTTTTTTTTTTGATATGGTGAAAGAATTTTTGAATTTTCATTATCTTATCAAAAGATATAGGGATAAATTGAAAAACAGTTGAAAATCAAAAGATACAGTGGATTCAAATATTTAAATAATAAAAAATTCAAATATTCAAATATTCAAATATTCAAATATTCAAATATTCAAATATTCAAATATTCAAATATTCAAATATTCAAATATTCAAATATTCAAATATTCAAATATTCAAATATTCAAATATTCAAATATTCAAATATTCAAATATTCAAATATTCAAATATTCAAATATTCAAATATTCAAATATTCAAATATTCAAATATTCAAATATTCAAATATTCAAATATTCAAATATTCAAATATTCAAATATTCAAATATTCAAATATTCAAATATTCAAATATTCAAATATTCAAATATTCAAATATTCAAATATTCAAATATTCAAATATTCAAATATTCAAATATTCAAATATTCAAATATTCAAATATTCAAATATTCAAATATTCAAATATTCAAATATTCAAATATTCAAATATTCAAATATTCAAATATTCAAATATTCAAATATTCAAATATTCAAATATTCAAATATTCAAATATTCAAATATTCAAATATTCAAATATTCAAATATTCAAATATTCAAATATTCAAATATTCAAATATTCAAATATTCAAATATTCAAATATTCAAATATTCAAATATTCAAATATTCAAATATTCAAATATTCAAATATTCAAATATTCAAATATTCAAATATTCAAATATTCAAATATTCAAATATTCAAATATTCAAATATTCAAATATTCAAATATTCAAATATTCAAATATTCAAAAATTCGAACAATCGTAAATTCAAAAATTCAAAAATTCAAAAATTCAAAAATTCAAAAATTCAAAAATTCAAAAAATCAAAAATTCAAAAATTCAAAAATTCAAAAATTCAAAAATTCAAAAATTCAAAAATTCAAAAATTCAAAAATTCAAAAATTCAAAAATTCAAAAATTCAAAAATTCAAAAATTCAAAAATTCAAAAATTCAAAAATTCAAAAATTCAAAAATTCAAAAATTCAAAAATCAAAAATTATTAATTTAATATAAGTAAACATTTTAACTTCTATTGCTACATTTTGTTTATGTAGGATGTTTAATTCGACGTTTTTCAAGAAATTTCTTTGTAAGGTTTTAAAGTTTATCAAATTTTCCAGCAATCGCTTTGAAAAAGAAATCCATAAATTGTGTTACTTGATGATGGGACGATAATTAACATTTGACATTTATTAATTTCGCACCGTCTCTCCCTGAATCATTAGACGTCGTTTTTAATGTCATCGGCTGCATTAATTGGCAACCGTCTATATATAGTCGTCTTTTGTTACCGACGGTGGGAATATATAAATTGATGGCAAGTGTTTACGACTGATAATGTATCGTGTGTATTTACCATCGAGATAATAACAACGTTTGCGTTTTAATTGTAATTGCGGGCTTTTAATTTTCATCCTCAATGAATCAATAAAATTTTACACACAGTGGAATTTTACAATTCCATCGATTTTAGATAATAATTGCAAACAATGCAATGTACACGCCGGCTATATTCGGGGACACAAATCCATTTTGTATGGTGTGGATAATTTAGTGTGTACTCGTGTAATTTTAGTGTCGACACGTTGGGGAAATCAAACAAGTAGTGCATTGCGTCCGCCCATGGAATAGATTAAATTCTGAAAATTTATCTCCCGGGCTTTGTAATATATCTTTAAAAATATTACGCAGCGTCTCATGTCCACCCAAGATTTGCAGTTTGGATAAATAACGTTTTTTATTTTTATACGACGACGATGCGCAATTCCGCTCGTATTCTCTTCTATATATATATATATTTTTTTTTTACTACCTGAGGAAATATCTCATTACCTCGAGGGGGGGTGGGGAAACGGCGCGCGGAATGAGGTGGTGGGGGGTGGGGGGTAACTTGTTGCTCTCGCCGCTCTCCTCCTCGAGAATATGGAATACAATTAAAATCAGCACAAACTTTTCCTTCCACGGCTCGTAATTACACCCGATGCCCGACGGAATACAACCCCCCCCCCAACCCCCAGCCCGACGAGCGCGCACAACTCGTAAAAACAATTCTAGTTATTTTTTATTGGTCGTCTTATAAAATTTTGATGAGATTTACGGAAAGAAGTCGAATAAAGGAAATTGCACGAAATGAATTGTGATTTAACAAAACAAAAAAAAACAGATTAAAAATTAGTGGTTTATATTCATTTTGCTTTTTAATATGAAATCTTAAACGTAATTAACTTATTCCTTAGCTGTCATCAACAGCTACGGATCCGTTTTTATATACGAGGGCTATCCGAAAAGTCGTTTGA
Organism: Ontholestes murinus; assembly: GCA_963969525.1. Lineage (NCBI taxonomy): Eukaryota > Metazoa > Arthropoda > Insecta > Coleoptera > Staphylinidae > Ontholestes > Ontholestes murinus. The sequence continues at coordinate 55,122,077 of OZ018397.1, forward strand.
GAATATAAAAAAAAACTAGTATATATCAATAAATGTTAAGGTTTTATTTATAAAACAACTTCCTGCCCGGCTTAACTTAGGGTCTTCATAAGGGCTAATGATGCCTCGACTGGTTTTTCGTAAACAGCAGGTAAAAGTTAAGTCAAAGATAAATAAATCAAGGAATCACATTTTATTAGACAAACTTCTTATAAACATTGGGGTACCGCAAGGGTCAATTATGGGTCCTATTTTGTTCATCATATACATTAATGATTAGCCTTAATATATATCAATAGATGGTATAATATATGCGGATGATAAGTAAAAAAAAGCAGATGATAAAGTAGAAGCGGAATGTGCAGATGTTCTCAAAAGGTTTAACACGTGATTTGCAGTCAATGAACTATTTGTCAATGAATCCAAAACCAGTCTGGTACGTTTCAGGAAAACATAATGTAAAAAATAATTGGAAATAGCCAAAAAAAATCATAACACAAGCACTTACGATTTTAACATTTGGGTTGGGGATATTGTTGTAATAGCCTTACTAAAGATTTTTTTATTAATATCCATGAATGACAAATGACATATGACAGTTGACAGATGACAGATGACAGATGACAAATGACAGATGACAGATGACAGATGCCAGATGCCATATAACAGATGACAGATGACAGATGACAGATGACAGATGACAGATGACAGATGATAGATGACAGATGACAGATGACAGATGAAAGATGACAGATGACAGATGAAAGATGACAGACAAAACCAGCGTTAAATTTTTAGCATTAAATAGAAAATATTTATTTTTGACATTGCACAAAAAATATTTATTAATTTTTAACAACACAAAATAACATATTGAGTAATATTTTTTTGTATATGTAATTTCTCACCAATATTGTCTTGTCTAATTTCTTAAATGTCATTGTCATCAGTCATTTGATGTTAATTCTCTGTCATCAGTCATTTGATGTTAATTCTCTGTCATCAGTCATTTGTTATCTCTCATCCATCATCCATCAATTTTGAAAATACGTTTTTTGTCGTGTGTCTTCTTTCATATGTTATTTATCAATTTTAATTGTCATTTGTCATTTGCTATTTGTCCTTGGTCATTGATAATTTGCCATTTATCATTAGTTATTTGCCATTTTCATTTTACATTTGTCTATAGTCATATATTATATATCAATTGTCATTAGTCATTTGTCATTTGCAATTTCTCATTTGCCATTTGAAAATTGTTATTTGTCATCTGCAATTTTTTTATGACAGCTTTCTATCACAGATTCATTTTTCACTTTTAATTTTTCATTTGTCATTTGTCTTTTGCCATTTATCATTTGAATATTTGCCATTTGTCATTTGCCATATGTAATTTGCCATTTGTTACCAGTAATTTGCTATTTGTCATTCGTCATTTACAATTGTTTATGATAGTTAATAGATGGCAGAGATGACAGATGATACACATGACACAGATAACAAATGACAGATGACGGGTGACAGATGACAGTTGAACACAAATGAAAATTAAAAAAATTGATAACACATAATTTTGTCATTTGATATTTGTCATGCGTCATGTGTCAATTGCTATTTGTCCTTGGTCATTGATCATTTGCTATTTGTCATTAGTCATTTGCCATTTTCATTTCTCATTTGTCTACAGTCACTTATCATATATCAATTGTCATTAGTCATTTGTCATTTGCAATTTGTTATTTGTTATTTGTCATCTGCAATTTTTTATGACAGTTTTCTATCACAGATGACATTTTTCATTTTTCACTTTTAATTTTTCATTTGTCATTTGTCTTTTGCCATTTATAATTTGAATATTTGCCATTTGTCATTTGCCATATGTAATTTGCCATTTGTTACTAGTAATTTGCTATTTGTCATTCGTCATCTGCAATTGTTTATGACAGTTAATAGATGGCACAGATGACAGATAATACAGATGACACAGATGACAGGTGACAGATGACAGGTGACAGATGACAGGTGACAGTTCACAGTTGAACACAAATGAAAATTTAAAAAATAGATGACACAATTTTTTCATTTGATATTTGTCATGCGTCATTTGTCAATTGCTATTTGTCCTTGGTCATTAATCATTTGCCATTTGTCATTGGTCATTTGCTATTTTCATTTTTCATTTGTCTATAGTCACTTATAATATATCAATTGTCGTTAGTCATTTGTCATTTGCAATTTTTAATTTGTTATTTGCCATTTGCAATTTTTTTTATGACAGTTTTCTAGCACAGATAACATTTTTCATTTTTCACTTTTAATTTTTCATTTGTCATTTGTCTTTTGCCATTTATCATTTGAATATTTGCCAATTGTCATTTGCAATATGCAATTTACCATTTGTTCGAATTTACAACACCATCCAGGGGTCAGTTGATATTTTCAATTGTAAATTTCGTCTGTTAGTAATTTGCTATTTGTCATTTGTCATCTGCAATTTTTTATGACAGTTAATAGATGGCACAGATGACAGATGATACAGATGACACAGATGACAAATGACAGATGACAGGTGACAGTTGACAGTTGACAGTTGACAGTTGACAGTTGACAGTTGACAGTTGACAGTTGACAGTTGACAGTTAAACACAAATGAAAATTAAAAGAATAGATGACACATAATTTTGTCATTTGATATTTGTCCATTGCTATTTGTCCTTGGTCATTGATCATTTGCTATTTGTTATTAGTCATTTTCCATTTTCATTGCAATTTGCAATTTGTTATTTGTCATCTGCAATTTTTTTATGACAGTTTTCTAGCACAGATGTCATTTTTCACTTTTAATTTTTCATTTGTCATTTGTCTTTTGCCATTTATCATTCATCATTTGAATATTTGCCATTTGTCATTTGACATACGCAATTTGCCATTTGTTATTAGTAATTTTCTATTTGTCATCTGCAATTTTTATGACAGTTAATAGATGGCCCAGATGACACATATGACAGATGACAGATGACAGGTGACAGATTACAGGTGACAGTTGACAGTTGATAGTTGAGAAATAATAGATGATTGAGAGATTATGGATGAAAGATTGCAAAAATTTTCTTTTAATTATAGATGCAATTTTCTTACTATTTTTAACTGATGCAAATTTTGAAAATATTAAATATAATGCGGAAAGCAAAGGAAGTATACATATGACAAGTGACAAATGACAGCAGATGACATGAGACGTATAACAGATAATGATGACAATCAGTAGATGACAGATAACAGATTTTGTGTAACACAGAATAAATCACCTATTGACAAATGACAGATTATAGGAAATTATTGCTAAATAATAAATGATATGAATGACATGACATAATTGCATAATGGAGTTTCGCCAAGTAGCAGCCTCATCAACTCAATATTTGAATGACATGTGCAAAATTATAGATGATAATTAATTTCATTAAAAAATTGTGAACTTTACATTTTTTTGAAAATTTACAATTTTGCTATTTAAAATAAATCTTAGAAAACCAAAACCGGCTCCAAACAAGTGACAAATGACAGATGACAGTTGACGAAAGTTAGATGAAAGATAAGGGACGATTAATGTTAGATATTTAATTGCAAGAAAAAATAAGTGACAAATAATAAGTAGATGACATAATGACAGATAATAATTATTGACAGAAAACAGATTATTAAATTACAGATAAAAGCCAATACATGAGAAGTGCTAGATGACGAATGTAGATGGCGTTCTATTTTTATCACAAGTGGCGTATGACAAATATGAAAAATGTCTGATGTTAAGTGACAGATGCTAAATATATGTTAATAAATGTGAGGTTATTTATGACATACGACAAATGTTAAATAACAGATATACTACATAAAACAAATGACCAATAACAAGTGGATGACAGATGAGAAATGACAAATAAAACATGACAGTTTATAGATGATAACAAATGAATTGTGCAGATCTTATTTAGACGCGAAATGAAATAATACTTTTTAAAATATTATAAACTTTTTAAATAACTAATAAATGACAAGTGAGAGATGGCACAAAACTATTTATAATGACAAGTAATAAATGATTATTAACAAGTGACATATTATAGTTAATAAATTATAAGAAATATATGATGAAAAACAGACGAATTGTTCTAGATTTTTTTTAGAATCAAGAGAAGCAATATTGATTATTTTTTAATGAAAAGTTTGCAGCGTTATAATTTTTTTTTACAGTTTTGGTTAGGTTAGTTTGGGTTGGGTTGGGTTGGGTTGGGTTGGGTTGGGTTGGGTTGGGTTGGGTTGGGTTAGGTTAGGTTAGGTTAGGTTAGATTAGGTTAGGTTAGGTTAGGTTAGGTTAGGTTAGGCTATCATGATAGGTTATTGACGGATTCCAAATATCTGGTAATAAATGGTAGGTTATTTATTATAATAAGACAGAAACCAAGTAACAAACATACTACAGATACAAATGACGGATAACAGGTAGATGACAGATGACAGATGACAAATGATAGATGTCAGTTTACAGATGATAATTGACTAGTGTAGATAGAACCTAATTTATAACAATTAAAAAACGCGATATAAAATATAAAATTTTTTCATCTTGGAAACTTTTTAAATAATTAATAAGTGACGAGTGAAAGTTGACATAAAACTAGTTATAATGACAGGTGATAGATGATAATCCACAAGTGACATATTAAAATGCAATATATTAATTTTTGGAATCAAACGAAGCAAAATCGATTTTTTTAAATTAAATGTTTTCAACGTTATAATTTTGTTTACAATGAAGTTACACAGATTGTTCTATAGTATATTAAAAATATATGAATTTTAAGTATTATAACAAATTTTTTATGTAATCTCATTAGACAGGAATTGTTTTAGATTGTTCTGAGTCAAGAAAATTAATTTTATTTTCAGTTGATTGTAGTGTTGTGTTATTATAGTGCGACACAAATCTATCATACGATGAGTTGATATTCCGCGAGGCTCCATTATTAGACCCATTATTTTTATTATAACATATTATGATCTTAAAAATTGTGGGTTGAAGAATATTTAATATAATAACCTAATGACATTAAGAGCATTTATATTATCTAATAAAAAATTATCGATCTAATAATGGAGCCTTGCGGAACACCTACTCTGTATGATAGATTTGTGTCGCACAATAAAACAATTAACTGAAAACTATTTTTAAGCACATCTATAACATGTTTATAAATAAAATAATGGATATAGAAGTATTATTATATATCAGATAAAATATATTCTAGAAAACAGAGATTAGTTTATAAAAAAAAACTGATTAATTATTAATTTCAATAAAACTACTATTTTCATTCTCTGCAATAATAATAATAGTATTATTATTATTATTATTACATTCGATAAGTAAACGGTGAAATAATTAATTACTGGAAACTTTTACCATCGTCAAACAATTGCTTAATCTAAACGAAGTTACCCCGTAAACTTTTCTCGTTTATTTCCGCACCGCTAATTCTAAGTATAATCCGCGTTCTGGGTCAACATCACGGAAACGAGTTCTCAATTGCGTTCGGCCCCTATTTCTTTTTTTTTTTCGCTATTCAATGTCCCCGTGAATGGACGAGAAGGAGCACTCGAACGCGACACGAAAGGCTTTACGTAACAATAACGAGTAAGGTGGGAAAAGGGTGGTCGTAAATTGCGCGGAAATAATAATAACCAATGATAATTATAAAGAATGCGAGGCTATTTTTGGTCGTAAAGTGGCGCTCGGTTTTATTTTTAGTTTGAACAGAGGGGGTGCGTTCACCTTCGAAGTTAAACGACATTAGAAGATTTAATTGATTGTAATGATATTTTTGGAATATTTATATGTGTAATAATTTTATACCTACACCAAAAATAAGGGGATAAGAAGTAATAAACAAATGTAGGAAAGGTATTGTAGTTTCTGGGATGCTTTCGTGGATCGGTCGCGTCGTGGCATAAATTTTCCCAGCGATAAAGTTCATTGGCCATTACGGAGGAATCGATCCCATCTCTATGTTTGTGTCAAAAACAAGGTATGACTCACCGAAGAAGGAACGGGGCAGTGGTGGCGGAGGAGCCGGGACCGACACGACGGCGGGGTCGTGAGTTCCACTCTCCATTCAATCCTCTCTCTCTCTCTCTCTCTCTCTTTCGCAATATCTCCTCTCTTTTCGACTTTCGACCGAAACGAAAACATTGCCCCGATTTTAAATTCCGAATTTAGATATCCACCACACACACACACACACACATCCACCGGGGTGGTTTAGATAGATGGAAGTATCCCAGTTTCGACGTACGCAAACAATACTAATCGATCGGTTCGAATCCGGGGCGAACCGTTTGCGGTGATTGATTGATAATTGCGGCCATCAAAACAAAGAATCGTCTAGATGCCACGGCGGAAAGGAGACTGATGAATGGGTCTTACTACCGTCAATGCTCGTATTTCTAATCAATTAATTGATTTTAATACCTCAGTGAAATTACACAAGATTAATATACAATGAGATTTATTTCTTCATTATTTTATATTACCTTTAATATCTGGATCGATTTTTTTGAAGATATTTGATTACCACTATGATGGAGCAAATTTAATTAATCACATCAATTAACTCAAACTGTTTGTACATGGGGACGAGCGTATATTATCTAATTAGCTGATTATAATTATAACGCAATGGATGTGAGATTGGGAACAGATTGTACCTGTTTGACGTTTGGATTGGAGTGTTTACCACTTAATAAAGTCGAGCATGGTATCGATGAGAGGAAGGAGGGGAGGCGCTATTATCAATTAATTAGTGCGACAGGCATATGGACAAGTAATAAAAGTGATTATGGTGATTGTTGACATGAAATTAATCGATGTATTTTCTCTTAATTTAATTTCATTTCATATAAACGAAATTAGAGCTCAATTCGAAAAAATCAAATTCGCTTCGCTTGATTCAAAAAATTCTTATAAAATTTCCCCAAAAATTTGTAGAAATACTAAGAATTTATACATTTTTACTACGCTGTAAAATAATTGATAAATCCTGTATACAAAATTACAGTACTTCAAACTTGCAATTAGAAAAAAATCAAATTCGCTCCGCTTGGTTAACAAAATTCTTAAACAATTTCTGCTTAAAAAATTTACCTAAAAATTTGTAAAAATACTCAGAAATTTTACTTTTTTAACAATACAGTAAAACAATTAATGGGTTTAAACTATAAACTAAATCACAGCGCTTCAAACTTTCAATTAGAAAAAATCAAATTCGTTTCGCTTCGTTCAAAAAATTCTTAAACATATTCTGCCCAAAGAAAATACCTAAAGATTTGTAAGAATTTATTTGCTTTTATTATACAGTAAAACAATTGATGTACTTTTACTCTAAACAAAATTACAGCGATTCAAACTTGCAACTATAAAAAATCAAATTCGCTTCGCTCGGTTAAAAAAAATCTTAAACAATTTCCGCCAAAAGAATTTATCTAAAAATTTGTAAAAATACTCAGAATTTACATTTCTTTGCTATACGGTAAAACAATTGATGTAACTTAACTACCAACAAAATTACAGCGGATCACACTTGCAATTCGAAAAAATCTAGTTCGCTTCGCTTGTTTCAAATTTTTTTAACAATTTCTGTCCAAAGAATTTTTCTAAAAATTTGTTGAAATATTCAAAATTAATAGTTTTTTACCACACAATAAAATAATTAATGTTACTTTGCCATAAACAAAATTACAGTGCTTCAAAATTGCAATTTGAAAAAGTCAAATTCGCTTCGCTCGTTTGGTTTAAAAAATTCTGTATTAATTTCTGTCCACAAAATTTAACTAAAAAATTGTAAAAATACTCAAAATGTATATCTTTCTACCACACAATAAAATAATTGATGTAACTTAACCATAAACACAATTACGACGCTTTAAACTGACAATTCGAAAAAAACAAATTCTCTTCACTTGGTTCAAAAAATTCTTAAAAAAATTCCGCCAAAAGAATTTATTTAAAAATTTGTAAAAATACTCAGAATTTATATTTTTCTTACATATTATAATACAATTAATGTAACCTAACTATAAACAAAATTACAGCGCTGCAAACGTTCAATTAGAAAAAATCAAATTCGCTTCGCTTCGTTCAAAAAATTCTTAAACAATTTCTGCCCAAAAAATTTACCCAAAAATTTGTAAAAATACTCAAAATTTATATTTTTATATTACGTAGTAAAACAATTAATGTAACTCAACTTTAAACAAAATTACAGCGCTTCAAACTTGTAATTCGAAATAATCAAATTCGCATCGCTTGGTTTAAAAAATTCCTAAACAATTTCTGCGTAAAGAGTTTACCTAAAAATTTGTAAAAATACTTAGACTGTATTAATTTTTATGAAACAGAAAAAACAATTGATGTAACTTAACTATAAACAAAATTACAGCGCTGCAAACTTTCAATTCGAAAAAATCAAATTCACTTCTCTAGGTTTAAAAAGTTCTTCAAAAATTTTTGGGCAAAGAATTTACCTAAAAATTTGTAAAAATCCTCAGAATTTATATTTTTCTAATATACAGTAAAACAATTGGCATGACGTTACTACAAACAAAATTACAGCGCTACAAACTTAAAATTCACAAAAATAAAATTCGCTTCCCTCGATTCAAAAAATTTTCAAATAGTTTTTTCTTAAAGAATTTACCTAAAAAATTGTAGAAATACTCAGAAATGATATTTTTTTACTGTACAATAAAACAATTGTTGTATGTTAACTACAAACAAAATTACAGCGCTGCAACTATTCAACTAGAAAAAAACAAATTCGCTTCGCTTGCTTCAAAAAATTCTCAAACAATTTCTGACAAAAAAATTTTTTCTAAAAATTTGCAAAAAGACTCAGAATTTATATTTATCTAACACATAATAAAAAAATTGATGTAACCTAACTATAAACAAGATTACAACGCTTCAAAGTTGTAATTCGAAATAATCAAATTCGCATCGCTTGGTTTAAAAAATTCTTAAACAATTTCTGCGCAAAGAATTTAGCTAAAAATTTGTAAAAATACTTAGAATATATTAATTTTTATGATACAGTAAAACAATTGATGTAACTTAATTATAAAAGAAATTACAACGCTTTTAACTGGCAACTCGAAAAAATCAAATTCGCGTCGCTTGTCTCAATTTTTTTTAACAATTTCTGTCCGAAGAATTTACCTTAAAATCTGTAAAAATACTCAGAATTTATGTTTCTTTACTATACGGTAAAACAATTGATGTAACTTAACTATCAACAAAATTACAGCGCTTCAAACTTGCAATTCCAAAAAATCAAATTCGCTTCGCTTGTTTCAAATTTTATTTTAACATTTCTGTCTGAAGAATTTTTCTAAAAATTTGTTAAAATACTCAAAATTAATATTTTTTACCACTCAGTAAAATAATTGATGTAACTTAACCATAAACAAAATTACAGCGCCTCAAATTTGCAATTCGAAAAAATCAAATTCTCTTCGCTTGGTTCAAAAAGTTCTTAAACAAATTCTGCCCGAAGAATTTACCCAAAAATTTGTAAAAAAAACTCAGAATTTACATTTTTATATTACGCTGTGAAACAATTGATGTAACTTAACTTTAAAGAAAATTACAGCGCTTCAAACTTGTAATTCGAAATAATCAAATTCGCTTCGCTTTGTTAAAAAATTCTTAAACAATTTCTGCGTAAAGAATTTACCTAAAAATTTGTAAAAATACTAAAAAATTTATTATTTTTCATCATGCAGTAAAATAATTGATGTAATTTAACGATAAACAAAATTACAGCACTTCAAACTTGCAACTCGAAAAAATCAAATTCGCTTCGCTTGATCAAAAAACTTCTAAAACAATTTCCGCCTAATTAAAATTTGTAAAAATTTTCGGAAAAGACTTAGAATTTATATTTATATAACACATAATAAAACAATTGATGTAACCTAACCATAAACAAAATTACAATGCTTTAAACTGGCAATTCGAAAAATTCAAATTCTCCTCGCTTCGTTTAGAAAATTCTTAAACAATTTCTGTTCGAAGAATTTACTTAAAAATTTGGAAAAATACTTAGAATCTATATTTTTTATCACTTAGTAAAACAATTGATGTAATTTAATTATAAAAAAATTACAGTGCTTCAAACTTTCAATTCAAAAAAATTAAATTCGCTTTGCTTGATTCAAAAAATTCTTAAACAATTTCTGCCAAAAGAATTTACCCAAAAATTTGTAAAAATGCTCAGAATATACATTTTTATATTACACAGTGAAACAATTGATGTAACTCAACTTTAAACAAAATTACAGCGCTTCAAACTTGTAATTCGAAATAATCAAATTCGCATCGCTTGGTTCAAAAAATTCTCAAACAATTTCTGCCTAAATAATTTACCTAAAATTTTTTATAAATATTCAGAGTTTATATATTTCTACTACGTAGTAAAACAATTGATGTAACCGAACTACAAACAAAATTACAGCGCTGCAAACATTCAATACGAAAAAATCAAATTCGCTTCTGTTGTTTCAAAAAATTCTTAAACAATTTGTGCCCAAAAAGTTTGCCTAAAAATTTGTGAGAATACTCAGAATTTATATTTCTCTATAATACAATAAAACTATTGATGTAATCAATAAACTAAATTACAGCTCTGCAATCTTTCAATTCGAAAAATCAAATTCACTTCTCTAGGTTTAAAAAGTTCTTCAACAATTTTTGACCAAAGAATTTACCTAAAGATTTGTAAAAATCCTAAGAATTTATATTCTTCTAACATACAGGGAAACAATTGGTATGACGTCGCTGCAAACAAAATTACAGCGCTACAAATTTAAATCTCGCAAAAATAAAATTCGCTTCGCTTGATTTAATAAATTCTCAAACAAGTTTTGCCTAAAGAATTTATCTAAAAAATTGTAGAAATACTCAGAAACTATATGTTTCTACTATACAATAAAACAATTGATATAACTTAACCATAAACAAAATTACAGCACTCCAAACTTGCAATCCAAAAAAATAAAATTCGCTTCGCTTGGTTTTAAAAATTCTTAAACAAATTCTGTGCAAACAATTTACCTAAAAATTTGTAAATGTACTCAGAATTTATATTTTTTTACCATATAGTAAAACAATTGATGTGACTTAACTATAAACAAAATTACAGCGCTGCAAACTTTTAATTAGAAAAAGTCAAATTCGCTTCGCTTGGTTCAAAAAATTCTCAAACAATTTCTACCCAAACAATTTACCTAAAAATTTGTAAATATATTCAAAATTTATATTTTTTTATCATACAATAAAACAATTGATATAACTTAACCATAAACAAAATTACAGCGCTCCAAACTTGCAACCAAAAAAAAAATTGCTTCTCTTGTTTAAAAAAATTCTTAAACAATTTCTGCCCATAGAATTTAGCTAAAAATTTGTAAATATATTCAGAATTTATATCTTTTTACCATACAGTAAAACAATTGATGTAACTTAACTATAAACAAAATTACAGCGCTGCAAATATTCAATTAGAAAAAATCAAATTCGCTTCGCTTGCTTCAAAAAATTCTTAAACAATTTCTGTCCGAAGAATTTATCTAAAAATTTGTAAGAAGACTCGGAACTTATATCTTTCTACCGTACAATAAAACAATTAATGTGACTTAGCTATAAACAAAATAACAGCACTGCAAACAATCAATACGAAAAAATCTAATTCGCTTCTATTGTTTCAAAAAATTGATAATTATATGATCCTTTATATATATATATATATATATATATATATATATATATATATATATATATATATATATTTGTTTTTTTTTCTTTTATTTCGTAATTATATGTAGTTTTGTATTTATTGACAATTGTAATACATTGAATTATGTCTTTTTACAAATAAAGTTATTTAATTTAAAAATTCTTAAACAATTTCCGCCCAAAGGATTTACCTAAAAATTTGTAGGAATATTCATAATTAATAATTTTATATCATACACTAAAATAATTGATGTTACTTAACCATAAACAAAATTACAGCGCTCCAAACTTGCAATCCAAAAAAATGAAATTCGCTTTGCTTAGTTTAAAAAAATTCTTAAACAATTTCGGCCCAAATAATTTACTTAAATATTTGTAAGAATACTCAGAATATATATATTTTTATACCATACAGTAAAATAATTGATGTAACTTAACTATAAACAAAATTACAGCGCTGCAAACTGACAACTCGAAAAAATCAAATTCGCTTCGATTGGTTCAAAAAATTCTTAAACAATTTCTGCCAAACGAATTTGCCTAAAAATTTATAAAACTCTTCAAAATTTATATTCTTCTAACATACAGTCAAATATTTGATGTGTTGTAATTACAAACAAGATTTCAGCTCTGCAAACTTACAATTCGAAAAAATCAAATTTGCTTCGCTTGGTTCAAAAAATTCTTAAACAATTTCTGTCGAAAGAATTAACCTAAAAAAATTTTAATTTTACTCAAAATTTATATTCTTCTACCACGCACTAAAACAAGTGATGTAACTTTATTATAAACAAAATTACAGCGCTGCAAACTTTCAATTAGAAAAAAATCAAATTCGTCGCCCATTATTGGACTATGGTTGTGCCCTCTATCCCAATCCCAACAATCCAACCTCCCACAATATCGAAGTTAGCGAGCGAGCATCCCTCCGTACCCTAACAAAACTCCGTCATCCTCTTAATCCCTTACACAATCCTTCTAACCAGCTCCTCTATGATACCACTTTAGTTATCCCCATCCTAGAACGTCTTCGATTCCTATCAGAAAAATTCTCCAAAAATCCTTTCAACTTTCACATATTATCCTTATATTGTATTCCTAGAAATCCTAGTGTAAACCCCAAATTTAAAAATCCTAATTCAACCATATTTGATTTTATCTCATCGTTTCATCCATCTACGCATTAACGACTGACGCCATATGACCGGACAAAACAAGGCAGAAAGACCTCTGGTCGATAGCCTTTTGACGAACTAACTCACTAACACATCATCCATTATTCATTATTTAAATGTAAATATGTATAGTTTGTCAATAAAAATGTGTATATATATATCAAATTCGCTTCGCTTCGTTCAAAAAATTCTTAAACAATTTTCGCCCAAAAAATTTACCCAAAAATTTGTAAAAATACTCATAATTTATATTTTTTTACTACACAGTAAAACAATTGATGCAAGCTAACTATAAACAAAATTACAGCGCTGCAACCTTTCAATTCGTAAAAATCAAATTCGCATCGCTTGATTCAAAACATTATTAAACAATTTCTGTAAAAATAATTTACCCAAAAATTTGTAGAAATACTCAAAATTTATAGTTTTCCACCATACAGTAAAATAATTATTGTAACTTAATTATAAACAAAATTACAGCGCTGCAAACTTTCAATTCGAAAAAATCAAATTCGCTTCGCTTCGTTCAAAAAATTCTTAAATAATTTCTGCCCTAAGAAAATACCTAAAAATTTGTAAAAATACTTAGAATTTATTAGTTTTTATCATATAGTAAAACAATTGATGTACTTTAACTATAAACGAAATTACAGCGATTCAAACTTGCAACTCAAAAAAATCAAATTCGCTTCACTCGGTTAAAAAAATTCTTAAACAATTTCCGCACAAATAATTTATCTAAATATTTGTAAAAATACCCAGAATTTACATTTCTTTGATATACGGCAAAACAATTGATATAACTTAACTATCAACAAAATTACAGCGGTTCAAACTTGCAATTCGAAAAAATCTAGTTCGCTTCGCTTGGTTCAAAAAATTCTTAAATAATTTCCGTCCAAAGAATATACCTTAAAATTTGTGAAAATACTCAAAATTAATATTTTTCAAACATACAGAAATACAATTGATGTAACTTAACTCTTAAGCATTTTATTGTAACTGTATACTCTTCAGTAGACTTAATTAATTAATTAACTTGAAACATTTTCCACGACACCGACTGAAACGAATTTTCGGCGTTTGGTGTATCCACGTCGGAATATCAAGCTGTAACTGCGGACGGAATAATTCTGGGCTAATTAACAAAAGCGAGTGCTCATTTTTAATCACATTAAAGGAATTAATCGGCACCGCGGCGGTCGGCATTCAACAATTTTCAAGGGCTATTAATAAACGCGCGCCCCCTCATTCGTAAATAATTAATTCGCGGATCGATGGAGCCGGAACGGAAATTAATAAATAAACATTTTTGACCCACATTTTCACCCCGCCGCCCCGCGAAAATCACGGAACGAACGAGTGCTGATTAGGCGGGATGAAGGCCGCGTGTGATTCATCATGAATCACATTGGGGTCGGCTAATTGCACTTCTGGTTATTTCTAATTGTAGCTAATCAGCTATGCAGGGACTGGGATCTGTGTGTTTGTGTGCGTAGTTATTTTTTTTCTGCGCCCCCTGCATTCCAATTAGTGATGCATCGCTCGGTTTCTGCTTAAACGCTAAATCATAATTAGGCTGATGTAAATGGAAGTAATAAAAGAATAATACAGATTGTTACAATAAATATAAATACTTTTGTATTTAGTCACAATTGTTGGTAATAATAATAATACTACTACAGCGAAAAATTGTATACATTTAGTGTACTTATAGTACGTGTCACTTTATATCTATAAATAACTCGAAAATATGATTGAAATAAAGAGAAAATGTACGAAATTGAGTCCTCTATAAAAATGTTACGTAACATTTTATAGCGCGCGCCCTTCAGACACACTAATAAAAATATATTACATTATTACGTCCTACATTCGTATTTATGTATGTTTCCAATAAAAAAAAAATACATACGTTTATATGAAAATATGAAAATATATACACTCTCTTATCCACTGGTATATCATAATAAAGAAACGTATTTTTAACAGAGTATTAAGTAATCAATTGATATATATTGAATTGTAAATGTATTCGATAGTACTTGACGAATTCAAAAATACGAGGGATGGTCAGATGTCATTTTCTTCATAACTTTAGTCTTCTTAAAATGCCTTAACTATTATCTGCAAACGGTTAATCTGCATTATCAAGGATCAACTGTCAGTATTAATTATCAACTGGTGAATATCAATTGTGTTTTTACGTTAGGTTTCCTTATGTTGTCATCTGTCATCTTTCATCTATGACGTGACAGATGACAGATGGCAATCATCTGTCATTTGTCACATCATCTGTCATCGGCCATTTATTATCTGTCATTAGTCATCTCTCATATGTCATCAATTTTTTTTTCAGTTTCCATTTGTTTTCTCAAAAATTTAAATTGAAAAAAAACTTAGAAAACACATTTTTAAGCAAATTGTGCTGATGTCAATTATTTTAAAATCAATTTCTACTGTCAATTGTCAACTATGAAATATTAAATAAGTTTTTCTTTTTTTAAATTAATTCTTAATTATTATCTGTAAAGCATTAACTTTCATCATTAACAACTAACTGACACTGACAGTTGTTAACTGTCAACTGCCAAAAATGTCAATATCTTTTTGTTAAATAAATAATTATCTGTAGAATGTCAATTCTTATGGTCTGTTGTCAAACGTCCCTTTTTTAAAAATAACTTTTTAAAATTAAATATTAACTCTTATTTGTGAATTTTAAATTGACAACTGTCATTGTCAACTCTTAAATGTCAATTGTGTTTTTATCTAATGTCAAGTGAGTTTAATTTTAAATTAAATAGTGTAAAGTATAAACTTTCATTGTTAGTTCTCAATTGTTATTTTCTGTTAGACTGTTATCATTAACTGTCAGATGTCAAATTTTCTTTTTATATGTTAAATCAGTATTGATTTTTGTAATTGAATTAACAATCATATGGAAATGTCAACTGTCAATATTTTAGGATTATTTGTTACTATCAATTGTTAACTGTCAAATGTCAAATCGGTTTATTTTTTTTCTAAATTAATAAATAATTATCATCTGTACAATATTAAATGTTATTATAAAGAATTAACTGACGTTGTCAATTGTCAAATATCAAATGTCATTATTAAGAACCAACTGATGTTGTCAATTATCAATTGTAAAATGTTGAGTGTCAATATGTTTCTGTTAAATGAAAAATTTATTTTAGAATATTAATTGTAATGGTCTGTTGTCAAATGTCATTTTCTTTATAATTTTAGTCTTCTTAAAATTACTCAACTATTATCTGTAAACGGTAAATTATCATTATCAAGGATCAACCGTCAGTGTCAATTGTGTGTTTCTTATGTTAGGTTTTATTTTGTTATGTTATGTCATCTGTCATCTGTCATCTGTCATCTGTCATCTGTCATCTGTCATCTGTCATCTGTCATCTGTCATCTGTCATCTGTCATCTGTCATCTGTCATCTGTCATCTGTCATCTGTCATCTGTCATCTGTCATCTGTCATCTGTCATCTGTCATCTGTCATCTGGCATCTGTCACTATCATTGTCAACACTTAAATGTTAATTGTGTTTTTTCCAGGTCAAGTAAGTTTAATTTTAAATTAAATACTGTAAAATGTATACTGTCATTGTTAGTTGTCAATTGTCAATATTTATTTCTGTTTCCGTTAACTGTCAGATGTCAAATTTCCTTTTTCCATGTTAAATAAGTGTTGTTTTCTAAGTTTATTTAACAATCATCTGAAAATGTCAACTGTCATTATTTTAGGATTAATAGTATCAATTACAGTCAATTGTCAACTGTCAAATCGGTTTATTTTTTTCTAAATTAGTTTTTAATTATCGTCTGTACAAAATTAACTATTATTAAGAATAAATTGACGTTATCAATTGTCAAATGTCAAATGTCGGTATTAAGAATCAACTGATGATAATTATCAACTGTAAAATGTCAAATGTCAATACGTTCGTGTTAAATGAAAAATAATCTTTAGAATATAAATTGTAATGGTCTGTTGTCAAGAATCAATTGTCAGTATCAATTGTTAACTGTTGAATGTCAATTGCGTTTTTTTATGTTAGGTTTTTTAATGTTGTTTGGTCATTTGTCATCTTTCATCTATGACGTGACAAATGACAGGTCATCTGTCATCTGTCAAATGGCATCAGCCATCTATTATCTGTCATTAGTCATATCTCATCCGTCAACTATTTTTTTCAGTTTTCATTTGTTTTCTCAAAAACTTAAATTAAAAAATATATAAAAACATTCTTAAGCAAATTGTTCTAATATAAAATAACAGTTTTTTTTCTATTAAATAGGTATTTTTTTAATTAACCTTTATCTGAAAAATGTCAATTTTCATTATTTTAGAATCAATTTTGACTGTCAGTTGACAACTATAAAATAACATAAATAAGTAAAACTTTTCTAAATTGATTCTTAATTACTATCTGTAAAATATTAGCTGTCATCATTGAGAACTAACTGACGCTGTCAACTGTCAAATATCAAATGTCAATTTTTTCCTGCTAAATAAATAATTATCTGTAGAATGTCAATTGTTATAGCTTGTTGTCAAATGGTAGATTTTTTAAATAACTTTAATCTTTTTAAAATTAATTATTAACTTTTATTTGTAAATTTTAAACTGACATTATTAAGGATTAACTGTTATTGTCAACTGTTAAATGTCAATTGTGTTTTTTTCTTACGTTGACTGAGTTTAATTTTAAATTCAATAATGTAATACATAAAGTGCCATTGTCAGTTGTCAAGTGCCAATTGTTATTTTCAATTGTTTTGTTAGATTAATTACCAACTGTTTTTGTTCACTGTCAGATGTCAAATTTCCTTTTTATATGTTAAATAAGTGTTTTTTACGTTTGATTTAACAATCATCTAAAAATATCAGCTGTCATTATATTAAGATTAATTGTTACTGTCAATTGTCACCTGTCAAACGTCAAATCGGCTTATTTTTTTCTAAATTAATTATTTATTAATTATCATCTGTACAATATTAACTGTTATTATTAAGAATCAACTGACGTTGTCAATTGTCAAATGTCAAATGTCACTATTAAGAATAGTGAAATTCAAATTGGTTTATATTTTTTAAATTAATTATTAATTATCATCTGTAAAATATTAGCTGTCATTATTAAGAACCAACTGACGTTGTCAAATGTCAGTTTGTTTCTCTTAAATGCAAAATCATTTTTAGAATAATAATTGTAATGTTGTCAAATGTCATTTTCTTAATGCTGTAAACTATGAAGTATCGTTGTCAGTTGTTAATTGTCAATTGTTATTATCTGTTGAATTAAGTACCAACTGTTTTTATTAACTGTCAGATGTCAAATATCATTTTTATCTGTTAAATAAGTGTTTTTTTTTTTAGTTTGAATTAACACTCATCTGGAAATATCAACTGTTATTATTTTAGGAATGATTGCTGCTGTCAATTGTCAACTGTCAAAAGTTAAATTGGATTATTTTTTTCTAAATTAATTATTAATTATCATCTGTAAAATATTAACTGTTATTATTAAGAACCAACTGACGTTGTCAATTGTCAACTCTCAAATGTCAAATGTCAATTTGTTTCTGTTTAATCAAACAACATTTTTAGAACATCATTTGTATTGTTTAAAATGACTCAAATATTATCTGTAAACTGTAAATTGTCATTACCCAGGATCAACTGTCTGTGTCAAATGTCAACCGTTAAAAAACAATTGTGTTTTTTCTTATGTTAAGTAAATTTAATTTAAAATTGAAAATTGTAAAATATTAATTATCATTCTCAATTGTCAAGTGTCAATTGTTATTTTTTTATACTAACTACTAACTGTTTCTTATTAACTGTAAGATGTCAAATATGTTTTTATGTGTTAAATAAGTGTTGTTTTATAATTGAATTAACAATTATCTGGAAATGTCAACTGTCGTTATTTTAGGATTAATTATTACTGTCAATTGTCAACTGTCAAATCGGTTTAATTTTTCTAAATTATTATTAATTATCATCTGTTCAATATTAAACGTTATTATTAAGAACCAACTAATGTTGTCAATTGTCAACTGTCAACTCTCAAATGTCAAATGTCAATTTGTTTCAGTTAAATTAAAAATCATTTATAGAATATTTATTGTAATAGTCTGTTGTCAAATGTTATTTTCTTAGTAATTTTGATCCTCTTAAAATTACTCACCTATTATCTGTAAACTGTAAATTGTTATTATCATGGATCAAATGATCAGTGTCAAATATGAATTGTTAAATGTCAATTGTGTTTTTTCCTCATGTTAAGTCAGTTTAATTTAAAATTATATAGTGTAAAATAACAACTTTCATTCTCAGTTGTCAAGTGTCAACTGATATTTTTTGTTATACTAACTACCAACTGTTTTTATTAACTGTCAGATGTCAAATTTTGAATCGACAATCATCTGGAAATATCAAATGTCATTATTTTCGTAATTAATTGTCACTGAGAATTGTCAACTGTCAAATGTCAAATCGGTTTATTTTTATGTAAATTAATTATTAATAATCATCTGTACAATATTAACTGCCATTATTAAGAACCAACTGACGTTGTCAAAGTCAACTGTCAAATGTCAATTAGTTTCTGTTTAATAAAAAAACATATTTTTAGAATATTCATTGTAATGGTTTGTAGTCAAATGTCATTTGCTTAATAATTTTGATCTTTTTAAAATAACTCAACTATTATCAGTAAACTGTCAATTGTCATTATCAGGCATCAACTGTCAGTATCAAATGTCAATATTTAAATGTGAATTGTGTTTTTTCGTTATGTTAAGTGAGTTTAATTTTAAATTAAACACTGTAAAATGTCAACTGTCATTTCAGTTATCAATTGTCAATTGTTATTTTCTGTTAAATTAAGTGCCGACTGTTTTTATTAATTGTCAGATGTTAAATATCATTTTTATCTGTTAAATAAGTGTTTTCTTTAAATTAAATTAACACTAATCTGAAAATATCAACTGTTATTATTTTAGGATTAATTGTTACTGTCAATTGTCAATTGTCAAATGTAGTGTCAATTGTTATTTTCTGTTAAATCAAGAACCAACTGTTTTTTTATTGACAGTCAGATGTCAAATATCCTATTTATGTGTTAAATAAGTGTTGTTTTTTTAATTGAATTAACAATCATCTGGAAATATCAACTGTCATTATTTTAGTTACTGTTAATCGTCAACTGTCAAATCGGTTAAATTTTTTTCTAAATTAATTATTAATTATCATCTGTAAAATATTAAATGTCATTATTAAAAACCAACTGACAATGTCAATTGTCAACTGTCAAATGTCAAATATCAATTTGTTTTCGTTTAATAAAAAAACATTTTTAGAATATTAATTGTAATCGTTTGTTGCCAAATGTCATTTTCTTAATAATTTTGATCTTCTTAAAATGACTTAAGTATTATCTGAAAACTGTCAATTGTCATTATCAAGGATTAACTCTCAGTGTCAAATGTCAACTGTTGAAAGTCAATTGTGGTTTATCCTTATGGTAAGTAAATTTAATTTTAAATTAAATACTGTAAAATATCAACTGTCATTTTCAGTTGTCAATTGTCAATAGTAATTTTCTGTTAAATTAACTAAAAATTGTTTGTATGAACTGTCAAATGTCAAATATATTTTTATCCATTGAATAAGTGTTGTTTTTTTTTAATTTGAACACTCATATGGAAATATCAACTGTTATTATTTTAGGATGAATTGTTACTGTCAATTGTCAACTGTCAAATGTCAAATCGGTTTATTGTTTCTAAATTAATTATTAATTATTATTTATAAAATAATAAATGGCATTATTAAGAACTAAATGACGTTGTCAATGTCAACTATCAAATGTTAAATGTCGACTGCTTTCTATTAAATGAATAATAATTTTTAGAATATTATTTGTAGTGGTCTGTTGTCAATTGTCATTTTCTTAATAATTTTGATCTTCTTAAAATGACTCAAGTATAATCTGGAAACTGTCAATTGCCATTATTAAGGATCGGCCATCAGTGTTAATTGCCAATTGTGTTTTTTCTTCTGTTAAGTGGGTTTAATTTTTTATTCAATTTTTAATTGTCATTAGCAAGGATCAACTGTCAGTCAGTGTCAAATGTCAACTGTTTAATGTCAATTGTGTTTCTTCTTTATGTTCGGTAAGTTTAATTTTATATTAAATGCTCCAAAATATCAACTGTCATTGTCAGTTGTTAATTGTTATTTTATGTTAAATTAGCTACCAACTGTTTCTATTAACTGTCAAATGTCAAATATTTGTTTTATGTTGTTTTTTTTATATATAAATTGAATTAACAATTATTTGGAAACATCAGGTGTCATTACTTTAGGATTAATTGTAAGCGTCAATTGTCAACTGTCAAATGTCAAAAGTCAATTTTTAGATATCATGTTTTTTTTCAAATTTAAATTAAATAAAGAAATCAAGTATTTACTGTTACTTCCAGTTGTTTTTATTTATCATGACTTGTTTATTATAAATATTTATTGAAAATTTTGACATCAACTATCAATTTTTTTCTTGTTATACATAAATAGATTTATATTATTAATATTTGTTAACGTCATTAATTAATTAACTAATGTTATTGACATATTTTTGTTAATGTTTTATGTTAAATCAAACAACTGCTTACATAATTTTATCTGAACTGTCATCTGTCGAATACTGTCATTTGTCAATTAAAATGATTATGCGGGAGAATAATAAAAAACATTATTTGCGTATATTTAACTGTTCAATTATTTAAAAAACGTATTTCCCGTCTGGAATCAATAAAGCGGAAATTGGTGGCTGTTTAAACCTTTTTAATACGAACCACCTGTCCCCCAGGAGGGGGATGCAGGATTTCTAATAACGGAGCCGTCGTCCCTCTCTGCAGGCGGGTAGGCCCCATGGGAAATCTCATCAAGTCGCGGCCCCAAGCCCACCCACCCACACACACACACCACACACCTTAATTACAACACAAAGTCACGGCAAAGATGACATTTTAGTCTTTGTAATTACAAAAGGGGGCGACGGCGCTGCACCAGGAATACCAACGTAACAAAAGCCGTATTAAATGGGGAAATTAATAAGGCCACCGGGGGTTGTATGAAAATGGGTTAAGACGTAATAATTTACATAAGATGTGATTGTTATTTTATCAGTACTCGAAGGTATTTGCTTTATATACAAAGACCTTTTGCGTTATGTTACGAAGGAATGTCTGGTAAGAGGACACTGTTGATACGTAGGGTTGTAAACATGATTATTTACCCTGATACTCGATACAGCATAAGCCGCTCCTTCAGATGAGATCTCTCTGAAAATCCCACCCCTACGCAACAAGACGCCTTGGAATTTTTTCAGCAATAAAAATTTTACACAAACATTCTCATACATTAAGAATACACCTCGTTTGTAATAAGACAGCTGCGGGAAATGCCCTTCTTCGTGCACCGTAAAAAAAAGGCGACAAATAATAAAACTCCGAGTGGAAAAAAAAGGGGGGAAAGTTTAGTGCCGTTGGAGAAAATTATCCTGCGGAGGCAAGTTACAGGATATTGCAGTTCTGGGAAAGTTCTCAGAGACACGGATATTTTTTTTTATATTCTGCACTCTCGTACAATCCCAGACGTTCAATTTATGAAAAAGGGGGGAAAAGTGTAAGAGCTTCCTTATCTTAAAATAAATCGCCACTAATAAAAAAAACAACATATATGTGGAGAAAGAAAATTACAACAAAAAAAAATATTTATACTGAAAGTAAGAGTATAAAAAAGGGGATTCGATTTTTAGTTTATGATTTTTTAAAGTACAACAATTATTTCCAACTATATTATTTCCCAAATTAAGAAATAAATTAACATATAATTTGATTAATACTGTTTAAAAATTTATAATACACCGTGTATACAAACCTAACGATAAAAAGATCCGTCGCAACAATTTTATCTCCTATGTTTTATTTTTTATGTTCGTATTTCATATGAAAACCTTTTCTTTTTCAGTTTTAAAATTGCTCCTCATTAAATCGACGTTTTAAGCGATTAAAATCTAAACGTTCACTTTCAAAGTGTCGTTACGCGAACTCGCCCCGCCGAAAAATATAAGTATAACAATAAATTGCGACTTTCGAAAAATAAATGACGATCAGATTGGGTCTGAGGGGAGAACCGTTTACGAATTTTTCTCGCAACATTTTCCCTTCTATTTTTTTTTTTTTTTGCTAAGGCGATTTCGCAGATAAATCTTCGCGTCGTCTGCGGAGGAATCGGTCCTTAGGCGGATGTTCCGATAAAGGACGTAGAATAAATATTTTCAAAGGGCGAGGCTTTTCTTTTGTGTTGATTCCAGACACAATTGCTTATAAAACGAGCGAATTGCAAATAAATGCACCGATTCGATTATATCCATATTGAAACAATATATTCGAGTTTTTATTTGAGTTCATAGAAATAACAATTTTTGTATGAAAGGAATACTTATCACATCATTTACAATTCTAAATTGAATAATCTTTTATTATTAAACACCTAATTAATAATTTCGTACGTAAAACACAATAGAAAACTAATTTTTAAAATAGTTTTATTAATGGCGAATGCGCCGGGCAGAATGCAAATTCATTAACAATTTTTCTTTTAATGCTGGAAACTAAAACACTGTCAGTAATTATAGTTTCATTGTATATGTAGGGTGGGTGGATGGCGCCTATCCCACCTTCAAATCACTACATCATAAACCAGAGATTGTTTTATTTATATCCGAAGTTATTTACACTAGCGTGATTGAAAATTAAGAATCACGAATCGTCGAAATTTGAGTGTTTAAAATTTATACGTCCGAAAAGTATGAAGGTAAAGATAAATTCAAACAAACTTTTGCGATGTTGCATGGATTGGAGGGTGGGATAGAGGCCACCCACCCACCCTACATATACAATGGAACTACAATCACTTACAGTGTTTTAGTTTCCAGGGTTTAAAAATGCACTTTTGAAAGTGTTAATCAATTAAAACAATTATTAACATTATGTTAATAATAATAACAAATTTCAGCGCAGTGGGTAGGATTAGGAATATCATATTTACTGACTGCACCGAAAACATTCACCTTAAATACTTATTTATTGTTACTTACAATAATATTATTTTAACTACGATTTTGAAGTAATTAAAAACTTTAAATTACACTTTAATTTTTATGTCATTTAAATCAACACAAAATTAAGAATTAAATCCATTATTAATTCAATACAACCCTCGCTTATGATGCAGTGATTGGAGGGTGGAATAGTGGCCACCCACCCACCCTACAATAAAACCTCAATTACTGACAGTGTTTTAGTTTGCAAAAATTTATAAAACAATCATTTGATTTTATTAATAAAATAAAATTGTAATTTAGATGATGTAATTGCATTGTGTGATAATCACCACCCATCCTATAACTAACTGTACATATAATCATTATCACTGCATAAGTTTATTAACACCATCAACATTATTTCTTCTTATAATGCTGGAAACTAAAACCCTGTCAGTAATTAGAGTTTCATTGTATATGTAGGGTGGGTGGGTGGCACCTATCCCACCCTTCAATCACTACATCATAAACCAGAGATTGTTTTAATTATTTCCGAAATTAATTACACTAGCGTGATTAAAAATTTAAAAACACTAATCGTCGAAATTTAAGTGTTGAAAATTTATACGTCTGAAAAGTGTGAACGTAAAGATAAATTTAAACAAACTTTTGCAATGTTGCATCGATTGGAGGGTAGGATAGAGGCCACCCACCCACCCTACATATACATTGGAACTTTAATCACTGACAGTATTTTAGTTTCCAGGGTTTAAAAATACTCTTTTGAAAGTATTAAACAATTAAAACAATTATTAATATTATGTTGATAATAACAATTAATTTCAGCGCAGTGGGTAGGATTATGAATACCATACTTACTGACTTCACCAAAAAACTCACCTTAAATATTTATTTATTGTTACTTACAATAATATTATTTAAACTACGATTTAAAACGAAATAAAAACGTTCAATTACTCTTTAGATTTTTATGCCATTTAAATCAACACACAATTGAGAATTAAATCCATTATTAACCTTCGCTTACGATGTAGTGATTAGAGGGTAGGATAGGTGCGACCCACCCACCCTACATATACAATAAAACCTTAATTACTGACAGTGTTTTAGTTTGCAAAAATTTATAGAACAATAATTTGATTTTATTAATGAAATAAAATCGTAATTTAGATAATGAAATAGCAGGGTGTGATAGTTACCACCCATCCTATTTATAACTGTACATATAATCATAAACACTGTTTAAGTTTATCAACATCATCAACATTATTTCTTCTTATAATGCTGGAAACTAAAACACTGTCAGTAATTATAGTTTCATTGAATACGTAGGGTGGGTGGGTGGCACCTATCTTACCCTCCAATCACTACATCATAAACTAGAGATTGTTTTAATTATTTCCGAAATTAATTACACTAGCGTGATTTAAAATTAAGAAACACTAATCGTCGAACTTTAAGTGTTGAAAATTTATACGTCTGAAAAGTATGAACGTAAAGATAAATTCAAACAAACTTTTGCGATATTGTATAGATTGGAAGGTAGGATAGAGGCCACCCACCCACCCTACATATACATTGGAACTACAATCATTGACAGTGTTTTAGTTTCCAGGGTTTAAAAATACACTTTTGAAAGTGTTAATCAATTAAAACAATTATTAACATTAGGTTAATAATAATTATTATTATTCTCAGCGCAGTGGGTAGAATTAGAAATATCATGTTTACTGACTGTACCGAAAACACTCGCCTCAAATATTTATTTATTGTTACTTACAATAATATTATTTTAACTACGATTTAAAAGTAAATAAAAACTTTCAATTATTCTTTAGATTTTTATGCCATTTAATTCAACACACAATTGAGAATTAAATCCATTATTAATTCAATAAAACCCTCGCTTATGATGCAGTGATTGAAGGGTGGGATAGTGGCCACCCACCCACCCTACATATACAATAAAACTTCAATTCCTGACAGTGTATCAATTTTCAAAAATTAGAAACAATCACTTATTTGATGTTATTAATAAATTAAAACCGTAATTGAGATAATGTAATTGCAGGGTGTGATAGTCACCACCCATCCTATATATAACTTCACATTACAAACACTGCTTAAGTTTATCAACACCATCAACATTATTTTTTCTTATAATGCTGGCAACTAAAACACTGTCAGTAATTAAAGTTTCAATGTATATGTAGGGTGGGTGGGTGGCACCTATCCCACCCTCAAGTCAGTACATCATAAACCAGAGATTGTTTTATTAATATACGAAATTATTTACTCTAGCGTGATTACAAATTAAGAAACACGAATCGTCGAACTTTGAGTGTTGAAAATTTATACGTCTGAAAAGTATGAACGTAACGATACATTCAACACAACTTTTGCGATGTTGCATGGATTGGAGGGTAGGATTGAGGCCACCCACCCACCCTACATATACATTGGAAATTCAATCACTGACAGTGTTTTAGTTTCCAACGTTTAACAATACTCTTTTGAAAATGTTAATCATTAAAAAAAATTATTAACATTATGTTAATAATGATAGTTAATTTCAGCGCAGTGGGTAGGATTAAGAATATCGTACGTACTGACTGCACCAAAAACATTAACCTTGAATATTTATTTATTGTTACTCACAATAACATTATTTTAACTACAGTTTAAAAGAAAATAAAAACTTTCAATTACTCTATTTTCATGCTATTTAAATTAACAACAATTAAAAATTAAATCCATTATTAATTCAACAAAACCCTCGCTTATGATGTAGTGATTGGAGGGTGGGATAGAGGCCACCCACCCACCCTACATATACAATGAGTCTTCAATTATTGACAGTGTTTCAAGTTTCAAAAATTTATAGAACAATCACTTATTTGATGTTATTAAAACCGTAATTTAGATAATGTAATTGCAGGGTGTGCTAGCTACCACCCATCTTTTATATAATTGTATATATAATCATAAACACTGCTTGAATTTCTTAACACCATCAACATTATTTTTACTTATATTTCTGGAAACTAAAACACTGTCAGTAATTAAAGTTTCATTGTATATGTAGGGTGGGTGGGTGGCACCTATGCTACCCTCTAATCACTACATCATAAACCAGAGATTGGTTAAATTATTTCCGAAATTAATTACACTAGCGTGATTAAAAATTAGAAAACATTAATCGTCGAAATTTGAGTGTTGAAAATTTATACGTCTGAAAAGTATGAACGTAACGATAAATTCAAACAAACTTTTGCGATGTTGCATGGATTGGAGGGTGGGATAGAGGCCACCCATCCACCCTACATATACATTAGAACTACAATCACTAACAGTGTTCTAGTTTTCGTGGTTCAAAAATACTCTTTTGATAGCTTTAATTAAATAATTATAACAATTACTAAAAATTCTAAAAATTATATTCAACCAAAAAATTTGGTCTAAAATTAGAGAATCGATTTAGAAATAATGTGTTTTTAATTATAACTAAAAATAATTACGATAGCCTAGGCAGAAATTAAGTGGCAATTATTCAAACGTAAATTTAAAGAATTTAAAATGCAATAAGAGCTTTAAACAATTATATTCAACCAAAGACATTGATCTAAAATTAAAGAATCAATTTAGAAATAATGTGTTTTTAGTTATAACTAAAATCAATTCCCATAACCTAGGCAGAAATTAATTGGTAAAGATTCAAACGTAAATTTAGAGAATTTAAAATGCAATCAGTGTTTTAAAAAATTGTAAAAATTCAACCAAAGAATTCGGCCTAAAATTATAGAACAGATTTAGGAATAATTTATTCTTAGTTATGCCTAAAAATAATTACCATAGCCTAGGCATAAATTAAGTGATAATGATTCAAACGTAAATTTAAAGAATTGAAAATACAAACGAAGCTTTAAAAACCGAACAAGTGAATATAATTTTTGTATTGGCAGTGAGATACATAAAAAAATAATTAATTCACCTGGCGTACTCTTGACCTATCACAACACAATGCTTATTAGCGTTATCCTGACCTACCTTAATAAACCGTGAATTAACTTAAGACAGTTTTACGATTTTAGTTGTTCAAAAGAATGCCAGATTAATATAAAAATGTGGCCTTAAAGGGACATGAAATAGGCAAATGATGAAATTTTTATGTAAGGTGGGTGGGTGGCTTCTAAGTTACCTTAAAATGTATAAAACATACGCGAGAATTCTTATTAAAAAAAAAACTTAAATTACGAATTGTATTTTTTTATTATTAGCAATCTGATAAATATTTTTTGCAAACGACACGGCGGTCCGTGATTAAAGTTTAAATGTATATGTAGGGTGGGTGGGTGGCCTCTATCCCACCCTCCAATTAATAAAACATACGCACTTATCCTTTGAAAAAATGCTGCGCTTAAATCACCTGATACAATTGATTTGTAAATATTTTATTGGCGTAAATTAATAAATTAAACTCTTGTTGATATCTTACTAGTTGGTGGGTGGGTTTATTGATACCACAAACCCTACATACAGGGTGACTGACGAAAAACCTTTGGTGCTGTATCTTGCTTATTATTGATCCAATTTGAATAAATAAAACATCAAATTCAATGATTTTTAAAAGACTTTAATATGAACTGTACTGATATTTTTTCTTGCATCCAGTTTTTGACAAAAGACGATCAACTTTTTTTTTAAATTGCACTATATATATATTTTGTACTGATCCGCAAGGAGATTTTTTTCTGAATCTAAATTTGTAAACGATTTTATTCATTCATCAAACCAAAGTCGAGAAATTGAGGATAAAAAAAAAATTAAAAATCAAATACCCATAGTAAACAATATACAGAGCCTATTCCAAATGTCAAAAGTGACAGTGTCAGTCATTGGTGCAATACTTCAATGATTTTTAATAATTTCATAATAAAAATGTTGCAAGATTTCAAAAACTGAAAAACGATTTCTGTAGAAGCACAAAATTCTATTACAGTGTTTGAAATATTGCAACATTTTAATTATGAAATAATTAAAAATCGTTGCAGCATTGTATCAATGGCTGTCACTGTCACTTTTGACATTTAAAATAGGGTCTGTATATTGTTTACAATGGATACTTGACTTTTTATTTATTTTTTTAATCCTCAATTTCTCGACTTAAGTTTGATGTATGGATAAATTTGACTACAATTTCATATTCAGAAAAAAAATCTCCTTGCGAATCAATAAAAATATATATATACAGTGCAATTTAAAAAAAAATGTTGATCGTATTTTGTCAAAAACTGGGTGAGAGAAAAAATAACAGTTCAGATCCTATTAAATTTTTTTTTAAATGGTTTAATTTGATGTTTTATTTATTAAAATCGGATAAAAAATAAGCGAGATACAGCACCAAAAGTTTTTCGTCAGTCACCCTGTATTATAAAATAAAATCTTAATTAAAACCACTGATCGTGTTTTACTGATTGGAGGGTGGGTTTTAGGCCACCCACCCACCCTACATATATACTTAAACTTTAATTACCAATCGATTAAATGTTTTTCTTTTATATTTTACCTTACTAAAAGTGTTATAAATAATTTCAACATTGCGGTCAGTATTTAATGTTAAAATGTATATATGTAGGGTGGGTGGGTAGCTTTAAACATACCCTATAATTTTTAAAACGTGTGAACGAATTCATTTAAAAAAAATCTTGCTTAAATTTAATATTTTTATATGCGGTAAACAAATAAATAATTTATTTAATTCCTACTGATATTTCACTAGTTGAAGGGTGGGTTATACGGTACTTTTTCACCTTGGATATATTATATAAAATGTTTATTACAAATCGTCTCCTCTTTTGTTTTTATTTCGACAATATTAAAGTTTTTTTTGTTATGTTTTTTAATCTGTAACTAAAGTTGAAATATCTTTAATGGGAGAGTGGGTGGCTTTCCAACCACCCTACATATACGTTAGAACTTTAGTTATAAATGAAATTTCTCCGTATTAATAATCCCTTTTGTTTTGATTTCGACAATATTAAAGTTTTTTGTTTTGTTTTGGTTTATTACACAATTCTCGAATTTATTCCGTTTCAAACATCAATTAATCTGTAACAAAAGTTGAAATATCTTTAGTGGGAGAGTGGGTGGACTCCCAACCACCCTACATATACGTTTGGACTTTAGTTATCAATGAAATTTCTCCGTATTTACAGTTTGATAAATATTTAAAAGTAATATTAATTATAGTTTAAAATTATTGGAAACTAAAACGGTGTTAGTGATGGAAGTTTAAATGTATATGTAGGGTGGGTGGGTGGCCACTATCCCACCCTCCAATGAGAAAAACATACACGCGATTTTCATCAAATAAATTTTTAATCATTAGAAAGTTAAAAATTTTATAATTTTCGGAATATATATATATACAGGGTGTCTCGTTAATGCGGGGAAATGGCTGGACCATAGATTCCTGAGGTCAAAATATGACGATTTAACGCAACTTATCTATATCCAAAAATTTAAGGTTAAGCCGGAATTTGCCTTCAAAGTTTCAAATTTTTTTATTTCTTTTGTTTATAACAATTGAACGCTTTATTTGATTTTAATGAAATTTATTAGTAATAAGTACCATAATATCATACATCATTTTAGTTATTTTGGCCATTAATGATTGACAGGAAGTATAAAAAACAGTAGTACCACCACTTAAAAACTAAAATATTTTTCTATTGGTGCATCCAATAAAATCCAAAAAAATCTACTTGAAAGGGCATTAGATTTAAAAACATTTTTGACTCTTACTTGTTTTTGATATCTTGTACGGTTTTTGCACAAAAAATAAAATATGAATATAGTATACACATTATGCACTCATTAATAAGTAAATAAACTTACTCAATTGAATAAAAATTAAATAATATCAATTAATAAAATAAATCAAAACAACATCTAACACTTTTCAAACAATTTTCTTTGCAAAATCCTAATACAAACGAGATATCTGTTTATTCCAAATATGAATAATTATGAACTATAATAAAGTTAAAAATTAATTGTCAAAAGATACTAAATAATAATTATTTTACATAATTTACATTTTTTAAACAAAGACGGCCACGAAAAACATTTATTTTCGATTCGATGAAAAACTTGATTTTGTTTTTACTAGATAAAAAATATATATTTTATTTTTTTGTGGGAAAACCGTAAAAGATATCAAATATTATTAAGAGATGAAAAAGTTTTTAAATTAAATGGTCTTTCAAGTAGTATTTTTTTAGTTTTTATTGGATCCACCAATAAAAAAATATTTTAGTTTTTATGTGGTGGTACTACTGTTTCTTATACTTCTTATTAACGAATAATAGTCATAATAACTGAGATGATGTATTATATTATGGTAGTTATTAAAAATAAATTTCATTCAAATCAAATAAAGCGTTCAATTGTTATAAACAAAAGAAATAAAAAAATTTGAAACTTTGAAGGTAAATTCCGGCTTAACCGTAATTTTTTGGATATAGATAAGTTGCGTTAAATCGTCATATTTTGACCTCAGGAATCTATGGTTCAGCCATTTCCCCGCATTAACGGGACACCCTGTATATATATATATATATATATATATATATATATATATATAATAAATCATAAAATTTGTTAAAATATTTGTTTGAAACAATTTTCACAAAAACAAAAAAATTCAGCGTGAATATTGAATAGGAAAATTAAAATTAGACATAAATTTGAGTAAATCTTACAAATTTTTATTATATGGCAATTGTTATTATATTTTTTTCAGGTCGATTTCGATTTAATTTTCTAGTAAACCTACAGCATTTTAATCTTGTGGCAATTATTTTAGAATAATTGTTTCAAGTGATTTTTAATGTGTAATTTTAGAATTTAGTCAAATAATTTTTTAATGCGATTTTACAAAAATCAATTGAGTTTGATTAAATATTCATAGAAACAGTATAAATAGACTTAATTTTGAGTAAATATACAAGTTTTTAATTTTATGGCAATTGTCTTTCAATTTTTTTTAGTGCAATTTTTAATGTGTAATACTGCAATTTGTTTAAATGAGATTTAAAAACAAACTATTGAATTTTGAGTAAATTTTTATAAAGCAATCAAAACTGAACTTAATTTTTGAGTAAATCTACTCACTTTAGTTTTGTGGCAATTGTTTTTCTATTTTTTGAGTGATTTTTATCATGCAATCTTGATATTTAATCAATTGTGTGTTCGAGTGCAATTTTTTTGGAAAACAATCCAGTGTTGAGTAAATATTAACAAGAAATTCTAAAGTAAATCAAATTTTAAGTAAATATATAAAATTTTAATGGTTTTTCTATTTTTTTTAGATGATTTTTACATGCAATCTTGGAGCAATTAAATGTTTCTTTGAATGCGTTTCTATTGTACAAATAATCTAGGTTTGGGTGAATGTATATAGGAAAACAAAAGATAGACTTAATATTGAGAACATTTTCCAAGTTTTAATATTGTGGCAATTGTTTTGCAATTTCTATCAAGCGTCCTCTAATGTAGAATTTTGCAACTAGTTGTTTGTTTAAATTAAATGTTTACAAAAAAACAATTATGTTTTGGGTAAATATGTATGGAAAAAGTAAAAGTAGACGTAATTTTGAGTAATTTTAGTAAATTTTAATTTCTATATTTTTATGTGCTTTCTAATGTGTAATGTGCGAAATCAATTAAATGTTTTTTTGGATGCGATTTTTATTCATAAACTTAAACAAATCATTTATTGAAAAGTATACAAAAAAAATAATCAATTACTGAATCGCAATTAACTATTTAATTTTGAATTTAATTTCACATTGTCAAAATTACTTATCTCAATCAAGTTAATTTTTTTGTTGTAGACATCAAAGTTATTTAGTTTGATTTTATTGAAATTTAATAACAAAATCTGTTTATGGAAGTGTCTTAATATTAATATCGTGTAGAGGATAACGCTTAAGAATAAAATAATAAATAGCGCTAAAATAATTTTGATTGCGCTTATTTCATCACTGAAACAATTTTTTTGCACTTTAATTTAATTCGAAATATATTTATTTCAAACATAAATGGTTTCATACTTATTCGGGTTTAATTTAAGTCTGAAATTCAATTTTAAACCTTTGTTTGCAGTAATATAAAAGGAAAAGTAAAACTGATTTTAGATAAAATTATCTACAATATTTCAAATTGTAGATAATTCTTGCAAAATTATTTACAATTATCACTCAAAAAATCTCACGCATAAGATTTTACATAATTCTAGAATATATTAAATTAAATTCTATCATTAAAGGCCAATATGTTTACTTTAAAATTTTCACTAAATTTGCAGATTTCAAAATTATCATTCAATAAATTTTCTACACCTTCTGGACAATAATATTCACATAATTGTAGTTATAGTAAAAAAAAATCAAAACTCTTAATTTTGTGGGAAATTTTCTTTAAATTAATTCTTTGAAGATTAAAAAAAAAATATTGTTTGAGCGTAATTATAGAGAATTATTTAATGATGGTTAGTATTTATTTGAAGAATTAATTACACTCAAGTAAATCTAGTTAGCGTGTAACATAGCACCCCCTCGATAATCGGCGGTAACTAAGTTTCGGTGCTAATTTAACACGTGCTGAAACATAGTTTTGTTCGTCCGAACCGAAACGAAGTTCGCAAAGTTGCAAAGTGTTAAATTACGCCCTAGTTACCGAACAGCACTCACCTATTTGCGGAACGTCGTACTGCCTGCTGGCCCTTGGCGATCTCAGCATGAGTTGGGGCGGCTGTTGCTGCTGGGCGACGACCGCGGCGGCGGACGACGAGGACGAGGAGGAGGCCTGGTCGCGCTTCTGCCAGTTGAGGAGTCCCTGCTGCTGGTGCTGGTGCTGCTGGTGGATGGCCGCCGCTGCCGCCACCGCAGAAGAAGACGGTCTACGAAAAGAGTCCCTCTCCAGGTGCAGCGGCTGAGGGGTGGCCAGCGCACACACCCACACCGCTAACACGGCCGCTAACACGGCCCACATACCTTCACGCCCTCAGGTGATCATCGCGCCTAACCATCGGTTACTCCCGTTCCAAAAATAACTATACCTATATAGATTTTCCACTTGTTGCCTGCTTCTGTTCGCGACGGTTAAACTCGAACCTCTCCACCAGGAATACTCAAAAAATATATATATGTATACAACTGACGCTGCTGCAGCCGCCCCTCCGGTGATCAAGGGGCACCGGACAGTCTCCTCGCGCCACCGACCAAACCCCCTTTTTCTGAACTGACTCTGCTGTATATCACCCTCACCCACCCCCAGGAAGTCAAACTTACGGACGCGCTCTCTCCACCCCTAACTAACTCGGTGGTCTCGCAGGGAATTTAGTTACGCGCGTGTTCACACCACCAGTCTCTCAGTGTCTATCGGTCTTTTCCTGGTGCTCTCTGGTGAAGAGCGAGCGATCTGCTCTTGCCGTGCGTGTTATCGACGCTGGAGACGGCTCGCGACTGCCAGCTCCGGCGGCCGCCGCCGTCTCGACCGAGTCCGCCTACGCGCCGCACCCCCCACACCCCACCACCGCCACTCCACCCTACGCGGCCGCTCCTCATTCAACTCTACATCCCCAACTCTCGCACACATTTGACTTCCCTTCACACGTACACAAACTTCTCCAAAAATACTTCAGCGGCTACATTCAAAAATCAAAACGTTTATATATTTTTTTAAACTTTATTTAATTTATTATTATTATTATATTTTATTATAAAAATTCAGCACTTCAGATTGTGTAATAATCATCATGCTATTTATTATTCATTATAAGTTTTCCCTTCTTGTTTATAACATATTTACAAAAGAATACATAAATGAATGAAACACGTACCCAAATTAAGACAGCAAGAAATACAGGCGAAGTTCACTGGTTTCCAATAATCTTCCACTCAGACCCACATCCATCCACTGACCAGTAAGACATGCTGACAGCTTCTGACTTCTTTATTTCGAATATATTGGAGCAAATATGCTTTATTGTCCCATTTTGGGAGATGTATTTGACATTAGTCTGTCATTGTGACATAACCTGTCAGCTGTCATTAATCAACTGACATTCATTTGATATCTGTCACCCGACAGGGGGCATTAATAATCTTCTACGACCACTCTATTAACTAGCAACTGATACATCTATAACTTACCATTTACCATTCCTAAGCTGTTAATTGTCATCTATCAAGTATAAAAATTTATCTATCATTTATTTTTAATTATTCATCTATCAATCAATAGAAAATATTTGACAGTTGGCAGTTGAAAGTTAATAGTTAACAGTTGATATTTGACTGTTGACCATTGACAATTGACTATTGATAGCTAAAAATTATTGTAATAAATTGATTACGAGTTGACACTTTAAAGATGAAAATTATTGAATTGATAGTTGAGAGTTGTCAATTTATATTCAAAAAGGATGATCGTTCACAGTTGACAGTTTAAATTTAACAATTGGCAATTCATGGTGGACAGTTGAGAAGTGATAATTATTAAGTTGGTAATTGAAAGTTGATAGTTGACATTCAATGGATAATAGTTGACATTTGACAGTTGAACAGTTGAAACTGGATAATTCACAGTTAACAGTTGTCATTTAAAATTTGATAATTGACAGTTGAGAAATGATAATTGTTAATTTGGTAGTTAAAAGTTGACAGCTGTTTGTTACTATGTGTTAAATATTATCTATTACATATCATCTATCATTGACACTTGTCTTTTCTTACTAATACTTTTTAATCATTTTAAAGAAATTTCAGTTCATAATTTTTTTCATTGATAATTTATTACATGTCACTTGTCATTAATCAAACACCATCTATAACAGTCATTTATTTCCTATCATGACAACTTTTCATTTGTCAACTTTCATCTATCACTTATGGTGATGTACTAGGTATCATCTGCAATCTGTTATTTGTCATTTCGTCACTATATTCAACGGTGCTAAAGACTAAAAAGAAATTCAATACATAAAAATTGCAAATTTTACTGAAACAAAATTTTTACAATCATGAATTACAATCCACCCTAAAAGATCTATCTTATATGATTTATTATCTATCATCTCTTATCTATTATCTGTCACCTCTCATCTGCAAACCTTTATCATCTACCATCTGTCTTCTGTCATCTGTTATCTATCATCTATCAACGTTTGTCTGTCATTTTCATCATCTGCTATACTTCATCTGTCATTTATCATTTTCATCTGTGAAACCTCAATATCATTTTAATTTGCAATATGTTACTTGTCATATGTAATTTATTATTGTCATCTGTTATTTTTTGTTACTTGTTTGTCATCTGTCATTTGTCATTACTCAACTGTCATTTTTATTGTAATTTCTCATCTGTCATATTAATTGTCATATGTCATCTGTCATTTGTCATTTCTCATTTCGCATTTCTCATGTTTCATCTGCCATTTTCATCGGTAATTTATTATTAAATCTCATCTGTTTTTGTCACTTGCAATTTGTCAAATATTTTCTGTGGTTTACTTCGTGTTAAATATTATATGTCAAGTGTCATCTATCATCTGTCATTGTAACTTGTCTCCACTAACTAATAATTTTGAATGATTTGAAAGACTAAAAAAATGGCTTTCGCTTTAAGTTGAAAATTTTTTACTTTTCATTTATAATTTATTACATGTCACTTGTCATAAATCAGACACCATCTGTAATCCATTTATTACCTACCACATATTAACAGTTATCATCTATCAAGTGCCATCTATCACTTATGGTCATGTACTGTTTATCATCTGCAATCTGTCATTTGTCATTTTGTCAATAATTTGAACAGTTTTAAAATGAAATTCAAGAAAATTACTAATTTTACTGAAACAAAATTTTTGCATTCTTTAATTCCAATCCATTCTATATAATCTATTTTATATGATTTATTATCTGTTATCTGTTATTTGTTATCTGTCAACACTCTGTAATCCTTTATCATCTATCATCAGTCGTCTATCATCTATCAACCATCATCTAGCATCAGTCATCTATCATCTATCATCTATCATCTATCAACCATCATCTATCAACTATTATCTGCCATTGTCATCATCTGCTATATGTCATCTGTCATCTGTGTTTTGTCATTTTCATCTGTCATACCTAAACCAATAGCATTTTCAATTACAATGTATCACTTGTCATATGTCATTTATTATTGTCTTCTGATATTTTGTGTCACTTCTCAAATACAAATTGTTGTCATTTATTAATTGCCATATATCTGACATCTGTCACCTGTTAACTGTCATCTGTTAGCTATCATCTGTCATGTGTCATCAGTTGTCATCTATCAATTGCCATCTACCACTTATGTTCATGTACTATTCATCATCTGTAATCGGCCATTTGTTATTTCATCATGAAATTGAACAGTTCTAAAGATTTTAAAAAAAGATCTTAAAAAGTCATGTAAATTGCAAATGTTACTAAAACAAATTTTTTGCAATCTTTAATTTCAATCCATCCTATAACATCTATATTATACTTATTTATTATCTATCATCTCTTATTTATTATCTGTCATCATCTCATTTGCCATATTTTCTCATCTATCATCAGTCATCTATCATCTATCAACTGTCATCTACTAAATATTATCTGTCATCTGTCATCTTTCATACCTTAATTAATATCATTTAATTGCAATTTCTCACTTGTCATATGTCATTTATTATTGTCATCTGTTATTTTTTTGTCACTTGTCATATACAACTTGTTCCGATTATCAATTATTAATTGCAATATATCTGTCAGCTGTCACCTGTTATCTATTATCTGTCTTCTGTTATCTGTCATTTCATAATTATTATATGTCATTTGTCATTTGTCATTTTTCATCTATTATCTGACATCTGCCATTTGTTATTAAATCTCACATGTTTTCTGCCACCTGTCATTTGTCAAAATATTTTCTGTTATTTAATACGTGTGAAATATTATCGGTCACGTGTCATCTATCATCTGTCGTCGTAAATTGTCTTCACTCACTTATTAAAACTTCAATCGTTTGCAAGACTAAAAAAAGCGAATTTCAGTTCAAAAATTTTATTTGTGATTTATAATTTATTAACGGTCGCTTGTCATTATCAGACACCATCCATAAGTCATTTATTACCTATCAGGTATCAAGAGTTGTCATCTATCAACTGTAATCTATCACTTATGGTCATGTACTATTTATCATCTGCAATTTATCATTGTCATTGTCAGTTTTAAAGACTAAAAGAAAAATTTATGGAAATTACAAATTTTACTGAAAAAAAATTTTGCGAACTTGAATTTCAATCCATCCTATAAGATCTATCTTATATGATTTATTATCTATCATCTATTTTTTATTATCTGTTGTCTTTCATATAAAATCCTTTATCATCTATAATCTATCATCTATCAACTGTCATATGTTATATGTCATCTGTCATATGTGATTTGTCATCTGTTGTTTTTATCTGTATTACCTTAACTAATAATAATTTCAATTGGAATGTGTCATTTATTATTAGTTTCATCTGTTATTTTTGTCACTTGATATATACAAATTCTTTTCATTATTATGTTATTTGTTATATGTTAACTGTCATCTGCCATCTGTGATCTGTCATCAGTCATTTGATATATTTCAATTATCATATGCCATCTATCATTTGTCATTTGTCATTTGTTATCTGTTATCTGTCATTTTTGCCACGTAACAATATTTATCAACTATCAACTTTCATCTATCACGTATGGTCATGTACTGTTTATCATCTACAATCTGTCTTTTATCATTTCGTTACTAAATTGAACAATTTTAAAGATTTAAAGAAAAATTCAAGCAAATTTTGCGAAAACTAAATTTTTGCAATGTTAATTTTCAATACATCCTATATCATCTATTGTATGTGATTTATATCTATTATCAGTTATTTATTATCTGTTATCTCTCATCAGTAATTCTTATCATCTATCATCTGTTACTTATCAACTGTCATTTGTTATATGTCATCTATCATCCGTGATCTATCATCTGCCAACTGTAATCTGTCAGTTTCATCTGCCATACCTTAACTAATATCATTTTTAATTGTATCATTTATTGTCATCTGTTATTTTTTATCACTTGTCATTTAAATCTTGTTCTCATTTATCAATTGCCATATATCTGTCAGCTGTTATCTGTCACCTGCCATCTATCTTCTATTATCTGTCATCTATTATACTTTATCTTCTATCTGTCATTTATTATCTATCAACAATCATCTGTCATTTGTCATTTGTAATTTATCATCGGTGATCTTTCGTCTGTCATCTTTTATAACTAAACTAATACTATTTTCAACTGCAATGTGTCACTTGCCATATGCCATTTATCATCTGCCATCTGTTATTTTTTGTTACTTGTCATTTACAACTTATTCTCATATATCAATTGACATGTATCATATAATATTTGTAAAATGTCAACTGTCATTTAATATTACCTGCACTTAATATCACCTGTCACCTATCATATATTATTTACTTGTTATATGTCTTTTCTCACTTGTCATTTATAAATTTATTTAAAGATTATTGAACACTTAAAAAGAAACAATTTCTCGACTCTTGACATAAATAATTTGTCATTTATCATCTGCATTCTGTTATTCATTAAAACCTGTGAACTGTCATTTATCATCTGTTATTTATGACTTGTCATATATTATATATTTTCTGTCATTCGTCATCTATCATCCGACATTCATTATCCCTAATTATTATTTATCTTATCATAAATCTGTTATAAGTAAAATATCATCTGTCAGTTCTGTCAAATGTCACCATCATCTGTCATTTGTCATGTGTCATGTCATCGGTTATTGAATAGTTTTGTCACTTCACAACAGTTTATCTATTATTATGAAAA
This sequence comes from Ontholestes murinus, assembly GCA_963969525.1. Lineage (NCBI taxonomy): Eukaryota > Metazoa > Arthropoda > Insecta > Coleoptera > Staphylinidae > Ontholestes > Ontholestes murinus. The sequence goes on from OZ018397.1 coordinate 55,162,237, forward strand.
AAGTCATGAACCTGAAATGTGTCATACCTTTACTAATACTGTTTTTATCTGCAATGTCACTTGTAATGTCTCATTTATCATCTGACTTCTGCCATTTATTATTACTTGTCATGTGTAACCTTTTCTCATCAATTGTAATATGTCAACTTGTCATTTATAAATTTATTTGAACACTCAAAAATGAAAAATACAAACTTGTCTGACAATTGACACTAATAATTTGTCATTTATCATCTTCCATCTCGTATTTATTATAACCTCAACCTGTCATTTATCATTAATTATTTGTTATTTATCAGATGTAACGTGTTTTATATTATCTGTCATCTGGCATTTATTAACTCAGATTATTATTTATCTTATGTCACTTTTGATAAATCTGACAGCTGGCATCTGTCATCTGTCATCTGCCATCTGCCATCTGGAATCTATCATCTGTCATATAGCATCTGTCATCTGTCATATATTATCGGCATCTGTCACATATCATGTTTCATCTGTCATCTGCCATCTGTTATCTGTTATCTGTCACTAAAACTTGTTTTACACATGATTGATAATTTGTCATTTATCATCCGCCACAAGATATTTATTATAATCTGTAATTACCATATATTATTTATCACCTGTTATTATCTGTCATTTATCATCTATCATCTGGAATTTATTAACTTTAATTATTCTTCATCTTATGTCACTTGTCATAAATAATTCAGCATATGCATCATTCTCCTATCACCAACACCTTTCATCTGTCATCTGTCATCTGACAACTGCCAACTGTAATCTGGCATCTGTCATTTATTATCTGTCATCTGTCATCTGTCAACTATCATTTGTCATCTGTTATATGCCATCTGTCTTTAAAACTTGTCTTACACTTGACTGATAAGTTGTCATTTATCATCCTCCATATGATATTTATTATAACGTGTCAACTATAATTATCATCTATTAACTATCACCTGCTATTTGTTATATATTATCTGTCATTTATCATCTGACATTTATTAACTCTAATGATTATTTAACATATGTGACTTGTCATAAATAATTCAAATAAACTGTCATCATCCACCATCTGATATCTGCCATCTGTCATTATACCTGTCACCTGTTATTCATCATATATTGTCTATTATTTACTCCGTGTTAAATTTCATCCATCACCTGTCATCTATCATCTGTCATTTAACTTCTTCTTTCAGTATCTGCCATTTGACATCTGTCATGTATCATTTGTCATTTGCCATCTGTAATTTATTATTACTTGTCATTTGTTTATTATCACATGTCATTTATCATACATTAAACATATTAAATATTAAGCGTCACTTGTCGTCTATCGTCTATCATAGTTGACAAACGACAGTTGACAGTTGAAAAATGATATATGATAATTAACAAATGACAGTTTGCAAACGACAGTTAACAGTTGATAAATTTCAATTCATAATTAATAAATAATATTGTATGTTTTACAAACGAAAGTTGACGGTTGACAAATGACATTGACAAATTAAAGTTGATAGTTGATAAAAAATAATTTATGTTTCACAAACGACAATTGGTAGTTAACAAACGACAGTTGACAGTTAACAGTTGTCAAATTTCAGTTGATAGTTGATAAACAACAATTGACGGCTAACAAATTACAGTAGACAAATGACAATTTGATAATTGACAAATGACAGTTGACAAACAATAGTTAACAGTTGATAAATATCAGTTAATAATTGACAAACAACAATTGATGGTGAATAAACTACAATTGACACTTGACAAGTGACATATGATAGCAGATAAACGATATTTAACAGTTGACAAATGATAATCAACAGTCGATAGTTGATAAACAACAAAAAAACAGTTGACAGCGGATTAATGCCATTTGATAATTGACAAATGTCAGTTAACAGTTGCCCAATTAGAGATGATTGATAGTTGGTAAACAACAATTGATAGTTGACAAATGAAAGTTCATAAATGACATTTTAAAGTTAACAGTTAAAAAATTATGACAATTTGTGGTTAATAAACGACAGTTGACAAATGACATTTGATAATTGACAAAATACAGTTAATAGTTGATAATAAATAATTGATGATTCATAAATGAGAATGACAGTTGACAAATGACATTTGATTATTGACAAATGACAGTTGACAATCGAATTGTTGATAAATTACATTTGATATTTGACAAATTGCAATAGATAGCAAATGACAGTAGACAGTTGATAAATATCAGTTGATAGTTGACAAACAACAATTGGTAGTTGATAAACGGCATTTGACATTTGATTATTGGCATATGATACTAGATAAACTACAGTTGATAAATGACAAATGACAGTCAACAGTTGGCAAATTTCAGTTGATAGTTGATACAAATATAGTTTATCAACTATCAACAAACATTTGCAAACTGTTAACTATCAACTGTCGTTTATCAAATATATGTCAATAATAAAATGCCACTTATCAACTGTCAAATGTCGTTTCTCAACTTATCAATTGTTGTATGTCAATTATTAACTTCACAAATGACAGTGACATTAGGTAAAAGGTATTTAATAATTGACAAATGACAGTTGACAGACGGTAGTTAATAGTTGACAAATTACAATTGATAGTTGACAAACTGCAGTTGATAGTTGACAAATGACAGCTGGCAGTTGATAAATATCAGTTGATAATTGAAAAACGACAATAGGTAGTTGATAAACGACATTTGACAATTGATTATTGACATATGATACTTGATAAACGACAGTTGATGGATAACAAATGACAGTTAACAGTTGATAGTTGATACAGTTATAGTTTATCAACTATCAACTGAAATTTGCCAACTGTTAACTGTCATTTGTCAACTATCTATTAACAACTGAATAATATGGACTCCGTTAAATAAATAATAATAATTATTATTATTATTAAAATGTCACTTGTCAACTGTCAAATATCGTTTATCAGCTATCAATTGTTGTATGTCAATTATCAACTACACAAATGACAGTGGCAGTAGGCAAAAGATATTTAATAATTCACAAATAATAGTTGACAAACGGCAGTTAATAATTGACAAATTACAATTCGTAGTTGACAAACAATAATGATGGTTGACAAACGACAGTTGACAGTTGATAATTGACAAACAAAAATTGATGGTTAATAAACGACAGTTACAGTTGAAAAATGATATTTAATAATTGACAAAAGACAGTAGACAGATGACAATTAACAGTTATAATTAATAAACAACATTTTATGTTTCACAAACTACAATTGGTGATTAACCAACGATAGTTGACAAATGATAGTTAATAAATGACAGTTGAAAAACAATAAAAAAAATGACATTTGATAATTGACAAATGACAGTTGACAAACTACAGTTAATAGTTGACAAAATACAATTTATTGTTGACAAATAGCAATGGGTAGTTGAAAAACGACAGTTGACAGTTGATAAATTTCAATTGATGATTAACAAACAACAATTATTAGTTGACAAGAGCAACAGTTGACAGTTGATAATTGACAAACAAAAAATCATAGTTGATAAACGGAATTTGGCATTTGATTATTGGCATATGACAGTTGACAAATGACAGCTAACAGTTGAAAAATTACAATTGACAGTTGACAAACGACAGTTCACAGTTGACAAATTTTAGCTGATAATTGACAAACAAGAGTTGATAGTTGACAAACAACAGTTAGTTGAAAAAATGTCATGTACTTGTCATCTGTAATCTGCTATTTATTATTCCTTCCTAACTGTCATTTGATATTTATCATCTATCTGCTATTTTCCACATGGCTATGCCATAAATTACCTGCAATCTATCATCTATTAGTTGTCATTAGTTGTTAATTATCATCTGTCATCTGTCGATCGTTCTACGTCACTAAATTGAACAGACAAAAAAAAATTAACTGTCAGTTCATATTATCATACAGCGCTTGTCATTAATGAGACACAATCTTTATTAACTACTAAATCTGTCAGCTCACAGCTGTCATCTATTATGTGTCATTTATCATCTACCATCTGCTTTGTTGTAATAACCTAATAAATGCGGTCATTTGTCATCTATTATTTCTAATCTGTCACTGTCATCAATTAATCTGTTAATTGACAAATATTATATATTACATGTTATAAATCATTCCTCACTTGCCATTTATTCATTCATTAAATAGTTTTAATGACTCAATGAAAACTATTGTTTTTTTGATCATTGTCATCCTGTCATTTGTTAACTGTCATCTGTCATCTGTCATCTGTCATCTGTCATCTGTCATCTGTCGTCCGTCATCTGTCATCTGACATCTGTCTTTTGTCATCTGTCTTTTGTCATCTGCCTTTTATCGTCTGTCTTTTGTCATCTGTCTTCTGTCATCTGTCTTCTTTCATCTGTCATTTGTCATCAGTCATGCCATTTGTTATCTGTCATATGTCATCTGTCAAACGCCCAGATCTTTAAGAGAACTAAAACTCTTAACATTTAATCGTTATTAATACTGTAATTAAATATTACACACTTTATTTCGATACATATAATAAACGTGACGAAAGAATTATTCTGTTTTGTTATTATTTCAGTTGTTCTGAAACGTTTCACCCTCGAATCAACCGCCTTGTATATAAACACTCTCGAGTGTACGTTATCATACGGTATTTATGAACGGAAAACGTCGTCCGCAAGATTGTTATTCGTTTATGTGATGTGAATTTGTGTAATAGGAAGCGATCGCTGTAAAGAGAGTGGGTGCGAGGGAAAGAGAGAGAGAGAGAGAGAGAGGAAGAGAGAGCGCCCCCCGAATTAACTAAACTGTAAACAGCCAGAAATATGGATGTCGTTTTTTTCGATTGTTCCCCATTTGGAATAATATCAAGAACAGAACGACCCTCGATTCTATTAGTTCTCGTTAAACTAAAAATATAAAGCTATATATATAAACAACTACTTACATGAAGATATTTACGTCAGTGTACTATTTTTATGGTTGTACAAGCATTAATTATAAAGGAATCGTATTTAGAATTGTAGGAGAATTAGAATTAAATAAAATTGTTTGTTAATCTGGATTACTAGTACAACGCTCTACTCACTGGGCCATTCAGGCACAGTGGTGAGCTTTTAAAATAATATAATCTTTTGGATAGATTAAAATTGTGCATAATATAATTGTAGCTTTAAAATTTTATAAAATAATTACCATATTTTAATAGGAAATTCAAGACGAATATTTGTAAAATGCATTCGGTAATTTAATTAATTGTAAACAAATAATCCCTACAAAGAATTAATTTAAAACTTACAGGATATATACATAATTAGTCTGGTTTTAATATTGAGTAAAAACAATTGCCACTTTTAGCTAGGAAACAAAATGGCTACACGTCAAACTCAAGACAAATGATTAAATAAAATGCATTCGGTAAACAATAAAAATACTTAATAGTTTGTATAACATGATTTAATCTTCGTTGAGTATAGTTTTTATTTATATTGTATACTAAAATATATAACGTTGTAGATGCCTCAGGAATCAACGATACATTCGGTAAAAATAATCTTTATATATATTTAATAAGTATAGCTTTAATATTTAATTAAAATCAATTGTACGCACTTACTGTACTTTAACGTCAAGGCGAGGAATTAATCAAAATACATTCGATAGCTTTATTTCTTTGAAGTATACATCTCCTGTAAAGAGTTGAGCAATTCAATTGGATAACCTTTAAAGGTAATCCGAGTTATATTGGATAGGAATGCCATCGATTATATATATAAAGAGGAAATTCCATTATGAACGAGGAGCAGTTTCATATTTCATCTGCAATTTACACCTGATTGATATCAGAAACTAATTCTCTAATTGCTTCTAAGTACGAACACTTATATAAATTAAATAGTACTTAATTGTACATAATATAAAATATGTATTTGATATATAACATCTTAGTAAATTTCAATTACCTTCCTTTTAAAAAAATAATAATAAAACTTATATTTTGTTCTATTTATAAATATTTCAAACAATTTATATTCCACGTACGTTGGTAATTGAATAAGGAACTGTAACGAAGCGCGTCGGGTTACTAATAAGGTAAGCGGACGAATTTATTACTCCAGTTAATGTTAAAAGGCTTCTGACATTTTAAACATCAGCGCCTGACATTTAACGTGCTCAAATAGAAAACTCGAGGAAATCCGTTTCAAACTTCCTACATACGTGCATTCGAGCATGTTTGTATGTTTTTTTTTTTCGACGTCGAGAGAAAAATTAATAAAGATTAGGGAAGATTTTTCCAATTACCTTTCAGTCGGCGACTGGGGCGGTTTTAATCGCGCCACAAAACCGAGGAATTAACACCGCAGACGGAAGCTTTTCGTGTCGTCCGGAATGAAAACGTGTGTCATGCGTCAATTAATTTGTTGCGCAGAGGTTTCGTACAGGTTTTTTTTTTTTTTAAGCGCCAATCGTCGATGACAACCGTCGAAATGAGATGTGTCACCATTTCCCCCAAAAAAATTATAATCGTAGCAATTAAAACGTGACTCATAACAACTCATATATTTAGAATTGTTTAAATAAAAACGTTTACACTGTTTAATAGAATCTGTAATTTTAATTATTTCATAAGAATTGTGGCGACCTTTACTACGTGGTAATTCACACTACACTAACATAGTATATTAGTGTATTGTATAATTGTTTCCTTCACATATCATTTTCGATTAATGCATGATTCATTAAATAGGTCCAAAGTATGCTGAAAAGAAAATCAGGAGCATTGGACGTAGTACAACATAACGGCTAAAAAATCTTCGACAATAGTTTGGGACAACATCAGGCCAACAATCTGAGAGTCAAGAATCGAGATCGGTCATGACACTTGAAGAAGAAGAATTATTCTAGTTTCATATAATACAATTTTCATTTTTGATTCAGCCTCTCAAACTGGTGTTAAATTTCCACCAAAAAAGGATCTGTTGTAAGAAATCTTAACCCACCAGAATAAATAGTTCATTGACCTTACAAACCATTTTACACTAATTCATAATAAATGCATTAATTTTGAATAAGAATATGCCAACCTAACATAAAGTATATTGTGGTAGGTCAAGAGTACGCCAGCACAATATAAAGTATAGTGAGGTAGGTCATGATTACGCTGGGTCAATGTACTATTCATTGTGGTAGGTCAAGGGTACGCTAGGTCAATTTATAATGTATTGTGTTAGGTCAAGAGTACGCTAGGTTAATGTTTTATTTGTTGTGGTAGGTCAAGAGTACGCTAGTATACTATATAATTTATTAAGGTAGGTCAAGAGTACGCTAGAACAATAAATAAATAAGATACGATAAGTTAATGAATAATTTCTTGCGTTAGATAAGTTTATTATTGTAAATTAAAACTCCATAAGTTAATAAATAGATTATTGTGTTAAAGAGTTTTATGCAAATGTGTTGATTGTAATAAATCAGGTGTAAACTCATTACAATTTTCTTGAGGTAGGTTATTAGTATGCGTTGTAAATTCAGCAAAAAATAGGAGCAGAAATTTTTTTGTTAAAGGCACTGATGCTAAAAGTCAGAAAAAAATAATCAATTCAAAATTATGGGCTAAAATAAATTACTGATAGTCAGAAGTCAGTTTATTCAAATATTATATTTATGTGACAGACTAAGAAGAGTTTATGTAACTGCGCAATTTTGCTAGAAATTATATGCAAAAAAAAACAGATTATTGTTTAAAAAATACTTTAAAAATCCATTAAAAAACAACTTCAAAAAATATCTAAGGCAAAGAAAAATTAGTAAAATAAACACTTTATAAACGTACAAGAATTGCAAATGTTATAATTCTAACTGTCCTTTGTCACATGTAATCTATCATCTACTATTTATCAACAGTCATCTGTCTTTTGTTTATAGATATAAATAATCGGATATTTAAAAAATCTGCTAGTTCTAAAACGAAAGAAAAACTGCATACAGTTTTAACTATTTAAAAACCATTATTTAGTTTAGCAGTTTAAATCAAGTTATATTTATATAAATGACATATTACGTTGACGTCTGCCATCTATCATCTTTCAACCGTCATCTGTCATCTACTATTTATCAAAAGTTATTTGTCAAATCTCAACTGTCTAATGTTGTATGTTTCTTGTTGTTAATAACTTATTATCAGAAGAAAAGAAATCAACCCCAGCTGGGATCTGTCATCTGTAAGCTGCTATTTATCTGTCATGTGTCATATGACATCTGTCATCTACTATATATGTCATCATCATCGTCATTTATTATTATTAGAAAGAAAAATCATGCTAATTGCTATTTGTCACATGTAATGTATTATCTATTATTTGCTATTACAATTCTTTCAATTTAAAATCAATCATCTGTCATCTGTCAATTGTCATTTGATATTTATCAAATGTCAATTTTCAGCTAATATATATGTTTTTTGTTGCCAATAATTTATTATTAAAAGAAAACAATGTAATTAGAAGAAAAAAAAACCAAAAATCTCCCATTTGTCACCTGTCATTTATCAGTCATGTGTCATACGACATCACATCTATCATCTATTGTTTGTCATCATCATCGTCCTTTATTATTATGGGAAAGAAAAAATTGTCATTTGTCACCTGTAATGTATTATCTATTATTTGCTATCACACTTCTTTCATTTAAAAATCAGACATCTATCAATTATCATTTGATATTTGTCAATTGTCAATTTTCAGCTACCATATATTTTTGTTGTCAGTAATTTATTATTAAGAGAAAAAAATATATATAATTAGAAGAAAAGAAAATAACTGTCATCTGTCATCTCAGATCTCCCATCTGTCACCCGCTATTTATTAGTCACATATCATCTGTCATCTGTTATCTATCATCTATCGACTGTTATCTGTCATCTGTCATTTGTCATCATCATCATTTATTATTATAAAAATGGAAAATTATGCCAAATATCATTTTTCATCTGTAATGTATTATCTATTATTTGTCATCAAACTTCTATCATTTAAAATCAAACATCTGTCATCTGTTAATTGTCATTTGTTATTTGTCCACTGTCATCTGTCATCTCAGATCAGCCATCTGTCACCTGCCATTCATCAGTCATATTTCATTAGTCATCTGTTGTCTGCAATTTGTCATCTGTCCTCTGTCACCTGTCATTTGGCATCATCAACATTTATTATTATTATGCCAATGTCATTTATCATCTGTAAAATATTATCTTTTATATGTCATCAAACTTCTTTTCTTTAAAATCTATCTATCTATGTTCTATTGTCATGTATTATTTTGTTATATATCAACTGTCGGATATCATATGTTTTTTTGCTGCCAATATTTTTTTATTTACCAAAATAAAACAATGCCAATTATCTATCATTTGCCACATGTAATTACTCATCTATCATTTGTTACCCAACATCACTAATTTTAAATCAGTCTTCTGTCATCTGCAATTGTCATTTGTTATTTGTCAAATGTCAACTTTCGGATATCATATATTTTTTGCTGTTAATAATTTATTATTAAAAAATAAAAATTATAATTTGAAGAGGAAGAAGAAAAAAATAACTCCAACTGTCATCTGTCATCTCAGATCTGCCATCTGTCACCTACAATTCATCAGTGATATGTCATCTATCATCTGTCATTTGCCATCATCATCATTTATTGCTATAAGAAAGGAAATTTATGCCAAATATCATTTTACATCTGTAATGTCTTATCTATTATTTGTCATCAAACTTCCTACATTTAAAATCAGACATTTGCCATCTGTCAATTGTCATTTGTTATTTGTCAACTGTCATCTGTCATCTCAGATCAGCCATCTATCACCTGCCATTCATCAGTCATATTTCATTAGTCATCTGTCATCTGTAATCTGTCATTTGTCATTTGTCATCTGTCATTTGTCCTCTGTCGTCTGTCATTTGTGATCATCAACATTTATTATTATTATGCCAATATCATTTATCACCTGTCAAATATTATCTTTTATCTTTCACCAAACTTTTTTTCTTTAAAATCAGTCATCTGTCCTATTGTCATTTCTTATATTGTTATATATCAACTGTCGGATATCGTATGTTTTTTTGCTGCCAATAATTTTTATTTACAAAAATAAAATAATGCCAATTTACATTTTCCACCTGTAAATACTCATCTATCATTTGTTACCTAACTTCACTCATTTTAAATCAGTCTTCTGTCATCTGTCAATTGTCATTTGTTATTTGTCAAATGTCAACTTTCGGATATCATATATTTTTTGCTGTTAATAATTTATTATTAAAAAATAATAATTATAATTAGAAGAAGAAAAAAATAACTCCAACTGTCATCTGTCACCTACAATTCATCAGTCATATGTCATCTATCATATGTCATCTGTCGACTGATATCAGTGATTTTTTATCTGTTATCTATAGTCTGTCATTTGCCACTATCTTCATTTATTACTATAAAAAAGGAAAATTATGCCAAATATCATTTGTCATGTGTAAAATATCATCTATTATTTGTCACCAAACTTCTCTCACTTTAAATCAGTCATCTGTCAATTGTCATTTGCTTTTTGTCAAATTTTAACTTTCATCATGTGCTTTTTGCTGTCAATAATTAATTATTAAAATAAGAAAATTATGATTAGAAGAAAACTTCTCTCATTTCAAATCAGTCATCTGTCATCTGTTATATGTCAATTGTCATTTGTTTTTGGTAAAATGTCAACTTTTGGATATCATATGCTTTTTGGTTTAAATAATTTATTATTAAAAGAAGAAAATTATTATTAGAAGAAAAAGATAACCCCAACTGTCATCTGTCATTTCAGAGCTGCCAACTGTCACGTGCCATTCATCACTCATCTGTCATCTGTTAACTATCATCTTTAATCTGAAATCTGTTATTTATCATTATCATCATCATTTATTATTATAAGAAAGGAAAATTATGTCAAATGTCAGTTGTCACCTGTAAAATATCATCTATAATTTGTCAACAAACTTCTTTCATTTAAAATCAGTCATCTGTCAATTATCATTTATATCATCAGACATATGTCATTTGTCATCTGTTATCTGTCAACAGTCATTTGTCATCTAACATCTGTTATCAGTCATTTATCATTATCATCATGATTTATTATTATAAGAAAAGAAAATGATGTCAAATGTCAGTTGTCACCTGTAAAATATCATCTATAATTTGTCAACAAACTTCTTTCATTTAAAATCAGTCATCTGTCATCTGTCAATTGTCATTTGTTTTTTGTCAACTGTCATCTGTCATCTCAGATCAGTCATCTCTCAACTGCCATTCATCAGTCATATATCATCTGTCATCTCAGCTCAATCATCTCTCAACTGCCATTCATCAGTTATATGCTATTTGTCATCCGTTATCTGTCATCTGTCAACTTCCATCTGTCATCTGTCATCTGTCATCTGTCATTTGTCATCATCAACATTTATTATTATAAGAAAAGAAAATTGTGCCAATATCATTTGTCACCTGTAAAATATTATCTATTATTTGTCACCAAACTTTTTTCATTCATCTGTCATATAACTCATCAAGAGTGTAGCAAAGCAAGTATCAATCATATTCCATCTGTCATATGTCAATTGTAATATATTTTTTGTCAAATATCAACTGTCAGATATTATATGTTTTTTGCTGTCAATAAATTATTATTATAAGAAAAGAAAGTAATGCCAATTATCATTTGTCACCTGTCATTACTCGTCTATTATTTGTTGTCGGTAATCTGTCATGTGTCATCTGTTAGTTTTCATATATCATTTGTCATCTATCAATTGATATTTATTATTTTGTCATATGTTTTTTCCCTATCAATAATTTGTCATTAATAAAAAAGAAAATAATGCCAATTGTCATTTATCATTAGTAATTTATCTATTATTTATTATTTATCATCCATCATTTAACATTTGCCATCTGTCATTTGTTATCCTGTCATCTGGCAATTGTCATTTGTTATTTTTGTCATGTTTCAAATTTTAAATGCCAATAGTCATATGTTATTTGCTACTAATATTTTATTTATTGTAGGAAATTATATAATGCCAATTGAAATTCGTCTCATAGTATTTTTCACCGATTATTTGTCATTTGTTATTTCGCTTCTAACATCTGACAACAATCATTTAACAATTGTTACCTAATATTTATTACCGGTTACCTGTCATTTGTTTTTTAGCTTCTATCATCTGACAATTGACATCTATCAATTATCATTTATTATTTACCAGTCGTTATTTGTCAAATATCAATTATCATATATTTTTTGCTATCAATCTTTTATAATTAAAAGAAAAGAAAATAATGTCAACTGTCGTTAGTCACCTGTTATTTATTATCTTTAATTTGTCGCCGGTCATCGGTTAACTGTCATTTGTCATCTGTCATTTACCAATTGTCATTTGTTATTTGTCAACTGTTGTTTGTCAATTGTCAACTTTTCAATGTTACGTAGTTCTTGTTTGCTTTCGATATTTTATTATTAGAAAAAATTAAATAATGCCAATTTCCATTTATAAACTGTAATTGATTATCTTTTATTAGTCACCAGTCACCTGTCAACTGTCATTCGTCATTTGTCATCTGTCATCTATCATTCATCAATTGTCATTTGTTATTTGTCAACTGTCGTTTGACAAATGTCAACTGTCGAATATTATATGTTTTTTGCTTTCGATATTTTATTATTAGAAAAAAGAAATTAATGCCAATTGTCATTTGTCACCTAAAGTTTATTATCTATTATTTGTCATTGGTCATCTGTCATTAACAATCTGTTATTTGATCTGTGTCATCAAGCATCTGTCTGTCAAATGTCATTTATTATCTATTTAAAAATTGCAATCCAGAGTTTAAAAAATTCTTAAAAAAATAACTACAGCAGGAATTGGGTTTAAATTTTCTAAACCTATTAAAAAATAGCGTCTTTATAAATTTTTACCCAAATAATCGACATACGCTACCTATAAACAAAATTAGAATCCATTTTGTTAAAGATGAAGAAATTAAAAATTGCAATCTAGAATTTAAAAATTTCCTAAAAAAATTACTACAATAGGAATTAGGTTTAACTTTTCAGAATCTATTAACAAATCGTGTGGTTATGAATTTTCACTAAAACAGTTGACATACGCTACCAATAAACAAAATTACAATCCATTTTGTTGTAAGTGTAGAAATTAAGAATTGCATTCCAAAGTTTAAAAAATTCTTAAAAAATAAACTACAACAGGAATTCGGTTTAAATTTTCTAAACCTATTAAAAAATAGCGTCGTTATAAATTTTTACCCAACTAATCGACATACGCTACCTATAAACAAAATTAGAATCCATTTTGTTAAAGATGAAGAAATTAAAAATTGCAATCCGGAATTTAAAAATTTCCTAAAAAAATTACTACAACAGAAATTAGGTTTAACTTTTCAGAATCTATTAAAAAATAGTCTGGTTATGAATTTTTACTAAAACATTCGACATACGCCACCTATAAACAAAATTACAATCCATTAAGTTGAAAATGAATAAATTGAAAATTGCATTCCAGAGATTTAAACATTTTTTACAAAATAACTACAGCAGGAATTTGGTTTAAATTTTCAGAGTCTATTAACAATAAGTGTGGTTATGACCTACATAATCGCCTTTGATTATAATTGGACTCATTTTCTATAGTGTTTTATTGATTATCGTAATGTTAAGAAAATATTAACACAATCGAATGAACATATAATTGATATTCAAACGACACCAGCATATCAAAAACATAATTATACCAGATCAATGGCGGTTTAATTAATACGCACTGGCATTTCGACTAATTGCCCTCAAACCTCAAAACCGTCCGACTTATCGAAGTGGCAAACGCTTTGATCTCCCCATCGCGTAAATGTCACTTTAGCGCGAGGATGAATAGAAGAACAGGGCGGAGGCGCCGGGACGCAATTTGTCCCCGACGCTGTAAAACAATATTTTTTTCCACGTACGCCTTTATCGCTCCCGTTCACCCTTCACACACACATATAAAGAGAAAGAAGATCTATTTTCAGAAACAGCAATTATCCACGAAATAAGACGCAGATTGTTGCATACAATTTTTTTGTCATAACAAATATCAGTTAAGGTCGTCACCTCTTATATTTCAACATTCGCACGGAATTCGGAAATGGAATATTGAGTGATATATGTGTACGGATGCGAAGCGTTTGTACGCGTCCTCATTTGCAAGTCTCGTCTTGCCAGCTCGTCACGTCTGCCCTTAAGTTCCAAGTCCTATTATAAACAAGGACCTTACGCGAAACACTCAAGTCTTCTTTAAACTTCAGAGAATTACGTGTATTGTGTGAATAATTATAATGGAAGCGCGGATGAATTGTAATGTCTCTACGAGTAATTGTAATTCTTTACACGTCGACGTCCTGGAAATCGACCCTAAAGAAACAACAGATATTTCGATTTTAATATTTGAATAAACGTGGGAAGGGTTTTCAACCCCCCGAAAATTGTGTTTGTGTGTGTGTGTGTGTGTGTGTGTGGTCGAAGTCGCTTTCCATTGACGTCAGAGCGGCTTGATTTTCCGATAGGGACGTCCGTTGAAAAATACACGTTAATTAGGGCCGGCCGAGTAAAGTAATTTGTTTTTAATCGTTCGTGACGTCAGAGAACCTTATCTGACGTGGAGGGGGTTTGGGGTGGAGGGCGATTCCATTCAAACTTTACGGAGACGACGCGCTTATTATTCGGAAGAAGTTTATCAGGAATCTAGGCAATTCAAATTAACGACCTCAACAGATCATTTAATGGTTTTCAGTTTTTTTTGGTGACAAAAATTTATAGTTTTTTCAGATATATTGTTAAATACAAACAATTGCCTTTATTTACATATTATCAGTGTTTTTTTTTTTCATTTGAGAGATACCAAATGAAATAATGTTAGATGCCTAATAGATAATTAATTAAACATGAGAAAATGATCATTTGTATTATTGTATTTATTTCTAATCATAAATTAATCAGAGCAAATAACATATGACCTTAGACTGATGACATTTGTCAAATGTCAGTTGACAAATAACATAATTGATAGATGACAAATGACAGTTGATAAATAACAAATGGTAATTGACAGATGGCAGAGGACAGATGTTAAATGACAAATAACAAATGTTAAATGACAGGTGACTAGTGACAAATAAAGGTAATATTTTACAGGCGACTAATTACAATTGACATTATTTTCCTTTCTTCTAATAATAAATTTTTGATAGTAAAAAACATCTGATATCCGCCAGATGACATTTGACAAATGACATATGACAAATAATAAATGACAATTGACAGATGACAGATGTTAGATGGCAAATAACATATGGCAGATGTTAAATGGCAGATGACTGGTAACAACTAAAGGTAATAATTTACAGGTGTCTAATGACACATGGCATTATATCTTTTCTTTTAATGATAAATTATTGGTGGCAAAAAACATATGACATTTGACAGTTGATATTTGACAAATGACAGTTGAAAAATAACCGATACCAAATGGCAGATGACAAATCCTATGTAACAATTTGACATTATTTTGTTTAAATTATTTATAGAAAAAACATATTAAAATCGACAGTTGATACTAGATAAATGACAGAAGACAAATAACAAATGTCAATTGACACATGACAAATGTTAGATGATAAATGACAGATAACAGATGGGTGATGACACATGTTAAATGACAAATAACTGTTGACAACTAAAGATAATTATTCACAAGTGTCTAATGACAATTAGCATTATTTTCCTCTCTTCTAATAATAAATTATTGATAGCAAAAAACATATGATACCCGATAGTTGATAAATGACAAGTGTTAAACAATAGATGACAATTGATAGATAAAAGACGACATGTGATATATGACAACAAACATATGACACTATTTGCTAATGGATTCTAAATGGCGTATGTCAAATGTTTTAGTAAAAATCTGTAACCACACTATTTGTTAATATATTTTAGAAATTTAAACCAAATTCCTGCTGTGGTTATTTTTTTAGAATATTTTAAACACTGGAATGCAATTTTCATTTTAATCATTTTCAACTGAATGGATTGTAATTTTGTTTATAGATGGCGTATGTCAAATGTTTTAGTAAAAATTCATAACCACACTATTTGTTAATAGATTCTGAAAATTTAAACCAAATTGCTGTTGTAGTTATTTTTTTAGAATTTTTTAAACTCTGGAATGCAATTTTCAATTTATTCATTTTCAACTAAATGGATTGTAATTTTGTTTATAGGTGGCATGCGTCAAATGTTTTAGTAAAAATTCCAAACCACGCTATTCTCTAATAGATTCTGAAAATATAAACCAAATTCCTGCTGTAGTAGTTTTTTTAAAGAATTTTTCAAACTCTGGAATGCAATTTTCAATTTATTCATTTTTAACTAAATGGATTGTAATTTTGTTTATAGGTAGCGTATGTCAAATGTTTTAGTAAAAATTCATAATCACACTATTTAGTAATAGATTCTGAAAATTCAAACCCAATTCCTGCTGTGGTAATTTTTTAAAGAATTTTTTCAACTCTGGATTGCAATTTTTAATTTCTTCATCATCAACAAAATGGATTGTAATTTTGTTTATAGGTAGGGTACGTCGATTGTTTTAGTAAAAATTCATAAGCACACTATTTGTTAATAGCTTCTGAAAATGTAAACCCAATTCCTGCTGTAGTTATTTTTATAGAATTTTTTAAACTCTGGAATGCAATTTTCAATTTATTCATTTTCAACTAAATGGATTTTAATTTTGTTAATAGGTGGCGTATATCAAATGTTTTAGTAAAAATGCATAACCGCACTATTTGGTAATGGATTCTGAAAATTTAAACCAAATTCCTTCTGTAGTTATTTTTTAGAATTTTTTAAACACTAGAATGCATTTTTCAATTTATTCATTTTCAACTTAATGGATTGTAATTTTGTTTATAGGTAGCGTATGTCAAATGTTTTAATAAAAAATTACAACCACACTATTCGTTAATAGATTCTGAGAATTTGTGCCAAATTCCTGCTGCAGTTATTGTTTTAGATTTTTTTTAGACTCTGGAATGCAATTTTCAATTTATTCATTTTCAAATAAATGGATTTTAATTTTGTTTTTAAGTGGCGTATGTCAAATGTTTTAGTAAAAATTTATAACCACATTATTTGTTAATAGATTCTGAGAATTTGAACCAAATTCCTGCTGCAGTTATTTTTTAAAGAATTTTTCAAACTCTGGAATGCAATTTTCAATTGATTCATTTTCAACTTAAGAGATTGTAATTTTGTTTATAGGTGGTGTATGTCAATTGTTTTAATACAAATTTATAACCACACTATTTGTTAATAGATTTTAAAAATTTGAACCTAATTTCTGCTGTAATTATTTTTTTAGAATTTTTTAAACTCTGGAATGCAATTTTCAATTTATTCATTTTCAACTAAATGGATAGTAATTTTGTTTATAGGTGGCGTATGTTAAATGTTTTAGTAAAACTTCATAACCACACTATTAGTTAATAGATTCTGAAAATTTATACCAAATTCCTGCTGTAGGTTTTTTCTTAGAATTTTTCAAACACTGGAATGCAATTTTCAATATATTCATTTTTAACTAAATGGATTGTAATTCTGTTTATAGGTGGCGTATGTCAAATGTTTTAGCAAAAATTAATAACCATACTATTCGTTAATAGATTCTGGAAATTTATACCAAATACCTGCGATAGTAATTTTTTTAGAATTCTTTAAACTCTGGAAGGCAATTTTCGATATAATCATTTTCTACTTAATGGATTGTAATTTTGTTTATAGGTGACGTATGTCAACTGTTTTAGTAAAAATTTATAACCACGCTATTTGTTAATCAATTCTGAAAATTTAAATCAAATTCCTGCTGTAGTTATTTTTTTAGAATTTTTTAAACTCTGGAATGCAATTTTCAATTTATACATTTTCAACTGAATGGATTGTAATTTTGTTTATAGGTGGCGTATGTCAAATGTTTTAGTAAAAATTCATAACCACGATATTCGTTAATGTATTCTGAAAATTAAAACCAAATTCCTTCTGTAGTTATTTTTAAAGAATTTTTCAAACACAGGAATGCAATTTTTAATTTATACATTTTCAACTAAATGGATTGTAATTTTGTTTATAGGTAGCGTATGTCAAATATTTTAATGAAAAATTACAACTACACTATTCGTTAATAGATTCTGAGAATTTTTGCCAAATTCCTGCTGCAGTTATTGTTTTAGATTTTTTTTTAGACTCTGGAATGCAATTTTCAATTTATTCATTTTCAAATAAATGGATTGAAATTTTGTTTATAGGTGGCCTATGTCAAATGTTTTAGTAAAAATTTATAACCACATTATTTGTTAATAGATTCTGAGAATTTGAACCAAATTCCTGCTGCAGTTATTTTTTAAAGAATTTTTCAATCTCTGGAATGCAATTTTCAATTTATTCATTTTCAACTTAATGGATTGTAATTTTGTTTACAGGTGGCGTATGTCAAATATTTTAGTAAAAATTCATAACTATACTATTCGTTAATAGATTCTGATCATTTAAAGCCAATTCCTGCCGCAGTTATTTTTTATAGAATTTTTCAATCTGTCGAATGCAATTTTCATTTTATTCATTTTCAATTTAATGAATTGTAATTTTGTTTATATGTGGCATATGTCAATTGTTTTAGTAAAAATTCATAACCACACTATTTCTTAATCGATTCTAAAAATTTAAACCCAATTCCTGCTGCGGTTATTTTATTAAGAATTTTTTAATCTCTTGAATGCAATTTTTAGTTTCTTCATCTTCAACAAAATTGATTTTAATTTTGTTTATAGGTAGCTTGTGTTAATTATTGTAGTAAAAATTAATACCCACACTATTTGTTAATAGATTTTAAAAATTTAAACCTAGCTGCTGCTGTGGTTATTTTTTTAGGAATTTTTTAAACTCTAGATTGCAATTTTTAATTTCTTCATATTCAACAAAATGGATTGTAATTTTGTTTACAGGTGTTGTGTGCCAATTGTTTTAGTAAAAATTCACAACCATGCTCCTTGTTAATCGATTCTTAAAATTTAAACCCAATTCCTGCAGTGATTATTTTTTAAAGAATTTTTTAAACTCTCCATTGCAATTTTTAATTTCTTCATCTTCAACAAAATTGATTGTAATTTTGTTAATAGCTGGCGTACATCAATTGTTTTAGTAAAAATTCATAAGCGAACTATTCCTTAATCGATTCTAAAAAACTAAACTCAATTCCTGTTGCGGTTATTTTATTAAGAATTTTTTAATCTCTTGATTGTAATTTTTAATTTCTTTATCTTCAACAAAATTGATTGTAATTTTGTCTATAGGTGGCTTGTGTCAATTATTTTAGTAAAAATTCATACCCACACTATTTGTTAATAGATTTTAAAAATTTAAACCTAACTTCTGCTGTGGTTTTTTTTTAGGAATTTCTTAAACTCTTGATTGCAATTTTTAATTTCTTCATCATCAACAAAATGGATTGTAATTTTGTTTATAGGTAGAGTATGTCGACTGTTTTGGTAAAAATTCATAACCACACTATTTGTTAATAGTTTCTGAAAATTTAGACCCAATTCCTGCTGTAGTTATTTTTTTAGAACTTTTTAAACTCTGGATTGCAATTTTTAATTTCTTCATCTTCAACAAAATGGATTGTAATTTCTTATAGGTGGCGTGTGTCGATTGTTTTAGTAAAAATTTATAAACACACTATTTGTTAATAGATTCTGAGAATTTTAACCAAATTCCTGCTGTAATTATTTTTTTAAGAATTTTTTAAACTCTGGAATGCAATTTTCAATTTATTCATTTTCAACTAAATGGATTGTAATTTTGTTTATAGGAGGCGTATATCAAATGTTTTAGTAAAAAATTATAAAAACACTAATTGGTAATTGATTTTGAAAATTTAAACCCAATTCTTAGTGTAGTTATTTTTTTTAGAATTTTTTAAACTGTGGAATGTAATTTTCAATTTATTCATTTTCAACTAAATGGATTGTAACTTTGTTTATTGGTGGCGTATGTCAAATGTTTTAGTAAAAATTTGTAACCACACTATTCTTTAATAGATTCTGAGATTTAGAACCAAATTTCTCCTGTAGTTATTTTTTTAGAATTTTTTAAACTCTGGAATGCAATTTTCAATTAATTCGTTTTTAACTAACTGGATTGTAATTTTGTTTATAGGTGGCGTATGATAAACGTTTTAGTAAAAATTCATAACCGCACTATTTGTTAATAGATTCTGTAAATTTAAACCCAATTCCTGCTGCATTTATTTTTCAAAGAATTTTTCAATCTCTGGAATGCAATTTTCAATTTATACATTTTCAACTAAATAGATTGTAATTTTGTTTATAGAAGGCATATGTCAAATAATTTAGTAAAAATTTATAACCACATTATTTGTTAATAGATTCTGAAAGTTTAAACCAAATTCCTGTTGTAGTTATTTTTTAAAGAATTTTTCAAACACTGGAATGCAATTTTCAATTTATACATTTTCAACTAAATGGATTGTAATTTTGTTTATAGGTGACGTATGTCTAATATTTTAGTAAAAATTCATAACCAAACTATTTGTAAATAGATACTGAAAACCTAAACCAAATTCCTGGTGTAATTATTTTTTTAGAATTTTTCAAACTCTGGAATGCAATTTTCAATTTATTCATTTTCAACTAAATGGATTGTAATTTTGTTTATAGGTGGCGTATGTCAAATGTTTTAGCAAAATTAGATAGCCACACTATTTGTTAATTGATTCTAAAAATTTAAACCAAATTCCTGCTGTAGTTATTTTTTTACAATTTTTAAAACTCTGGAATGCAATTTTCAATTTATTCATCTTCAAGTAAATGGATAGTAATTTTGTTTACAAGTGGCATATACCAAATGTTTTAGTAAAAGCTAATAAGCACACTTTTTGTTAATAGATTCTAAAAATTTAAACTGAATTCCGGTTGCAGTTATTTTTTAAAGAATTTTTTAAACTCTGGAATGCAATTTTCAATTTATTCATTTTTGACTAAATGGATTGTAATTTTGTTTATAGGTGGCGTTTGTCAAATGTTTTAGTAAAAATTCACAACCACGCTATTCATTAATGGACTCTGAAAATTAAAACCCAAAATATGCTGCAGTTATTTTTTAAAGAATTTTTCAAACTTTGGAATGCAATCTTCAATTTATTCATTTTCAACTAAATGGATTGTAATTTGGTTTATAGGTGGCGTATGTCAAATGTTTTAACAAAAATTCATAACCACACTATTTGTTAATAGATTCTGGAAATTTAAACCAAATTCCTGCAGTAGTTATTTTTTTAGAATTTTTTAATCTCTGGAAGGCAATTTTTAATTTCTTCATTTGCAACAAAATCGATTGTAATTTTGTTTATAGGTAACGTATGTCGATTGTTTTATTAGAAATTCATAACAATAGACTAATTGCGACTATTGAATATTAGATAATTGCATTATTTTTTGTATAATTGAATTAATCACTGTTCGAACATATTTCTCTTTTCAGATTATGTTAAGTGGATTCCTTGTTTTTTATTTCGCTATAATGGGAGCCAAAACTACGTTCCGCAATTTGACAGAAGTGGTGTGCGTGGGCAGATGGATAGATGGGTTGCGTGGGCGACATGGGGCCGAATCTATTCCCACATAATCATACTTTTATAGACGTCGGGAGATTGCATCATGTCCATTAGTCCAGAAGGGATCGAACGTTTAAAATTCAGTGGGTGTCGCGTTGTTGCGATGATTCAGACGAGGCGCCGGAAATATTATTTCGTACACAATGGAGAGGAATATATGAATTTATTACTATTAGCATCATTATATTAATTATATACTATAATTAGATCGTTATTTAAAGATATTATGATGTAAATGTAATTAATAAGAATTTCGATTGCAGTTTAAACAAGATTCAGCGCCCCCTGTCGGCGTAATTGCGAACCAACGGGGATTCCCCGTATTATTTATGAGGTTGCATACATCTTATGCCTGATTTTCCACTTGTGCCGGAAACGGTCGACGGCGGATGCATGCGAAATGAACACACGTAATCGCAAACTTTATAAATTTAGATTCGTATGTGTGCACCGCTTTGTCGCCGCCTAATTTGAAAATGTCAGCGTAATTTGTACTGCCTTGTGATTATTTATTGCATATAGAGGACTTAATAATTCAGTTTAAGTACGAAACTATTCTCATTGTATATTCAACCATATGTTTTATTACTTAATTAAATTAACAACTGCTTTTTGCACATTTTAGGTTTTTCTGTAGTGGTGATTTACCGCAAACACGGCGGTGTGAAAGGATGGAAATATTTTCCACAAATTACGGCGTTGGGAAAATCTGAATGTCGAGTGCGGTGCCATTGAAAAACCCTCGGACGCGCAAAGTTAAAAAAAAATATAAAACGCGAACCCGAAATACACCGCCATTCGTTTCAATTTGCTTGTTGTGTTGGTCGCCGATGAAAAATCGCAAGGGCAGAAATGAATAGCGGCGAAGGGGGACAACGAGCACTGGTTTTAATCTTCTGCTAGAATACAATTTTTACTCAAATGTAAAAAAAAATAAATAGGAATAGTTAGTAAGTTATAATACAAGGAAAGGAAAAATTAATTTAGGATGATTTAATCGTAATTATTGTTATATTTCTTTGATATAAATAAAGCATTAATATATTAGACAAATTTTTTATAATTATATCTATTTCTTATGGATATATATATATTTATTTATAGTAATGTTAAATTGGTCCTCTATGTATTACAGCATTACGTATATCTTATTTAAGGGAAACAAGACGTCGGAGGAAAAAAAAATATGGGAACAAGGGAATTGTGCGGGGTAAAGAAAGAGGGAACGATGAGACGCCTATGTCGGTTCGGAAGTAGGTCGTCCCTGGATAGGTCGCATCCGGGTCAAGGCCATACGCCATCCGCCCTCGTTTAGCCCTCGCCACCCCTCCTCCAGCTCCTATCTGCGACCGCACCACCACCCTCCTCTACATGTTGTGTGTTGTTGCACGACCTTGAAAACCACCCGCCGACCAGAGCACATCGCCCGAAGAACCACCCCCTGAAATTACTAATTTCTCCCAGTGTTTTAAAGAATCGCGCGTTATATTTAGCCCCTCGCGCCGCCAGTATCACCCTGCACGATTTCCTCGTGGACACGTGTTGCTCCTCGATCGCCCTTCCCCCGAAACCCTGAAATAAACGCACAGAAATCCAGGAAATATTTGATTTTACACGAGTTTTCATATTTAATAATTCTCAGGAAATTTTATCGAGAATGAATACCTCAAAAGTTTATTTCTAGAAATGATACACTAATGATTATAACGAAATATTATAAATACATTAATTCTAAATAAATTCAGTAATTTTCAAACCAATTCCATTTGTAGTTATTTTTTTACAATTTTTCAAACCACCGAATGCAATTTAATTTCCTTAAATTTACGTTTGCGGTGTTGCCATTTTGTTTATAGCTATGATACGGTAATTATTATTAAGGAATATTGTAAATACATTAATTCTTAACAGATTTAGTAATTTTCAAACTAATTCCAATTGTGGTTATTTTTTTACAAATGTTCAAACCACCGAATGCAATTTAATTTCCTTAAATTTACGTTTGCAGTGTTGCCATTTTGTTTCTAGCTGTGATACGGTAATTATTATCTAGGAATATTGTAAATACATTAATTCTTAACAGATTTAGTAATATTAAAACCAATTCCAATTGTAGTTATTTTTTACAATTTTTCAAACCACCGAATGCAATTTAATTTCCTTAAATTTACGTTTGCGCTGTTGCCATTTTGATTCCAGTTATGATACGCTAATTATTATATAGGAGCATTATAAATACATCAACTCCTAACAGAGTTAGTAATTTTCAAACCAATTGCAATTGTAGTTATCTTTTTACAATTGTTCAAAACACCGAATGCAATTTAATTTCCTTAAATTTAGGTTTGTAGTGTTGCCATTTTGTTTCTAGCTACGGTACGGTAATTATTATATAAGAATATTATAAATACATCAATTCTTAACAGATTTAGTAATTTTCAAACCAATTCCAATTGTAGTTATTTTTTTACAATTGTTCAAACCACCGAATGCAATTTATTTTCCTTAAATTTACGTTTGCGGTGTTGCCATTTTGTTTCCAGCTATGATACAGTAATTATTATCTAAGAATATTTTAAATACATCAATTCCTAATAGATTTAGTAATTTTCAAACCAATTTCAATTGTAGTTATTTTTTACAATTGTTAAAACCACCGAATGCAATTTAATTTCCTTAAATTTACGTTTGCGGTGTTGCCATTTTGTTTCTAGCTATGATACGGTAATTGTTATATAGGAATATTATAAATA
The DNA here is from genome assembly GCA_963969525.1 of Ontholestes murinus. Lineage (NCBI taxonomy): Eukaryota > Metazoa > Arthropoda > Insecta > Coleoptera > Staphylinidae > Ontholestes > Ontholestes murinus. Next base: position 55,186,868 of record OZ018397.1, read on the forward strand.
CGTTTATTCTTATCAGATTTAGTAATTTTAAAACCAATTCCAATTGTAGTTAGTTTTTTACAATTTTTCAAACCACCGAATGCAAATTAATTTCCTTAAATTTACGTTTGCGGTGTTGCCATTTTGTTTCTAGCTATGATATGGTAATAATTATATAAAAATATTGTAAATACATCAATTCTTAACAGATTTAGTAATTTTCAAACCAATTCCAATTGTAGTAATTTTTTACAATTGTTCAAACCACCGAATGCAATTTAATTTCCTTAAATTTAAGTTTGCGGTGTTGCCATTTTGTTTCCAGCTACGATACGGTAATTATTTTACAAGAATATTATAAATACATTAATTCTTAACAGATTTAGTAATTTTCAAACCAATTCCAATTGTAGTTATTTTTTTACAATTGTTCAAACCACAGAATGCAATTTAATTTCCTTAAATTTACGTTTGCGGTGTTGCCATTTTGTTTCTAGCTATGCTACGGTAATTATTATTAAGGAATATTGTAAACGTATTAATTCTTAACAGCTTTAGTAATTTTCAAACCAATTCCAATTGTAGTTATTTTTTACAATTGTTCAAACCACCGAATGCAATTTAATTTCCTTAAATTCACGTTTGCAGTGTTGCCATTTTGTTTCTAGCTATAATACGGTAATTATTATATAGGTGTATTGTAAATACATTAATTCTTAACAGATTTAGTAATTTTCAAACCAATTTCAATTGTAGTTATTTTTTTACAATTGTTCAAACCACCGAATGCAATTTAATTTCCTTAAATTTACGTTTGCGGTGTTGCCATTTTGTTTCTAGCTATGATACGGTAATTTTTATATAAGAATATTGTAAATACATCAATTCTTAACAGATTTCATAATTTTCAAACCAGTTCCAATTGTCGTTATTTTTTTACAATTGTTCAAACCACCGAATGCAATTTAATTTCCTTAATTTTACGTTTGCGGTGTTGCCATTGTGTTTCTAGCTACGATATGGTGATTATTATATGATAATATTGTAAATACATCAATTCTTAACAGATTTGGTAATTTTCAAACCAATTCCTATTGTAGTTATTTTTTTACAATTGTTCAAACCACAGAATGCAATTTAATTTCCTTAAATCTACGTTTGCGGTGTTGCCATTTTGTTTCTAGCTATGATACGGTAATTATTATATAAGAATATTGTAAATACGTGAATTCTTAACCGATTTAGTAATTTTAAAACCAATTCCAATTGTAGTTATTTTTTTACAATTGTTCAAACCACCGAATGCAATTTAATTTCCTTAAATTCACATTTGCAGTGTTGCTATTTTGTTTCTAGCCAAAATACGGTAATTATTTTATAAGAAAATTATAAACACATTAAGTCTTAATAGACGTATTAATTTTTAAACCATTATTAATCGATAATTGTGTATTTCCTGAATAAAACAATTTAACTCAAACACTTTTCTCTCCCCATCAATTGGAAAATCAAATAGCACTCGATTTCGGTCGATTTTTTTTATGTGCACACGTATATGTGTCACTGAAAGAGATTATCGATTCACGATCGCAGCAGTAATCTATTCGAAGTCATCTTGTATATTGTTATCTGGAGTATATTTCTGTCGGAGCAGGAACTGTCAGCGCGGCTGATTAATGTGTTATCCATATATTCAGCGAGCTAGCCTTACAACACCACCACTACCACCCCCTTCACCCCGCAACTGAAACAACCACCCCGCATCCATCATTTACGTGTTTTTGAAAACAATCAATTCCGTCACACCGGGTCACACAACGGAATTAGTTTAATAATAATCATTAATTATTTATAGGTTTTCAAGTAGAAATTCTATTAATGAAAATATATTTAAATATTATAATTATGGTGGATGCGCCGGGTGGTTTGAATTTTAACGAGCATCCGTTGTATCTGTCGCATTAAAATATATTATAATACAATGGAATATACTTATTTTTTTTTACCGAATAAAATTTAATTATATATCTTTACATCGAAACAAAAATATGGTTTTCGTATTATTATCAAAAAGATTTGAATAAATAAAAATGTTTCTTTTTTACATATAATTATTACTCATTCCCCTCTATACAAATATTTATAAGAAAAAAAATACATTCCTTACATCTCTGTAAATAATATTTTTTTAATTAACTCCCTAAAAGTGTATGTTATAAAATCTCAGTCATCTTCGTAAATTATTGTGATATTATTGAAATTTTATTCTAAATTCTCTATTCATATTCTATTAATTTAAACTATTAATAAAACATTATAACATTTTACACATTCTCCATAAATTTTAAACACACTAAATAATTAACACACTAGTTCGTTACAAATTAAAAACGAAACTTACAATTTAAATTTTTAATCGATACCGTCATTGTAACTTCCTATCAGAATATTTAACTCTGTTTAAAATTTACCGTGTGGGCGTGCAGAGTTAATCATGAATTATTTCAACCCTTTATTTCTGCTCAGAATAAAGTTTCATCCCCGTAAACACAATTCATTATTAAAACAATAATAATAATAATAATAACAACAACTTACGGATAACAATTTAATTCCGTTCTGACATTTCTGCGTAATTAAATTTATTATAATTATAACCGGCGTTCGTTATTTATTATTAATTAAATAATTGGCCGCTTTTTGATTTCGGATTTAACGGCGGCGGTTTCGAAAATGCGACGGGGAGGAAATGGGCGTAATATTTTTGTATAATTAATGTGTGTGTGTGTGTGTAATAAATTTTCGTGCTGTTTGTCGCTTGTCGCGATTAATTAATTAGAAATTATTTCGCGTGATTAATTTAATGTTATTGTATTATGGTAAATATAAACCGATGTAAATAAATAAATAAATAGTAGGGATGGTCGTTATCTAACTATTTCATTATCTAGCTAACTAAAATTATAAAATTTAAACTCTTTAACAAAATGCGATTGATTATTCTATTTATTTATTCCATTAGAAAATCTTATTAGAGATGTAAAGCTATTTTTCTTCTATGGTTGATTTTAAAGATTCTGCATAGCTTTTATAAAACATTAGGCTTAAAATATATTCATTATTGTTCCCTTATTAATTTTGGATCTCATGAATTTTACAACAATTTATTTAACTTGCAGATTTTTCTTCAAGCTTTAATCTCAAGGGTTCAAACATTTTCTATAGCAATTTTTCATCCATATTTTCAAATTTTTCTTTCAGTGTTTAAAATATTTACAATTTTCCTAAAATGTTTTGTGATCATTTACACGATTTTTATAATAACATTTCTACAGCATTAGAAATTTTCAGCAAATTTTTCATTCAGGTTTCTGAAAATAATAATAAATTCTCAGTTAATCTCATTACAAATTTTAATTATTTTAAGAATCTTTCTTGTTCAGAGAAAACGCTAAATTTTCCATTTTTTATACTATAATATAACCTTTCTTAATATATTTACTAAAACTATATTTTGTTAGACTTTTCCAACAATCTTTTCTCTAAATTTTCAAAATTTAATTTTGAGTTTTCGTTCTAAAATTTTCAATCTTTCAATTCAAATTCTCTCCTCCTAATGCTTTTCAGATGTTTAAGAATTAGGATGAGAGAATCTAAATTCGAATCTTGTTTCTTGATATTTTACCATTTTCTACATTATCTTATCGAAATTTTCTTCAAGAATTTTAGAAGTTTTCTCCATCGTCTCTTGTTTAATTTAATCAATATTATTTAGCAATATTTTTTCGAAATTACCAAATTGATTTCGAGAATAAATTTCATTTTCAATTTGCAAGAATGTGTTCGGAAGAATCTAAATTTTCCAGCAGTTATTTCGAGCCAGCAAGAATTCTTCAAAGATTTTTTCTTTACAAATTTTAAGTATTTTATTTTTAGGGTCCTAGAATCACCAAAAAAAAATTCTCTAAATTCTACGTATTATCCAGAATTATTCTTTTAAAGGCTCATAGAATTTTTATTAATATTATTTTAGGTTTCTAGAATTTTCCAACATTCATTTCGAAGTATCTAAAATTTTCTGCAGATTTCTGGAATTAATTTTAATAGTAAAACGTTCAGTTAATTTTCTTTTTGCGTATTTTTAGAATTTTACGTTGATTCGCTTAGTAGAAACAATTTTTTGTTTAAAATTTTAAAATTCTTTTATGCCTTTTCAACTTTTCTTATTTTTTTAAAAGTAATTAAAATTTTCTAGTATTTCTTGTTTTTTCTTTCTTGTATGTCTCTTTCAAATAGCTAAAATTAATTTTGAGAGCTCCAAAATTTGTCAGGTTTCTTCAATTAACAGCATTTATCTTCCAGATGGAGAGAATTTGATTAAATTGTCTTTTGTCATTTGTCATCTGTCGTCTGTCAATTGTCATCTGTCATCTATCATCTGTCATCTATCATTTGCCATCTGTTCTATAATCTGTGACTGTAATGCCTCACTTATTATAATATCCTGCATACGATTTGTTTTCTGTCATCTGTCATATGTCATCCTGTTATCTATTCTCTGTTGTGTTGTGTCATATGCCATAAGTCATATGTCATCAGTCACCTCACAACTGTCAACTGTCATCTATCATTTATCATGTGTCATCTGTTATTTATTGTCTTTTGTATCTAATCTGTTTAGGTTATCATCTGTCAGTAGTTATTTACTTACTCACCTGTATATATGGATTCTCTTATCTCTAAAGTATTTGAAAAATGAAATAAATATTTTAGTTTTTACAATAATAGAAGAAAAAAACAATTGAAAAAATATCAAACAATAAATAGACGATAGGGTTTGCAATATTTCATATTATCTGTAATATTTATCAGCCATCTGTGATTAATCATTGGCCGTTTGTCATCCGTCATTTGTAATTTCCCTACTGTCATTTATTAACTGAAAATTTTCTTAATTATGTCATCTGTCATCTGTCATCTGTCATCTGTCATCTGTCATCTGTCATCTGTCATCTGTCATCTGTCATCTGTCATCTGTCATCTGTCATCTGTCATCTGTCATCTGTCATCTGTCATCTGTCATCTGTCATCTGTCATCTGTCATCTGTCATCTGTCATCTGTCATCTGTCATCTGTCATCTGTCATCTGTCATCTGTCATCTGTCATCTGTCATCTGTCATCTGTCATCTGTCATCTGTCATCTGTCATCTGTCATCTGTCATCTGTCATCTGTCATCTGTCATCTGTCATCTGTGATCTGTCATCTATCATCTGCCATTTTCCATCTGTCATCTGTCATATATAATTTGTTATTTGTCATACATTATCTATGATTATTTGTTATCTGTGATCCATTCTTAATTAAACCAAATTTCTAAATTCTTAGAGTTCTAAATTTTTTCAAGATTTTTATGAATTTTTACAATTTTCCAGAATTGTTTTTTTTTTTCACATTTAGAAAATTATTTTCGATTCGGAATTAACTTTCAGCATTTCTAGTTTAATCTGATTTGAAATTTACACCAATTTCTTTTCTCCTATTTATTTTGAAACACCGGAATGCCGAGAATTTAAGAATTTTCTTTTCTTTTCATTTTTATCTTTTTCATTTCTACGTTTACAGAAAATCCAGCAAATTTTATTACTAATTTCTATAATGTTTCAGCTAATATTTCAAGCGTTTTTTTCAATTTTTATAACATTTTTTTTTCAAATTGTTAATTTTTTCCTGTTTGAATTTTTAAACAATTCCATTTAAAAAATTTATTTTGCAGCAATCTTGAAGAAAATTATTTTCTTGATTATTCGATTTTTTTGCATTTTTCTTTCAAATTTTGATAGTTTCAATAAATCATTAATTAATCCAGATTTCTATAGTTTTCCTGCATATCACTAGAAATAATTTTAGGAATTGTAAAATATCCAATAAATTTTTCTTGAGAGTTTCTGAAATATTTTATTTATTTATTCTTACATCTAGCATCTGCAGTTTGCATCTATCATCTGTCAACTGTCATTTATCATTTGTTATTTCTCATTTGTCACTTGTCATCTGTCATCTGTCAACTGACATTTGTCATCTGTCATCTGACATTTGTCATCTGTAACCTATCATCTGTCAGAAATAATTTATTATTTTTCATACATCAGCTATAATTGATCCATTTGTTATCTGTAATTTATAATCATTTTAACCAATTTTTAACATTAGTTTCAATTTTTAGATTTTCTCAAAATTTTTACGAATTTTGAGAGTTTTTCACAATTGTTTACGTCCTCATTGAGAAATTGTTTTCTATCGGAATTAACTGTAAGCGTTTTTTTTAAATTTAATCGTAATCGAAATTTACACCAATTTCTCTTCTAAATTATTTATTTTGATTTGACTGGATTTCTAAAATTTAAGAGTTTTTCTGCAATTATTTTAACTTTTTAGAAATTTTCTTTTCAAATTTCTTTGAACTTTTTAAACAATTGATTTTCATTCTTTTCAAAATTTATCGGTTTATCAGCATTTTTGTTATAGTATTCAATTCAGAAGTTTACAATTTTTCTTGCATATTTCCAGAATAAATTTTGGGAGTAAATTTTTCTTGTGAGTTTCTGAATTGTTTTTCTCTTCAATTGTAGAATTTTCGGACACTTTTTCGACATCTATCTGTCATCTGCATCTGTTATCTGTCATGTGATAACTGTCATCTGTCGTCAGTTATTAACCATCTGTCATCTATCATATGTTATCTGTCATCTGCTAGCTGTCATATGTCATTTGCCATTTGTAATCTTTTATTTGACAACTATCATCTGTTATCTGTAATCTATCATCGGTCTCCTGTCATTTGACAACTGTTATCTTTCATCTGTCAAATGTCGTCTTGATCTTAGTTGTTAGATGTGATAATATATTTATAAAAAACATGTCTTTTAAACCATCCCTAACCTAATATTCGGAAACCTAGATACATGACTTTTTTTATAAATAAATTGTCATCAGTTATCTATTATTATTATTAATAATAATAATGCTTATTAATTTAGAAACTAAAATATTCAGGCATTTCTTTTTTTCTGTCATATGTCATCTGATCATCTATCATCAATGTCATCTGCCGTCTAACATTAGTGCCGTCTGTCATCTGTCATCTATCATCTGTCATGTATAATTTGCTATTTAACCTCGATTTACTCAGTAGAAACAATTATTCTTTGAAATTTTAAAATTCTTTTTTCCCTTTTCAACTTTTCTATCTTTTTAAAGTATTTAAAATTTACCAGTATTTCTTGTTTTTTCTTGTATTTCTCTTTCAAATCGCTAGAATTGATTTTGAGAGCTCAAGAATTTCTCAGGTTTCTTCAATTAACAGCATTTATCTTCCAAATGAAAAAAAAATTAATTAGATTGCCATTTGCCATCTATCATCTGTCTTCTATAACCTATTATCTGTCATCTGTCATATGTCTTCTATACTCTATCATCTACCATCTGTCTTCTATAATCTATGACTGTAATACGTCACTTGTTATCATATCCTCTATATGATTTGTCTTCTGTCATCTGCCATCTTGTTATCTATTGTCTGTCGTATGTCATTAAACACATGGATATATATGTTCCTCAGAATGTCACCTAATATGTTAACTGTCATCTAGAAAATTTCATATTCCATTATTCATATTTCATTAATTCATTAACCATGTCTCAATTGCCAACTGTGATCTATGATTTGTCATCTGTTATTTATTGTCTGTTCTATCTAATAACTTTAGTGAATTCCAAACAATAAACTTTAATAAATAGACGTTAGACAATATTCATATTATCTGTAATATCCATCTGCCATCTGTGATTAATCCACTGCCATTTGCCATCCGCCATTTGTAATTTGCCTACTGCCTTCTATTAACTGTTTTTTTTTATTATTTATGTCATCTGTCATCTGCTATTTGTCATCTGTCATCTGTTATCTGTTATCTATCATGTGTCATATGTCATCTGTAATCTGTGAATTGACATTTGTCATCTGCCATTTGTTATCTGTCATTTCTCATCTGTCATCTGCTACCTGTTATCTGTGATTTGTCATCTGTCATATATAATTGTATATGTGTCATACATCATATATGAACATCTATTATATATGACCCATTTTCGAAATTCTTTAGGTATTCTATTTTATTTTAATCTTTACAAATTATTAGCGTTTTCTAGAATTATCTTTTTTTCACATTTACAGAATTGTTTTTGAATAGAAATTAAGTTTATGCTGATTCAAAATTTATACTAATTTTTTTTCTGAATTATTTATTTTGAGATTTTAAGAATTTTCATTTCTCTGAACTTATTTTCACCATTTTAACGTTTACAGTGAATCAAGCAAATTGTACTACTGATTTCTATAATGTTAACACTGAGGTTTTTGTCATTTTCTAAGAATTTTTCTTTGAAATTTATAGTTGTTTCTCATGAATTAAAGAAATCCATTAAAAAAATGAATTTTGCAGCAACCTTGAAAAAAATTATTTTCTTGATTATTCGATTTTTTTAGCATTATTCTTTCAAATTTTGATAGTTTTAATAAATCATTAATTAATCCAGATTTTTATTTTATAATTTTTACTGCATATTACTAGAATTAATTTTAGGAAGTACTAGTAGAATACCCAATAAATTTTTCTTGCGATTTTCTGAAATTGTTTCTTTTCATTTTGTAAGAAATCAGATTCAAGAATGTTGAGGCAATTTATTTATTCTTACATCTGTCATCTGTCATCTGTCATCTGTCATCTGTCATCTGCCTTCTGTCATCTAACAATAATATCATTTATCATCAATAATCTGCAATCTGTCATCTGTTATCTATTATCTACCATCAATGTCATCTGTCATATATCATTAATGCCGCCTGTCATCTATTATCTATCATACGTCATTAGGCAGATTATAGATTTTTAAAAGATTTTTCTTGCAGGTTTGTAAATTTTTCTTTTTTAGAGTTCTAGAATGAGTATAAATTTCTTCGACAATTTAGATTCTAGAATGTTCAAGCATTACATTTTTCTATCATGCCATATGTCATCTGCTATCTGACATCTGTGATCTGTCATGTTTCATCTGAATTTTAGAAGTTGTATAGTATAAAGTAAATTTTTCTTACGAGTTTCTGATTTTTTTCTTTTTCATTGTAGGATTTTCAATAATTTTTTTGTCGTCTATCGCCTAAATTTGTTTCTACTATGTAATCTGTAATCTTATAACTGTTATCTGTCATATGTCATTTGTCATCTGTCATTTGACAACTATTATCTGCCATCTATCATCAATTTCATCCGCGATCTATTGTTAACGCCATCGCCGTCGTTTGTTATCTCTCAACTATTACTATTTCAACCGAATCTATCTTCTGTCATCTAACATTAATGTCATCTATTATAAATCATCTGTCATCTGAAATCTGTCATTTTCATCTATCATTTGTTAAGACTTTTAGAAGTTCCCAGCGTTTCTTGTTTAACATTATCAGAATTATTTGGTTTATTTTTGAAAATATCTATATTGATTTCGAGGATTTATTTTCTTTTTCAAAATGCAAAAATGCATTCGGAAAATTCAAGATTCTTCAAAGATTATTTTACAGAGTTTTCTATTCGTTAGAGTTTTATAATGACTGAAAAAATCCACCACAATTTAGATTCTAGATTTTTCTTACAGATATACAATTTCATTAGTTTTGGAATAACTAAATATATTTCTCCACAATTTAGATTCTAGAATTTATCTATCAACTGTCAACTGTCATCTGTCATGTATCATCTATATCACCTGATATCTAACATCAATGCTATCATCTGCCATCTACTTCTGTCATATATAATTTGTTATTTATCTGACATCTATTATGATTTTAACCGAATATCCAATTTTTTTTGAGAGATATGAATATTTTCAAAATTCTGAAAATTCTACATTTAAAAAAAATCTTAAAAATTTGTACTAATTTCTTAGAGATCTAGAAAGATCAAAAATGTTTCTCCGTAATTTAGATAGAATAATCATTTTGTCATCTTTCATAAGACAACTATAATCTGCATCTGTCATCTAATATCAGTGTCATCTGTCATTTATCATTTGTTAAGACTTTTAGAAGTTCTTATCGTTTCTTATTAAATCATATCAACAATATTTTCCCAAAATTACTATATTCATTTCAAGAAATTATTTCCAAATTGCAAAAATGCATTCTAGATTTATACTATTTTATTAGAGTTCTGGAATAACTAAAAAAATTCTCCATAATTTAGGTTCTAGAATTGGTGGGGATTGTTGTTTTTCTGTCATATGTCATATGTTCTCTATCGTCAATGCCATCTGTCATCTATCATGAATGCTAAATGTCATCTGTCATCTGCCGTCTATCTTTGGTCATACATATTTTGTTATTTATAATGTATCATCTTTGATCTATTATTTATTGTCTGTCATCTATTATAATTTTAGCAGAATTTTTAAAATTCTTTAAAGGGTTCTAGATATTTTCAATATTCGGAAGATTCTATAATTTTCAGAGATATTTCTTACAGATTTGTACTTATTTTTTTATAGTCATCTGTCATCTGTCTTGTGTCATCTGTCATCTGTCATCTGTCATCTGTCATCTGTCATCTGTCATCTGTCACCTGTCATCTGTCATCTGCCATCTATTATCTGTCACTAATGTCATCTGTCATCTATCATTAATGCCCCCTGTTATTTATCATTTATCATCTGTCATAAATATCATTTGTTACCTGTCACTATACTATTAATGTCATATATCATGAAGCATCTGTCATCTGTCATTTTTATCTACCATTAGTTAAGACTTTTAGAAGTTCCCATAGTTTCTTGTTTAATATTATCAGAATTATTTAGTTTTTTTTTTCAAAATCACCATATTGATCTCGAGAATTTGTTTTATTTATCAAAATGCAAGAATGCATTCGGATGATTTTATATATTTCAAAGATTTTTCTTACAGATTTGTACTATTTTTTATAATTTTTTTAATCACTAAAAAAATTTCACCACAATTTCGATTCTAGAATGTTCAGGCATTTCTTGTTTCTATCATTTGTCATCTGTTATCTGTTATTTGCTACCTTTTATCTGACTATAAATTTTAGAAGTACTTTAGAAGTATTTAAGAAGAATGTAAAGTAAATTTTTCTGATTTGTTTTTCAAATTGTAGAATGTTAAGAAATTTTTGTGTTGTCTGTCACCTACATATCTTATCTGTCATCTATCATTTGTAATCTGCTAACTGTCATCTGTCATCTGTCATTTGTTATCTGTCATTTGACAAATGATCTGTCATATGTCATTCTATCATCTGTCTCTTGTCATCTGACAACTATTATCTGCCATCTATCATCTCTCATATGTCATCTATAATGAATGTCATCTGCCATCTATTATTGATGCCGTCTGGCATCTGTCACCTGTCGTATATAATTTGCTATTTAACAACGACCATCTATAATCTATCATTTGTTGTAATAGATTTCAACCGAATCTGTCTTCTGTCATCTAACATGATTGTCATTTATGATCAATCATCTGCAATCTGTTATTTATCATTTGTTAAGATTGTTATAAGTTCCCATCATTTTTTTGTTTAATAATATCAGGATTATTCAGAATTGTTTTTCCAAAACCAATATATTGATTTTGGGAGTTTATTTTATTTCTAAATTGCAAGAATGTACTCTGAAATTTCTAGATTTCTCAAAAATTTCTCTTAAATAGATTTGTTGTACTATTTTTTCGAGAATTCTAGAAGATGATTAAAAAAAATTAATGCTGATATCATCTACCATCAATCATCTGTCATTTAAAAATTTTATTTTGCGGTAAACTTGAAGGAAATTATTTTGCTGAGTATAAGGATTTTTCAGAATTTTCTTTCAAACTTTGATTGGTTCAGCAAATCATTAATCTAGATTTTTGTAATTTTCCCTGCACTAGTTAATACCCTGAATTAATTTTAGGAGTTGTAGAATATCCTGTAAATTTTTCTAGAGTTTCTGAAATGTTTTCTTTAAATTCCGCAAGAAATCAAATTTAAGAATGATGAGGCATTTTATTTATTCTTATATCTGTCATCTGTCATATATCATCTGTCATCTAAATCTGCATCTATCATCTGTCATCTGTATCTGTTATCTGTCATCTGTCATCTGTCATCTAAATCTGCATCTATCATCTGTCATCTGTATCTGTTATCTGTCATCTGTCATCTGTCATCTGTCAACTGTTATGAATGTCATTTGTCATCTATCATCAATATGTCATCTGTCAACTGTTATGAATGTCATTTGTCATCTATCATCAATGTCATCTGTCATTAATATCAACTGTCATCTGTCATGTCATCTGTCATGTCATCTGTCATGTCATCTGTCATCAATGTCAACTGTCATTTATCATGTCATTTGTCACCAATGTCATCTATCATGCAGCCTAGTTGAATAATAATTCCTGCATTAACTCGGCTGGTGATTTTAATTAAAAGCTTAGTAAAAAACTTGAGTAAACGTGATGATTCTGTACAACGCAGTGGCGTCAACGTACCCTTTATGATATTAATAAAATCCGCGCGTCCTTTGTGTTTGCGTAAATGTAAATTTCCACCGTGCGCGCTCATTAAATCGCTTCTGGAAGTGAGAGAGAGGAGAAAAAAAAAAAGAGTCCATTCCTTCAAACACTTGCGTCGCGCTGTTCTGGAGGGGCCGTAGGCGCAATTTTCACCAACACCACCACCACCACCCCCGCACACAGTTTTGGGAAACGGCGCTGGCATGGGGTGGGCCGGTGGGCGCCATTAGCGGGAGACGGAGTTAATGGGCCCGGTAATTCCACCTGAACATTCCATAAATTTCCCTGATACGGTCCATAAAAGTTTTACGGTATTCGTGAATTCTATTTATTTCGCTGTCGGATCTGAATGTTTCGCGGTATCAACTTTTCCATTCAACTTAATGCTCTTTATACACAATTATTTTTGGTTTCGTCCCTACCCGCCGACGCCGCCGACGCCGCTCCAAACAGATTCGTCTTCGTGCGCCCCGAAGTTTGCTAATTAACGCGGCATCCTTACGATAAAACGCTGAACGTTACAAGTACCTCCTTGTAAAATTAGTTCTAACATTTTGGTAAATATCTTATTACCCATTGAAACAACAACAAAAAAATAAAGTGGTGAAACAACGTCATCATAATTATTATACAAATCATTTACTTTCACTTAATTAATTAAACTGTTAAATCAAGTTATTTATTAAGTTTCACCTTAAATACCCTGTAGAAATTTAATTCGCTTTCATCATGACCGCAGTGGAAGCTCTACGTAAATACACCCCCAACTGTCCCTGTACGGCTTATCTTCGTCTCTATATTATAATTAGAACGTCGCAGAGCCGCACACCAAACCGCCCACCACCGACGCAGAGTGTTTTGTACCTGCAAAAGGCCATAAATCCGGAATTTAATAATATTCCTCGAGCGATAAGTTCTAATGGTGCATTATTTAGTTATACATATCGAACGGTAACTTCGCTAACTCTGTTAGTGCATTAGTCTACGCGCTGGATATTCCAGAGCACTGCGCCACGGCCCTTTAAACATCGACGCCAGCGGGTGCATAATCCCAATTAAGGGTTTTCCAGTTTGGACGCTGAATCGATCCGGCGTGAATTGTTAATTGCCGATGTAATTCAACTGAATATATTTTTGAAAACGGTACGATAAATCAAATTCACTTAAATTTCGTTAACATTTTGAAAAAATATAGAACTCAATTTAGTCATTATAAAACTCTAAAGAATAGTAAAATCTGTAAAAGAATCTTTGAAGAATCTAGAATATTCGGAATGCATTTTTGCAATTTGGAAATAAAATATATTCTCGAAATCAACATAAGATTAAATAAGAAACGATAGAAATTTCAAAAAGTCGTAACAAATGAAAGATGGCAGGTGACACTGATGACAGATGACAGAACTAAGAAATGTCTGAACATTTTAATATCTAAATTATGAACAAAAATATTTGGCCATTCTAGAACCAAAAAAATAGTACAAATTTGTAAGAAAATTATTTGATAACATAGAATCTTCCGAATTTTTGAAATGTCTAGAATCCTCAAAGAATTTGGAAATTCGATTGAAATCATAATAGATGACAGATAACAAATGATAGATCTTAGGTGATGCATGATGAATAACAAATTTATATGACAGTATCTTTTGTCTTCTGACGGTAGATGACAGTTAGCATTCATGATAGATGACAGATGATATTGACAATAGATAATAGATGACAAGTGGCAGTTGTCAGATGGAAGATGACTGTTGACAGATAACAGAAGAAAAGCAATTCCTGTAAATCCTAGAAGATGGAAGATGACAGATGATTAATGACGATATTAGTATCAGATGACAGATGATGGATTCAGCTGAAATTATAATAGATGAACGATAAAAAAAGATAGTTCATAGATGGTCGTTGTATTATATATGACAGATGGTAGATGACAGATGCGAGGCAGTATTAATGATAGATGGCTGATCACATTGATGATATATGACAGATGACAGAAAAAAAGAAATGCCTGAACACTCTAGTATCTAAATTAATAAGCATAATTATTATTATTGATAGATGACTGATGACAATGTATTGATAAAAGAAAGAATGTCTTATATCCGGGAATCTGATCAGTAAGTTAGGGATGGTTTAAAAGAAATATGATGATAAACGACATTTGACGGATGAAAGATAACAGTTGTCAACTCTATTTTAAGAGGCCTTTTGGAAATTTAGAGAATTTGAAAAATAAAATTAGAAATGGTATTCGATATTTAAGTAATCATGCCAATATTCTTAAAAATGTAATCAGAAATTTTAACAGAAGAAAACATATATGAACTGAGAGGGAAGGAGATCATATCGAGTGTATGGCATATGACAGAAGATAGACGGCAGATGATAAAAGACAAGAAGACAAGAAGACAAGAAGACAAGAAGACAAGAAGACAAGAAGACAAGAAGACAAGAAGACAAGAAGACAAGAAGACAAGAAGACAAGAAGACAAGAAGGCAAGAAGACAAGAAGACAAGAAGACAAGAAGGCAAGAAGACAAAAAGACAAGAAGACAAAAAGACAAGAAGACAAGAAGACAAAAAAAGACAAAAGACAGAAGATAGAACACAGTAGACAGAAGACAAAAGGTAAAAGACAAAAGCCAGAAGACAGAAGACAAGACAAAAAAGAAGACAGAAGACGAAAGACCGAAGTCAGAAGACGTAAGACACATTGCAGGTGGCAGATGACGAAAACGGATTGCATTTTATTTATTTTGTAAGATTATTTTAAATTTTAAATGCAGACAACAGATACCCGAGAACAGATAAGAGGAGACAAATTACGAGTACAAATTATCAATGACAGATGGCAGATTATGGAAAATATTTATAGTTTTATTTATTCTCTAATGCTATTCTTAATATTGATGGCAGAAGACAGGTGATGGATGACAGATACCAGATGACAGATAACATCCTCTAAAATTATTTAAAATATTGATTGATATGAAAGAGGACAAATGACTGATAGCAAATAACAGATGACAGATGACAGCTGACAAATGATAACAATAGAGTCTATTAACAAAATTCGTCACAACAACCCTATTACAGAGTTCTATCAAAAAAAATTTATAACATTAAAATAATCCTCATTAAAAAAGAATCGTAACAAAAAATTGCTGCAGAAAAATATATTTTCTTGGTAAAAACTTGCCAAAAATTAAAATAAATCACAAAAAGTTTTATCGCAAATTATAGATGACAGAAGACAGAAAACAGATGACAGACGGCACATTGCAAGTGACAGATAACAGATGATAGATGACAGGTTGCAGGAGGTAGAAACCAGATGACAGATTACATTCTCTAAATTTATTTTCTTGAAATCAGATTTATTTTCTTCAATTTAAGTTTGGAGCTGCGCCATTTTGTTTCTCGCAATAATATATCAATTGTTTCGATTGTTTATTAAAAATCAGTTAATTAGGAATACATTTTGAAATTTTCAGCATTAATACTCAAGTGAGTAATTTTCTATAATTTTTTGAATTCTTCGAAATAAATTTTTTTATCTTCAATTTCAGTTTGTAGCTCCGCCATCTTGTTTCTAGCCATAATTTATCAATTGTTTCGATTGTTTATAAAAAAGTAGTTAATTAGGGATAAATTTTGCAATTTTCAGCCTTATTACTTAAGTGAGTAATTTTCTACAATTTTTTGAATACCTCGAAATCAATTTTATTTTCCTCAATTTAAGTTTGGATCTTCACCATTTTGTTTCTCGTCATAATTCATCAATTGTTTCGATTGTTTATTTAAAAGTCGTTAAATAGCGATGAATTTTGTAATTTTTAGACTTAATACTCAAGTGAGTAATTGTTTAAAAAATTTTGAATTTCTTGAAATCAAATTTCCTTCAATTTCAGTTTTGGGCTCCGCCATTTTGTTTCTCGCAATAATTTATCAATTGTTTCGATTCTTTATTAAAAAGTAGTTAATAAAGAATAAATTTTGTAATTTTTAGCTTTAAGACTCAAAGGAGTAATTTTTTACAATTTTTTGATTCTTCGAAATCAATTTTATTTTCTTCAATTTCAGTTTGGAGCTCCGCCATTTTGTTTCCTGTCATAAATAATCAATTGTTTCGATTGTTTGTTAAAAAGCGTTTAATTAGGAATGAATCTTGAAATTTTTAGCCTTTATACTCAAGTGAGTAATTTTCTACAATTTTTTGAATTCCTCGAAATCAATTTTATTTTCTTCAATTTAAGTTCGGAGCTCCGCCATTTTGTTTCTCGCCATAATTTATCAATTGTTTCGATTGTTTATTAAAAAGTAGTCAATAGAGAATAAGTTTTGCAATTTTTAGCTTTAAAACACAAAGGAGTAATTTTCTACAATTTTTTGAATTCCTCGAAATTAATTTTATTTTCTTCAATATCAGTTTGGATCTTCGCTATTTTGTTTCTCGTCATAATTTATCAATTGTTTTGATTGTTTATTAAAAAGTAGTTAATTAGCGCTGAATTTTGTAATTTTTAGCTTTAAAACTCAAATTAATAATTTTTTACAATTTTTTGAATTCCTTGAAATAAATTTTATTTCCTTTAATTTAAGTTTGGAGCTCCGCCATTTTGTTTCTCGTCATAATTTATCAATTG
The DNA here is from genome assembly GCA_963969525.1 of Ontholestes murinus. NCBI lineage: Eukaryota > Metazoa > Arthropoda > Insecta > Coleoptera > Staphylinidae > Ontholestes > Ontholestes murinus. The sequence goes on from OZ018397.1 coordinate 55,204,132, forward strand.
TTTTGATTGCATATTAAAAAGCAGTTAATTAGCGATGAATTTTGTAATTTTCAGCCTCTGTACTTATGTGAGTAATTATTTACAATTTATTGAATTCTTCGAAATCAATTTTATTTTCTTCAATTTAAGTTTGAAACTTCGCCATTTTGTTTCTCGCCATGATTTATCAATTGTTTCGACTGTTTATTAAAGAGCAGTTAATTAGGGGTAAATTTTAGAATTTTCAACCTTATTACTCAAGTGAGTGATCATTTACAATTTTCTAAATTATTCTAAATCAATTTTATTTTCTTCAATTTCAGCTTGGAGCTCTGCCATTTTATTTCTCGCCATAATTCATCAATTATTTCGATTGTTTATCAAAAAGTAGTTAATTAGCAATTAATTTTGTAACTTTCAGCTTTAGAACTCAAGTGAATAATTTTTTAAAATTTTTTGAATTCCTTGAAATCAAATTTCCTTCAATTTCAGTTTGGAGCTCCGCCATTTTGTTTCTCGTCATTATTTATCAATTGTTTCGATTGTTTCTTAAAAAGTAGTTCATTCGGGATGCATTTTCTAAGTTTCAGCATTGAAACTCAAGTGAGTAATTTTTTACAATTTTTTGAATTCCTTGAAATAAATATTATTTTCTTCAATTTAAGTTTGGAGCTCCGCTAGTTTGTTTCTCGCCATAATTTATCAATTGTTTTAACTGTTTATTAAAAAATAGTTAATTAGGGATAAATTTTAAAATTTTCAGCCTTATAACTCCAGTAAGTAATTTTCTACAACTTTTTGAATTCCTCGAAATCAATTTTATTTTCTTCAATTTCAGTTTGGATCTCTGTCATTTTGTTTCTCGTCATAATTTATCAATGGTTTCGATTGTTTGCTAAAAAGTAGTTAATTAGGGATGCATTTTGTAATTTTTAGCTTTAAAACTCAAGTGAGTAATTTTTTATAATTTTTTGAATTCCTAGAAATCAATTTAATTTCCTTCAATTTTAGTTTGGAGCTCCGCCATTTTGTTTCTCGTCATAAATCATCAATTGTTTGGTTTTCTTGTTAAAAAGTGTTTAATTAGAGATAAATCTTGAAATTTTCGGCCTTAATACTCAAGTGAGTAATTTTCTACAATTTTTTTAATTCCTAGAAATCAATTTAATTTTCTTCAATTTCAGTTTGGATCTCCGCCATTTTGTTTCTCCTCATAATTCATCAATTGTTTCGATTGTTTATTGAAAAGTAGTTAAATAGCGATGAATTTTGTAATTTTCAGCCTTAATACTCAAGTTAGTAATTATTTACAATTTTTTAAATTCCTCGAAATCAATTTTATTTTCTTCAATATCAGTTTGGATCTCCGCCATTTTGTTTCTCGTCAAAATTCATCAATTCTTTCGACTGGTTTTTGAAACGTAGTTAAATAGCGACAAATTTTGTAATTTTCAGCCTTAATACTCAAGTAAGTAATTTTTTTTTAAATTTTGAATTTCTTGAAATCAAAATTCCTTCAATTTCAGTTTGGAGCTCCGACATTTTATTTCTCGCCATAATTTAACAATTGTTTCGACTGTTTATTAAAAAGTAGTTAATTAGCGATGAATTTTGTAATTTTCAGCATTAATACTTATGTGAGTAATTATTTACAATTTTTTTTAATTCCTCGAAATCAATTTTATTTTCTTCAATTTCAGTTTAGAGCTCTGCCATTTTGTTTCTCGCCAAGATTTATTAATTATTTCGATTGTTTATTAAAAAGTACTTAATTAGCGATGAATTTTGTAATTTTCAGCCTTAATACTTATGTGAGTAATGTTTTACAATTTTTTGAATTCCTCGAAATCACATTTCCTTCAATTTCAGTTTGGAGCTCCGCCATTTTATTTCTCGCCATAATTCATCAATTGTTCTGATTGTTAATTAAAAAATAGTTAAATAGCGATGAATTTTGTAATTTTTAGCCTTAATACTCAAGTGAGTAATTTTTTACAATTTTTTCAATTCCTCGAAATCAATTTAATTTTCTTCAATTTAAGTTTGGAGCTCCATGATTTTCTTTCTTGCCATAATTTATAAATTGTTTCGAGTGTTTCTTAAAAAGTAGTTAATTAAGAATAAATTTTGCAATTTTCAGCCTTATTATACCAATGAGTAATTTTCTACAATTTTTTGAACACTCGAAATCAATTTTATTTTCTTCATTTTAAGTTTGGAGCTCCGCCATTTTGTTTCTCACTACATCTTATCAATTGTTTCCATTTTTTATTAAAAAGTAGTTAATTGGCGATGAATTTTGTAATTTTCAGCCTTAATACTTATGTGAGTAATCATTTACAATTTTTTCAATTCCTTGAAATCAATTTTATTTTCTTCAATTTAAGTTTGAAACTTCGCCATTTTGTTTCTCGCCATGATTTATCATTTGTTTCGATTGTTTATTCAAGAGCAGTTAATCAGTGGTGAATTTTAGAATTTTAAACCTTATTTACAATTTTTCAAATAATTCTAAATCAATTTTATTTTCTTCAATTTCAGTTTGGAGCTCTGCCATTTTGTTTCTCGCAATAACTTATCAATTCTTTTAATTGTTTATTAAAACGTAGTTAATTAGGAATAAATTTTGAAATTTTCAGCCTTATTACACTACTGAGTAATTTTCTACAACTTTTTGAATTCCTCGAAATCAATTTTATTTTCTTCAATTTAAGTTTGGAACTCCGCCATTTTGTTTCCTGTCATAAACAATCAATTGTTTCAATTGCTAGTCAAAAAGTGTTTAATTAGGAATAAATCTTGAAATTTTCAGCCTTAATACTCAAGTGAGTAATTTTCTAAAAAAATTTTGAACACTCGAAATCAATTTTATTTTCTTCATTTTAAGTTTGGAGCTCCGCCATTTTGTTTCTCACTACGATTAATCATTTGTTTCGATTGTTTATTAAAAAGAAGTTAATTAGGGATAAATTTTGTAATTTTCAGCTTTAAAACTCAAGTGAGTAATTTTCTACAATTTTTTGAATTCTTCCAAATCAATTTTATTTCCTTCAATTTAAGTTTGAAGCTCCGCCATTTTATTTCGCGCCATAATTCATCAATTGATTATTTACTAAAAAATAGTTAAATACGAATGAATTTTATAATATTCAGCTTTATACCTCAAGTGAATAATTTTTTACAATTTTTTGAATTCCTTGAAATCAAATTTCCTTCAATTTCAGTTTGGAGCTCCGCCATTTTGTTTCTCGCCATTATTTATTAATTGTTTCGTTTTCTTATTAATAAGTAGTTAATTAGCGATAAATTTTGTAATTTTTAACCTTAATACCTATGTGAGTAATTATTTAAAATTTTTTGGAATTTCTTGAAATCAATTTTATTTCCTTCAATTTAAGCCATTTTGTTTCTCGTCATAATTTATCAATTGTTTTGATTGATTAATAAAAAGTGGTTGATTAGAGAAGAATTTTGTAATTTTCAGACTTAATACTAAAGTGAGTAATTTTTTACAATTTTTTTTAATTCCTCGAAATCAATTTTATTTCCTTCAATTTCAATTTGGATCTCCGCCATTTTATTTCTCGCCATAATTTAGCAATTGTTGCGATTATTTACTAAGAAGTAGTTAATTGGGAATGAATTTGATAATATTCAGCTTTAAAACTGAAGTGAATAATTTTTTGCAATTTTTTGAATTCCTTGAAATCAATTTTATTTCCTTCAATTTAAGTTTGGAGCTCCGCTAGTTTGTTTCTCGCCACAATTTATCAATTATTTCGATTGTTTGTTAAAGAGTAGTTAATTAGCGATAAATTTTGAAGTTTTCAGCCTTAATACTCAAGTGAGTAACTTTCTACAATTTTTTGAATTCCTCGAAATCAATTTTATTTCCTTCAATTTCAGTTTGCAGCTCCGCCATTTTGTTTCTCGTCATAATTCATCAAATGTTTCGATTGTTTATTGAAAAGTAGTTAAATAGCGATGAATTCTGTAATTTTCAGCCTTAATACTCAAGTGACTAATTTTTTACAATTTTTTGAATTCCTCGAAATCAAATTTCCTTCAATTGCAGTTTAGAGCTCCGTTATTTTGTTTCTCGTCATAATTTATCAATTGTTTTAATTGTTTATTTAAAAGTACCTAATTAGCAATGAATTTTGCAATTTTTAGCTTTAAAACTCAACGGAGTAATTTTTTACAATTTTTTGATTTCTTCGAAATTAATTTTATTTCCTTTAATTTCAGTTTGGAGCTCCGCCATTTTGTTTCTCGTCATAATTTATCAATTGTTTCGATTGTTTATTAAAAAGTAGTTAATTAGCGATGAATTTTGTAATTTTTAGCCTTAATACTCAAGTGAGTAATTTTTTACAACTTTTTGAATTCCTAGAAATCAATTTCATTTTCTTCAATTTCAGTTTGGAGCTCCGCCATTTTATTTCTCGCCATAATTTGTAAGTGTTTAAGTGGATAATTTTTAACATTTTTTATGAATGTCAATATATTTATAAGAATATATTTTTAAAAGAACCCAATTGGAATTTATCGATCGGCTATAAGTTAATAACAAAATTGTGTATATAAATAATACCCGACGTAATTAGGGGTAAGTTTATTTTCCGCCTCGCCGAGTTAAATATTTATCGGGTAAACATCGTCCCTCATTACCCGCACCGTTCACCGGTATGTTGATTCAGGCTTTTTCAGTTAAATTCGCCCCCTCCCCTTGCGAAAAAAGGGTAAGCGAAAAATAAAATTAAAAAAATGAACCGAACGTTTATTCGCGCTTATCGCGGATGAAATTTACGAAATTATTCAGGCTTAATTCGAGTTGGACGGCGCCGCCAACTCGAGGGGGGGAGGGGTCATCAATAATTATTTCCGACCGGTAATTTTTACCTGAAGAAGTAATCACACCGACCGCAGTTACGTGCCTACCATCCGAATGTGGTACGTCGGTACGTGCGGATCGTGCCCCCCCGAAACCGCCTGCAAATCCTCTGCAGTTTTGCTCTTATTTTCCCCGACCGGATGCAATCAATACAATCGAATTGTATTTATTTAGCGCACGGCTTACGTATCCTGGGTACGGTTATAATTAGTTTAGATACGAACATTGATTGCCACAGCTCGGATATACTATATTTCAATGCTTACAGAAATTTATTATATATATATATATATATATATATATATATATATATATGTGTGTGTGTGTGTGTGTGTGTGTATGTGTGTGTGTGGGTGTGTGTAAATTGAACTGAAACACAAAGCGTCGAGTATGAAAGTACCATCAAAAGATCAAAGGTTCGGTAATTGGTTTTATGAACAGTTTTAAATATCCACCTGTATGATATTCCAATAATTTTCGAAAGGGATGTTAGCTTTTATGAACATAATGCGTGAGAAATATATTTTGCTTTTTTCACTACTCAAATATTAACGTTAGAAAAATATTTAAAATACGTCAGTGCTTGTACGAATTATTAAAAAAAAAACATATTTTTAGAGAGGTTTAATTTTTATTTTCTAGCCGCCTTGAGCTGAAAATTTTTTGTTTGTAAATGAAATTATTGCATTACACAATTTTTCTAATTTTAATATTCCAATTTTCAATTTCAATTTAATGTATCATAATATCACAATCTTTATTTAAAGACAATTACATTCTGTTAAAAAAATTAGATAATTAAAATCACATTTAAAAATACTTCACCAATTTTCTTAACGCACACTGGAAAGGAATAAAATTTTAATCTATTTTTCCATACATACATTGTACTTCTTCAATTGATATCCATCCCTTTTTTTCTTCCTCTCTCAGACCCTCCCCCATCAATCGATATCCGTTTATTTATTGAGATGTTATTCAACCGAACGGATTGATGGAATGGGTGGAGTGGAGTGGGTGGGTGGTTTTTTTTTCGTTTTCAGATTAAAGGAAGCACGCCCACCCGTGTGGAATGTAGAAATAAATGCGTTGGTCGTTTTTTTTTTGCGCGCGCGCGACATCTGCCTTTTTATCAGGTAATCGGGTTTACGGTTGCGAGTGTTGAACTCTGTTTCGGTTTAAATTTATTATCTCGTAAGCGATTTTCAGGAGTTGCCATCCTCTGGAGATCGGATGAACGGCGGAGGAATGAAACGAAAAAAAAAAGAGAAGCTCAGGAATAAAAAAAAAAACGTATACATCGAGCACGAGGCACACATACAGAAACGCACGCGATTCGGACAGATAAATTTAATTTAAACTTTCGGCTTTTATATTCTGCCAATTCGAACATTCCCATTTTACTTCGATTATTTGCGAAATGCGATTTTGTTTATGAAATTATATGTTGTTGAATTTGAAAGGTCGATAAAATTTATGTTATTGCTTAATAACCCAGCACTGAAGAGGGAAGATAAGCAGCAGGTTACAGAAATAAAAAGTAAAAGTAAAGTAGAGTAAAGAAAACAAAAAAGGCTAGAGACTGAAGGTCGAAAACAAAAACATAAACCAGAAGACAGTAGAATATATATTAATGTTCAAAACAGAAGAGAGCAAAATTAGAAGATTATTACTTTATTATTATTATTATTTGTCATCTGTCATCTGTCATCTGTCATCTGTCATCTGTCATCTGTCATCTGTCATCTGTCATCTGTCATCTGTCATCTGTCATCTGTCATCTGTCATCTGTCATTTGTCATTTGTCTTCTGTCATTTGTCATCTGTCATATGTCATCTGTTATCTGCCATCTGTCATCTGTCATCGGTCGTCTGACATCTCTCATCTGCTATTTTTTATCTTTCATCTTTCATCTGTCGTCTATCATCTATCATGTCTTCTATCTTCTACTGTCTGTCTTCTGCTATCAATGAGTATAATAAAGTTCTCCTTTTGGAGATATGGAAGCTATAATTGGTAAATTATGATGAAAATCAGTCTTCAGTCTTCAGTCATCAGTCATCAGTCATCAGTCATCAGTCATCAGTCATCAGTCATCAGTCATCAGTCATCAGTCATCAGTCATCAGTCATCAGTCATCAGTCATCAGTCATCAGTCATCAGTCATCAGTCATCAGTCATCAGTCATCAGTCATCAGTCATCAGTCATCAGTCATCAGTCATCAGTCATCAGTCATCAGTCATCAGTCATCAGTCATCAGTCATCAGTCATCAGTCATCAGTCATCAGTCATCAGTCATCAGTCATCAGTCATCAGTCATCAGTCATCAGTCATCAGTCATCAGTCATCAGTCATCAGTCATCAGTCATCAGTCATCAGTCATCAGTCATCAGTCATCAGTCATCAGTCATCAGTCATCAGTCATCAGTCATCAGTCATCAGTCATCAGTCATCAGTCATCAGTCATCAGTCATCAGTCATCAGTCATCAGTCATCAGTCATCAGTCTTCAGTCTTCAGTCTTCAGTCTTCAGTCTTCAGTCTTCAGTCTTCAGTCTTCAGTCTTCAGTCTTCAGTCTTCTGTCTTCTGTCTTCGGTCTATTATCTTCTCTCTACTATCCTCTTTCTACTTTCTACTATCTAATATCTGCCTTCTGTCTTCTCTCTCTTACCTTCTCTCATCTGGCATCTGTCATCTGTTTGACAAATAACAATTAATAGTTAACAGTGAACACTTGAACATTGACAGATGGTAGTTGATCAATAACATTTGATAGTTAATAGTTGACAGACGACAAATGGCCGATGATAGTTAAGAGGTGACACATGCCAGTTGATAGTTGACAATTGACAGATGATATATGATAGGGACAGTTGGCAGATGATAGACGACAGTTGATAAATGTCACATGACAGATGACAATTGATAATAATAGATGACAGTGTATAGATGACATGTGATCGATGATTATTGATAGTTGATAAATGACAGTTAATAGTTTACAGTTGATAGATGACAGTTGACAGGTGTCAGTTAGCAGATGACAGATGGCAGATAAAATGTGACAGATGGCAAATGTTATAAAGTAAGATTAGTCTAACTTAGATGACGATAACGATGAGAATTTATGACTTATTTCAGATAACAGTTGACAGATACGTCATTTGTCATCTCTCAACTGAAAGTCTGAAATCTGACATATGTCATAACAAATTTCATTTAATTTTGTTAATTTCATTTTGTAATAAAACTTCATTGCAGACGATAGATAATACCATGATATATGACAAACGACAGAAAAAACAATAAAAATTGTAATAAATTAAAAATCAACAGGTATAAATATTAAAATATACACAAATTAAATACAAAAATAATGTTATATCACATTTGAGACAGTTGACAGATGATAAATGCCAGTTGACATCTATTGGCAGATGATAATTAACAGATCACAGTTGATAAATGTCATTTGATAGTTGATGACTGACAGTTAATAAATGACAGTTGATAGTTGACAAATGACATATGACCGATGACAGTTGACAATTATCAGCTGACACATGACAGTTGAAAGTTGTGGGATGATCCACACTGGGAAACATATAATAATTGACAGTTAACAATTGACACATTGTCAAAAAACAGTTGACTATTAATATTTGATAATGTACAGATAACATATGACCGGTATTAGTTGAAATTGATAAAATGGAGTTGATAGTTAAAAATTGACAGATTACATATGGTTGACAATTGACAGATGATATGTGCTAGTGACAGTTGACAGTTGATAGATGATAGACGACAGTTGATAAAGGTCACTTGGCAGATGACAATTGATAATAATAGATGACAGTGTATAGATGATATGTGACCGATGATTATTGATAGTTGATAAATGACAGGTGGCAGATGGCAGATAAAATGTGATAGATGACAAATGTTATAAAGTAAGATTAGTTCAACTTAGACGACGATAACGATGATAATTTATGACTTATTTCAGATAACAGTTGACAGATTCGTCATTTGTCATCTGTCAACTGTCATGTGAAATCTGACATATAACAATTGACATATGACAGATGTGATAACGAATTTCATTTCATTTCGTTAATTTCATTTTGTAATAAAACTCGATTGCAGTTGATAGATAATACCATGATATAAGACAAATGACAGATAACAAGAAAAAACAATAAAAATTGTTATAAATTACAAATGTTAAAAAATGTATAAATATTAAAATATACATAAATTAAGTACAAAAAATATGTTACATCATATTTGAAACAGTTGACAGATGATAGACGACAGATGATAAATGCCAGTTGACATCAATTAACAGATGATAATTAACAGATGACAGTTGATAAATGTCATTTGATACATGATGGCATACAGATGATAAATTATCGGTAATAGTTAACAGTTCATGACTAACAGTTAATAAATGACAGTTAATAGTTGACAAATGACATATGACCGATGACAGTTGACAATTGTTAGCTGACACATGACAGCTGAAAGTTCATGGATAATAGTGGATAAATGACAGTTTACAGATAATAATTGATAGTTAACAATTAACAGATTGACATAAGAGAGTTGAAAAGAGTCTATTAATATTTGACAATGTACAGATAACATATGACCGGTGAGAATTGAAAGTTGATGAGTGACAGTTCATAAAATGCAGTTGATAATTGAAAATTGACAAATTACATATGGCTGATGATATTTGACAGATGACAGTTAATGTTTCACAATTGACTGGTGATATATTATAGATAGGGACAGTTGACTGTTGGCAGTTGACAGATGAGATTGATAAATGACAGTTTACAGATAATAATTGACAGTTCCCAAATAACAGATTGACAAAATGTCTATTAATATTTGACAATGTATAGATAACATATGACCTGTGACAATTGAAAGTTAATGAATGACAGTTCATAAAAAGCAGTTGATAGTTCTATTAAAAATTAGCAGATTACATATGGCAGATGCTATTTGACAGATGACAGTTAATGTTTCACAATTGACTGGTGATATATGATTGATTGTGACAGTTGACAGTTGATGAATGACAGTTTACATATAATAATTAACAGTTAAAAATTAACAGATTGACAAAGGACAGTTGACAAATGTTTATCAATATTTGACAATGTACAGATAACATATGACCGGTGACAATTGAAAATTGATGAATGACAGTTCATAAAATGCAGTTGACAGTTGAAACTTGACAGATTACATATGGCAGATGATATATGACAGATGACAGTTAATGTTTCACAATTGACTGGTGAAAAAATGTCTATTAATATTTGACAGATGACAGTTTCCAGAAAATAATTGACAGTTATTGAATAACAGATTGACAAAAGACAGTTGAAAAATGTAAATTAATATTTAACAATATACAGAAAACATATGACCGGTGACAATTGAAAGTTGATGAATGACAGTTCATAAAATGCAGTTGACAGTTGAAACTTGACAGATTACATATGGCAGATGATATTTTACAGATAACAGTTAATGTTTCACAATCGACATTTGACATTTGACTGTTGGCAGTTAACAGATGACAGTTTACAGATAATAATTGACAGTTAAGAAATAACAGATTGACTAAAGACAGTTGAAAAATGTATATTAATATTTGACAATGTACAGAAAACATATGACCGGTGACAATTGATGGCAGATGATATTTGACAGATAACAGTTAATATTTCACAATTTACTGGTGATATATGATAGATAGTGACAATTGACTGTTGGCAGTTGACAGATGACAGTTGATAAATGACAGTTTACAGATAATAATTGACAGTTAACAATTAACAGATTGACATAAGAGAGTTGAAAAATGTCTATTAATATTTGACAATGTACAGATAACATATGACCGGTGACAATTGAAAGTTGATGAATGATAGTTCATAAAATGCAGTTGAGAAAATTGGCAGATTACATATGGCAGATGATATTTGACAGATGACAGTTAATGTTTTACACATGACCGGTGATATATGGTAGATAGTGACAGTTGACTGTTGGTAGTTGACAGATGACAATTGATAAATGACTATTAATAAATGACAGTTTACAAATAACATTTTATCGATGATAGTTGGCAGTTGGTAGTTAATAGATGACAGTTGATAAATGACTGATGAAAATTGACAAATGATGATAGTTGAGAAATGACGACATGTATACTGTAATTGTTGTACAGAATGAATAAGACTATGAAATTTATACGTAATCTGTCCTCTGTTATCTGCCACCTGCAAACTTGCAAACTATCATCTATTCTGACCTCTATCATTTGTCTTCTGCCTCCTGTCTTCTATTTTCTGCCTTCTGTCTTCTCTCTTCTGTCCTCTGTGTTCTGTCTTCTGTCTTATGTCCTCTGTCTTTCATCCTCTGTCTTCTATCAACTGTCTTCTGTCCTTTGCTTTCTGTCCTCTACCTTCTGTCCTCTGTCTTCCGTCCTCTGTCTTCTATCCTCTGTCGTCCGTCCTCTGTCTTCTATCATCTGTCTTCTATCATCTGTCTTCTATCATCTGTCTTCTATCATCTGTCTTCTGCCCTCTATCTTTTGTCCTTTGCCTCCTATCCTCTGTCTTCTGTCATCTATCTTCTATCCTCTGTCTTTCGTCCTCTTTCTTCTATCCTCTGTCTTCTGTCCTCTGTCTTCTGTCCTCTGTCTTCTGTCCTTTGTCTTCTGTTCTATGCCTCCTGTCCTCTGTCTTCTGTCCTCTATCTTCTGTCCTCTGTCATTTTTCATCTGCCATCTATGACCTGTCTCGTCTCTTGTCCTCTGTCTTAGGTGTTCAGCTAGCATTAATTAGAATAGCCTTAGAAATAAAATTATAAAAAAATTCCATAATCTGCCATCTGTCATTGATAATTTGTAATTTGTCTCCCCTTATTATTCTCTGGTATCTGTTATCTAATATAAAATTTAAAATAATCTTATAGAATAAATAAAACTATGAGAATGATACGTAATCTGATATCTTGTATATGCCATCGGTTATCCAATTTCTATAATGTCATGATCAGTCCTCTATCACCTGCAATGTGTCTTCTGTCTTCTGTTGTCTGTCTTCTGCCTTTTGTCTTCTGCTTTCTGTCTTCTGTCTTCTGTATTCTGTCTCCTGTCTTATGTCCTCTGACTTCTATCCTCTGTCTTCCGTCCTCTGTCTTCTGTCATCTGTCTTTTGTACTCTGTCTTCTGTCATTTATCTTCTGTCATCTATCCCCTGTCCTCTGTCTACTGTCCTCTGTCTTCTGTCCTCTGTCTACTGTCCTCTGTCTTCTGTACTCCGTCTTCTGTCATCTGTCTTCTGCCCTCTGTCATCTATTATCTACCATTCATAATCTATCATCTATTATGTTATCTGTTATCTTTTATTATCAATGATTTGCCAGTCATCTATATTTTGTGATAAAACATTTGGTGATTTCATTTTCTGCGGAGATTTTTTGTTGGACTTGTTTGTTTTTGCTAGGATTTTCTGTAACCACTTTTGCGAAGAAGTTGATAAAGAAAAAGAAAATTGTGACAAAACTCTATTTAATTTTTGAATGAAAATATTTTCAATGTTATAAAAAATTGCAACAAACTTTGTAATATTCTTTTTGTGAAGAAATTGTTAGAAAACAATTGAGTTCACTAACAAGTGATAATTTTTCTTATTTTTTCGTTACAATTTTTTGAGATGAAATTTTTGTTGATTTATTTTTCGAAGCAATTTTTTGAAACTCGTTTCCTTTCGTGATTTCTGAGATGAGTTTTTCGTGATAATTTTTTTTTGTGAACATTTTCTTTACAGGAACGATTTTTATAAAGGAAAAATTTCTTAGCGACGAATTTCTCTGCTATGATTATTTTTAAAGCGAAATCTTTTTTAGCGACGATATTTTGTGATGAAGAATTTGGCTATTATTTATTCTGTGATATACGATTGATTACGTATGAATATATTAAAAATATTAAATAATAAACATAATTTGTATCTGTTATCTATCATTTTTTATCAGTCATCTGTCACACATCGACTGTCATCTGTCATTTATTATTTGTTATCTGTCATCAGCCTGTTATTATCAATCATTTGCCTGTCATCTATAATTTATTTATAAAACTTTTGCTGATTTATTTTTCTGCGGCAATTTTATAAGTGAGATTTGTTTCTTCTTGTGATGATAACGTTTTCTGTAGTTTGTTTTGACGACTTTTGCAAAAAAATTTTGTGACCATTCTAATATAATGAAACTTTCTTCAATTTGGGATTAATTTCTGTGATGATTTTTTTTGGTGACTAATTATGTTATAGACCTGAATTATTATCTAGCAATTTCTTTGTGATATTTTTTTTTTTTTGGCAACGAATGTTTCTTTTTTTGTTATTTTTTGTACTTAGAGACGATTTTTTGAGATATATGAGATTTTTTAAGTAAAAATTTTCTTTGAAGGAGTATAACAAATTTTTAAAAAAGTAACATTTCTTAGCGAAAATTTTCACTGCATTTATTATTTTTAAAACGAAATATAATTTAGCGAAGATATTTTGTAATGAAGAATTTGGCAATTATTTTTTCTGTGATTAATATTTTGAGACTTGTTTACATTTTTGATTTCTGTTGAAAACTGTTGCGATAAAGATTTATTATTCTGCAACAATTTTTTTATGACGATTCTGTAAAAATAGTGACGAAACTCTGTGGAGGTTTTTTTATAACGAATTTTGGTAATGGACACAAATGTTATCTAGCAATTTCTTTGTGATAAATTTTTTTAGGCAATCATTTTTCAATTTTTGGTTATTTTTTGTTTTGTTTCTTAGAGCGTTATTTTGAGATGAAATTTTTGGTGCGTCAATTTTTTTAGACTTGTTCACATGTGATTTCTATGAAAAGTTATTTGTGATTTGTAACTGTTGCATTTTTCTGCAACAATTTTTTTAATGAAAATTTCATTAATGTTTTAAAACATTGTGTCAAAACTCTGTAGAGGTTTTTTTTTTGTGATGAATATTATTAATGGACTCAATTGTTAGCTAGAAATTTCTTTGTGATATTTTATTAAGGCAAGTAATTTTTATATTTTTTATTATTTTTTTGTTTGTTTGTAGCTTAGAGATGATTTTTTGATGATTTATTTTTCTGAGGCAATTTTTGGAGACTTGTTTTATTATTGTGATTTGTGTGACGTGTTTTTTGTGAGAATTTTCGTTGAAGGAATGTTGCAAAAAAACATTTCTTAGCGACGAATTTCTCTGCAATGATTATTTTAAAAGGAAAATCTTATGTAGCGACGATTTTTTGTGATGAAGAATTTTGCTATTATTTATTTGATTGATAGGTATAAATATATTAAAAATATTAAATAATAACCGTAATTTTTATCAGTCATTTGTCATTTTTTATCTGTCATCTGTGATATATCATCTGACATCTGTCATATATCATTTGACATCTGACATCTGTCATCTGTCATATATCATCTGACATCTGACATCTGACATCTGTCATCTGTCATATATCATCTGACATCTGACATCTGACATCTGACATCTGACATCTGACATCTGACATCTGACATCTGACATCTGACATCTGACATCTGTCATCTGACATCTGTCATCTGTCATATATCATCTGACATCTGTCATCTATCATGTGTTATCTGCCACCCATCATGTGTGATCTGTAATCTGCCTTTATTGCCACTCATTTGCTAAAATGTCTCCTAGCAAATTAGTTTTTTCGATAAAACTTTTGGTAATTTATTTTTCTATGGCGATATTTTAAGTGAGATCTGTTTCTTTTTGTGATGATAAAGTTTTCTGTAGTTTATTATGACGACTTTTGTTATAAAGATTTATTTTTCTGCAACAATATTTTGTGATGATTCTTTTTTAATGAAAATTTCTTTAATGCTATAAAAATTAACTCTGTTAAGGTTTTTTGTGGCGAATTTTGTTAATGGACTCAATTGTTATCTAGGATTTTTTTTGTAATGTATTTTGTGGCACGGACTTTCTTTTTTAGTTACTTAGAGACGATTTTTTGAGATGTGTTTTTTTATTTTTCTATGGCATTTGTTTTGTTTCCTTTTGTGATTTCTTGTGAAGAGCTTTTATGATATTTTTTTGGTGAAACCTGTCTTTGAAGAAACGAGGAATTTCTCTGCAATATTTTTAAAACGAAATCTTATTTAGCGACGATGTTTTGTGATAAAATGACGAAAAAAAATGACGAAAATGACGATGAAGAATTTGGCAATCATCTTAGGAATTATGCCAAACTGTGCTTGGGTACAAATATATTGAAAATATTAAATAACAAACGTAATTTCATCTGTCATCCGTCATTTTTCATCTAAAAACTTAAAAAACAGACTAATTAAAACCGGAAATATCAACTATAAATTATGATAAAACTTTTGGTGATTTATTTTTCTGTGGAGATTGTTTTGTGCGATTTATTTGCTTTTGTGATTATATAAGTTTTCCGCTAAGATTTTTTTGTGACTACTTTTGGGTTGAAATATATTTTTCTGAGTAATTTTTCGTGATGATTCTTTTGAGAATTTCTTTAATGCGATTTCAGTGAAGAGTTTTTTGTGATGATTTTTTTGGTAAAAATTTTCTTTAAAGGAATGTAACAGATTTTAACAGTTAACATTTCTTAGCGACGAGTTTCTCTGCTATGATTATTTTGACAGTAAAATCTTATCTAGCGACGATATCTTGTGATGAACAATTTGACAATTATTTTTCCTGCGATTATTTGGCTTTTAAAATTAATTTTAAACAATTAAATTTTATATTTCGTTAGGTTTTGTATTGGAAAACCTTTTGTAATTGCTTTGTTATGATAACCACACTTAACTTTTTGTTTCATCCAATTATATTATTTCCTTTTTATCTCTTGTCTATTAGATTAATGTAAAAGTAAAAACGCATCATTAGCTTAAGTTTTTTTTTATTTGGAAGACTTAGTGTTTAAAAAGAGGCACAACGAGCCTAGTGAGATCTAGGTGCTTTAAAAAATGATTTATCACCCTTAGCAAACTAGATTCATATCCAAGTGTTTAACAAGTTCAGATACCATAATATACGATAATAATAATATAGGAACATTTTCAAAATTTACAATTTAGATGTTAATAGTGATATATTTAGGCTCTGAAGGTATATAATTACATTAACTAAAGGATGTATTTAAAATCGTAATTATAATTTATTAATTTGATTTTGTGACTTACGGTGGAGGCGCCGGGCAATCGAACCTACTGACGTATCCAACCTATCGATTCGGTAATTTCAGCAATCGGACGATATTTATACAACTAGGTGCGCGCACGGTGCTGAATATCAATTGGCGAACGGCCCAGATTATCCATTTATATGGTAATTTCCAGTCTCTAATGTATACATCGGCGGTGGCCGGCTAACCGAGACAGAAGTCATGATATAAGGATAATTGCCGGATTAGTATCTGCATGAGGAATCAGCCTGTAATCCGGCGTGCGTAAGGATATGAACACACCGGTCGTGATATATCTAAACGTATCAATTAATCGAGGCCTAATTGAATCGGATAGGGCGTAATTGGACGGATGTGAGAATGAATAAATCAGATTTATCGCGAGGGGTGTGATTCTCGTTTCGCGTAATTTAATATGAAAAGTACCTGATGAAATTGCATTCCGCGAACTGTTCTCCAATGGTCGTTTTCTGTGTATGTGGGTGTGCAAACGAATAATTAATTCTCTTCGTTCTCAACACATTTAAATTTTCACATGTTATACTTGTAAAATAAATAGGAATTTTATTACAAATGATTAAAATTAAAACTTCTACTCAATCACTATGGTACAGTGGGTCGAAAAATCATTGTATTCGAGTGGTTTAATGTTAATGACATAAAATTGGTTTTAAAAAAATAAGCGATATTGAGTGTAACTTCTTCCACATACAATTTTTTTTTCTGGTTCATTTTAGAGTTACTGCAAGGCAATAAAGTAGCGTGTCACGTCAAATTGGATCACTCCGGTTGAAATGGGAATCTCGTTTACACTTTTATTGACTGGTGTGATGCCGTTAAAGGCGTATTCTCTAAGTGCATTACACATTTTGTGTATGTGTGTGAGTGTGTGTGTGAGTTCCCGAGGTGGGCGAATTGTGTATTCCAATTTCGACAAATAAGTTGCAGATCGGCAAACAACAAGTGCAATTTTATTGCCGCTCAACAGTGCCGACGTCTTATTGAATTGAAACGGTCGCCGTCGCACGCCGTTGGTATAACAAATAAAGACGCTTGACGGAATTTTAAACCTAAGCAATTGCTCGCTGTTTGTTATCTCAATTTAATCCGATTGTATTTATGCTTTAATATAGAGCACAATTTAATAGACGCGTATTTAGGAATTTAAACAGAAACGTATTGAATTATTTTTTATCCTCACTTTATATTAATAATAAATATTCGTCACCTTATTCTCGAGTGAGCGAGAAAAAATATGCTACCGGTAATTGCTGGATAAAAAATGATGTTTTAATTTAAAAAAGAAGGAAAGGAAACTGACGTCGCCCGAATTAATTAGTGTCCCGTGTTGCCGTCTCCTTAATTAAAGACTTTTTTCGGTACGGACAGATTTAATCAATTCCGCGCGGAAAAACCAGAGAGTGGCGGGCACAATCGCATTTCTTTGTCGAGAGACGAGTGGAACAGGTTTAAGCAGGCGTCGGTAATGTTTCATTAAAAATTTTTACAATGGGAAATAATGTAATACGACAGGTACAACTTGTGATTTATTAAAAAAAATAAGAGGTGTATTTAATATAAACAAATTAAAGAAGACAGGAAAGAAACAAAAGAAAATGTACTTACATTTCATCAAGTATTATGATTCTGTAAAAATCTGCAATAATCAGGACCTGAAATTTAAAATAATCTTTGGAGAAACGAATGGAAATTATTGAAAAATTGAAATCAAATTCCTCGGCGGGAAAAACTATGAAAAACAATTGCTATCGATTTGTAACTTTCATAATTGATTTACATTTCACCTAGGATTAGGATTCTATAAAAATCTACAATTATCAGGACCTGAATTTTGAAATAATCTTCAGAGAATAGAGAGTAGAATTATGAAAAATTGAAATCAAATTCTTTGGCGGGAATATATATGAAAAACAATTGCCAACGATTTATAACTTTCAGAATTTACTCACACTTCATCTAGGATTATGATTCTCTAAAAATCTACAGTAATCAGGAACTTAATTTTAAAATAATCTTTAGAGAAAAGAGTATAAATTAATGAAAAATTTTAATCAAATTCCTCGGCGGTAAAAATATAAAAAAAACAATTTCCATCGATTAGTAACTTTCAGAATTTACCTACATTTCATCTACGATTATTATTTCGGGAAAATCTGCAATAATTAAGGCTTGAATTATTAAATAATCTTTGGAGAAAAGGGTGCAGATTTATGAAAAATTAAAATCAAATTCCTCGGCTGTAAAAATATAAAAAAACAAATGCCATCGATTTGTAACTTTCGGAATTCTACTTTTATTTTATCTATGATTAAGACTCTTTAAAAATCTGCAATAATAAAAACCTCCATTTTGAAATAATCTTTAGAGAAAAGAGATTTATGAAAAATTGAAATCAAATTTCTCGGCGAGAAAAAATAAGAACAATTGCCATCGATTTGCAACTTTCAAAATTTCCATTTCACCGAGGATTATGATTCTGTAAAAATCTCCAATAATCAGCACCTAAATTTTAAAATAATCTTTAGAAAAAAGACTGTAAATTAATGAAAAATTGAAATCAAATTCGTCGGCGGGAAAAATCATGAAAAACAATTGCCATCAATTTGTAACTTTCAGAATAGACTTATATTTCATCTGGGATTAAGATTCTGTAAAAATTTGCAATTATTAAGACCTAAATTTTGAAATACACTTTAGAGAAGAAAATGTAGATTTATGAAAAATTCAAATCAAATTCTTTGGCGGGAATAAATATGAAAAACAATTGCCAACGATTTATAACTTTCAGAATTTACTCACATTTCATCTAGGATTATGGTTCCCTAAAAATCTGCACTAATCAGAAACTTAATTTTTAAATAATCTTTAGAAAAAAAGAGTGTAAATTGATGAAAAATTGAAATCAAATTCCTTGACAGGCAAAAATAAAAATCAATTTCAATCGATTAGTAACTTTCAGAATGAACTTACATTTCATCTAGGATTATGATTCTGTAAACATCTGCCATAATCAGAACCTCAATTTTAAAATAATCTTTAGAGAAAAGAGAGTAGATTTATAAAAAAATAAAATAAAATTCCTCGACGAGAAAAACTATAAAAAACAATTTCCATCGATTTGTAACTTTCTGAATTTACTTATATTTCTTCTAGGATTATAATTCTGTAAAAATCTGCAATAATCATGACTTTTTCTGAATTTTTAAATAATATTTAAAGAAAAGAGTGTAAATTAAGAAAAAAAATAAAATCAAATTCCTCGGCGGGAATAAATATGAAAAACAATTGCCATCGATTTATATCTTTCAGAATTTACTTATACTTTATCTAGAATTATGATTCTGCAAAAATATGCGGTAATTAGGACTTCAATATTGAAATAAATTTAGAGAAGAGAGTGTAAATTAATGAGATATTCTAATCAAATTCCTAGGAGGGAAAAATTATGAAAAACAATTGTAATCGATTTGCAACTTTTATGATTTACTTAGGTATCATCTAGGATTATAATTCTTTAAAAATCTGCAATAATCAGGACCTGAATTTTTAAATAACCTTAAGAGAAAAGAGTGTAGATTTATGAAAAATTGCAATCACATTCCTCGACGTAAAAAATATAAAAAACAATTGCCATCGATTTTTTACTTTCTGAGTTAACTTATATTTGATCCATGATTATGATTCTATAAAAATCTGAAATTATCAGGACCTGATATTGAAAATTATCTTTAGAGAAAAGTGCGTAGATTTATGAAAAATTGGAATCAAATTCCTCGACTGGAAAAACTATAAAAAACAATTTCCATCGATTTGTCACTTTCAGAATTAACTTATATTTCATCTAGGATTATGATTCTGTAAAATTCTGCAATAATCATGAGCTGAATTTTTAAATAATATTCAAATAAAAGAGTGTAAATTAATAAAAAAGTGAAATCAAATTCCTCGGCGGGAATAAATATCAAAAACAATTGCCATCGATTTATATCTTTCAGAATTTACTTATAGTCTATCTAGAATTATGATTCTGCAAAAATCTGCGGTAATTACGACTTCAATATTGAAATAAATTTAGAGAAGAGAGTGTAAATTAATGAGAAATTGTAATCAAATTCTTAGGCGGGAAAAAATTTAAAAAAACTTAAAATTCCATCGATTTGTAACATGCAGAATTTACTTATATTTCATCTAGGGTTATGATTCTGTAAAAATCGGCAATAATCAGGACCTGAATTTTGAAATAATCTTTAGAGAAAAAATTGTAGATTTATAAAAAATTGTAATCAAATCCCTCAACGGGAAAGATATAAAAAAACAATTGCCATCGAATTGTTACATTCATAATTTACTTATATTTAATCTGTAGAAATCTACAATAATCAGGAAGTGAATTTTGGAATAATCATTGGAGAATTGACTGTAAATTAATTAAATATAAATAACAATTGCATCATCGCAGAAAAAATAATTGCCAAATTCTTCATCATAAAATATCGTCGCTAAATAAGATTTTGCTTTAAAAATGATAATTGCAGATAAATTCGTCGATAGGAAATTTTCTTTATGAAAATCTGCTACATTCCTTAAAGGAAAATTTTCATCAAAAACATTATCACAAAAAACTATTCACAAAAATCACGATAGTAAATAAGTCTCAAAACATTGCCGTAGAAATATAAATCACCAAAAGTTACATCTCAAAAAATCAGTAACAAAAAAATTAAAAAGAGAAAAACTCGTTGCCTAAAATTTTTAAAATTTATCACAAAGAATTTTCTAGGTAACAATTGAGTCCAATAACCAAATTCATCACAAAAACCTTTCACAGAGTTTTTTCACATTTTTCTTAACATTGAAGAAATTTTCATTCAATAAAAATTCGTTGCAGAAAAATATTCTCTATGGCAAAAGTCGTCACAAAAAAATCTTAGCAGAAAACAAACAAATCCTAAAAAACAATCTTTGCAAAAAAAAATAAATCACTTACATTTTTATCATAATTTATAGTTCAGTTTTCCAGTTTTAATTATTCTGTTTTCAAGTTTCTAGATGACAGATAACTGATGACACATGACAGATTACAGACAAAACTATGTTTATTATTTAATATTTTAAATATATTTATACATAAACACAATTTTGCACAGTCCTAAAGTATATCAAATCATCGCTTAAAATTAATTGCCTAATTCTTCAACGTCGCCAAGAAATGTTTCCTTTATAAAAATCTGCTACATTCCTTTAAAGATATGTTTTGCCAAAGAAAATTATCATAAAAAAAACTCAACAAAAAATCACAAAAGTAAACAAGTATCGAAAAATTTCCTCAGAAAAATAAATCACTAAAAATTTCATCTTAAAAAAATCCCACAAAAAATATCCGCAGAAAAATAAATCACCAAAAGTTTTATCGCAAATTATAGTTGACTGGCAAATTATTGATAATAAAAGGCAGATGACGGATGCCAGAAGATAGAAGACAGAAGACATAAGACACAGAAGACAAAAGAGACAAAAGAGACAGAAGGCAGAAGAAGAGACAGAAGGCAGAAGAGACAGAAGAGACAAGAAACAGAAGACAGAAGAGACATAAGACAGAAGAGACAGAGCCCAGAAGAGAGAGAAGACAGAAGAGACAGAAGATAGAAGAGATAGAATACAGAAGAGACAGAAGATAGAAGAGACAGATAATCGAAGAGACAAAAGACATAAGAGATAGAAGACAGAAGACAGAAGATACAGAAAACAAAAAAAGCACAAGACAGGAGACAGAAGACAGAGTAGATAAAAGAGACAGAAGACATAAGAGTAAGAAAACAGAAGACAGAAGACAGAAGAGACAAGAGACAGAAGACAGAAGACAGAAAAGTCAGAAGACAGAAAAGATTGAAAACAGAAGAGACAGAAGACAGAAGAAACATAAGACAGAAAAGACAGTAGACAGAAGACAGAAGAGACAGAAGACAGAAGATGCAGAAAACAAAAAAAGCACAAGACAGAAGACAGAGGACAGAGAATACAGAAGAGACAGAAGACAGGAGAGACAAGAGACAGAAGACAGAAGAGACAGAAGACAGAAGAAACAGAAGACAGAAGAGACAGAAAAGACAGAAAACAGAAGAGATAGAAGACAGAAGAGACATAAGACAGAAAAGACAGTAGACAGAAGACAGAAGATGTAGAAAACAAAAAAAAGCACAAGTCAGAAGACAGAGGACAGAGAAGACAGAAGAAACAGAAGACAGAAGACAGAAGAGACAGAGCACAGAAGAGACAGAGCACAGAAGAGACAGAAGACAGAAGAGTCAGAAGACAGAAAAGACAGAAAACAGAAGAGACAGAAGACAGAAGAAACATAAGACAGAAAAGACAGTAGATAGAAGACAGAAGAGACAGAAGATGCAGAAAACAAAAAAAGCACAAGACAGAAAACAGAGGACAGAGAAGACAGAAGAGACAGAAGACAGAAGAGCCAGAAAACAGAAGACAGAAGAGACAGAAGACAGAAGAGACAAGAGACAGAAGACAGAAGAGACAAGAGACAGAAGACAGAAGAGACAGAGCACAAAAGAGGCAGAAGAGTCAGAAGGCAGAAAAGACAGAAAACAGAAGAGAAAGAAGACAGAAGAAACATAAGACAGAAAAGACAGTAGACAGAAGAGACAGAAGACTGAAGAGAGAGAAGACAGAAGAGACAGAAGATAGAAGAGATAGAATACAGAAGAGGCAGAAGATAGAAGACACAGATAATCGAAGAGACAGAAGACATAAGAGATAGAAGACAGAAGAGAGAAGATGCAGAAAACAAAAAAAGCACAAGACAGAAGACAGAAGACAGAGTAGACAGAACAGACAGAAGACAGAAGTGCCAGAAAACAGAAGAAAGAAAAGCCAAAAAACAGAAGACAGAAGAGAGAGAAGACAGAAGAGACAGAAGACTGAAGAGACAGAAAACAGAAGAGACAGAAGACAGAATAGACAGAAGGCAGAAGGTAAAAGACAGAAGACTTTAAGCAAGTATCTTAAATATCTATACATTAATAAATTAAAAACATAAATACACTGAAGCCAATAACAGCTGATAAATAGAAAAACTTAAAGGTGGAATTAGTGTTCTAAATAAATGATAGATATTAAATTTCAAATGACTGATGATAGATGACAGATAATTGGTGTCGAAATAGATGATACAGCTTTCTTATTGTGTTATTCATTTTGCAAAGTTACTAAGCATTTTAATCGCAGATAACACATGACTAAAGGTATATATCAGTAAAAAGATGACATTTGATATTTAACAGATGACAGATGGTAGATGATAGAAAACAGATATCACAGATGACAGATAAGTGATAAATGTTTCTAGATAAAAATTCAAAGCATAGAAAACGTTTTATATATATTTGTAGACAGATGATAAATATTGAACATAGATGAGAGATGATAAATGACAAATGACATATGACATATGACAAATGACGGATGACAGATGACAAAATATTAATAAATATGAGATAAGAGATAAGATATGAGAGCTGATAGATGACAGATGACGTTTATATTAATTATTAGTTATTTTTAGTATAACAATTTCTGTTAAGTTAGTAGACATTTGATAGTTGACAGATGGTGGCACAGATGTCGGATTACAAAGGATAAATCACAAATTACAGCTAACAGATGGTATACATCAGTCGATAGATGACAGATGACAAATTAGAAACAAGATATATCTCTAGATAAAAACTCTATGGATAGAATACGGTTTTCATGTATGTGTAGACAAATGGTTAACGGCAGATCATGGATCACAGATAATAGAGTAAAAAATGACAGATAACAGATAACAGATGACAGATGACACATAAAAGATGATCGATGACCGATGACAGGTGACAGATGTCAAATTACACATGAAAAATGAGAGATGAAACCTAAGAGATGAAATATTACAGGTGACGAATGAGAGATTACTTCTATATTCCTTATTAGTTTTGCAGAAGAAAAAAGAGAAAAGACAGAAGACGGTGTATGAAAGATCATAGACAAGAGATGTTACATGAAAAATGATGACAGATAATAGGTGTCAAATGATATATGGTAAATGACAAAAGACAGATGACAGACGATAAGAGATAAATGCTTCTAGACAAAACTCTAGGGATGGAAAACGTTTTAATATATTTGTAGACAAATCAAATACATGATATGATAGATGAATAATGACAGATGACAGGTTACAGAAGACAAACGATAGATGATAAGTGACAGCTGAAGGATGTCAAATTATAGATTACTTTTATATTAATTATTAGTTTTTGTAGTCTCAAAATTGATGATATACTTTTTAGTAGTATTATTAATTTTGCTAAGTTCCCTCAATTCTGATTGTAGATAACAGATGACGAAAGGTATATATCAATTGATAGATGACAGATGATTCGTGATAAATATCTCCAACTTGAAAACTCCAAGTATAACATTTTTTTTCATACAAATGATCTATGACAGGTCATAGATAAGAGATGGTAGATAAAAAATGACAAATGACAGATAATAGAATGCAGATGACAGATGACAATTGACAAATGGCAAATGGCAAATGACATATGATAAATGATAAAAGTCTCTAGAGAATGACTCCGGGGATAAAAAACGTTTTCATATATGTGTAAAGAAATGATATACGAGATTATAAATTAAATATGAAAAATGACAGGTGACAGAAGACAGATAACAGATGACAGGTGACAGAAGACAGATAACAGATTACAGATGAAAGATAATAAATTACAGATGACAGATAAAAAATGATAAATGACAAATGACAGATGATAAATGAAAGTTGACAAATGATAAAATTATAAAATTTATTCAAATTGAACGTGTTTTTAATACTCTATCAAAACAATTGCTAATTCACAGCTAGAATAATAATGGCAATTCACAAAACTCGAATTGAAGGAAATAAAATTACTTTCTTTGATTCAAAAATATGAAAAAAAATAATCATTAGTTAAATGACCTTGAAATTTTCCAAATGTATTCAAAATGAACGTATTATTAATATCACATAAAAACAATTGCTATATTTTAGCTGGAATTTTAATGACAACTCAGCAAACTCGAATTAAAGGAAATAAAATTGCTTTCGGTGATTTAAATAATTGTAAAAAATTAACCACTCGTTTAGTGACCTTGAAACTAACAAAATTTATTCAAAATAAACGTGGTTTTAATTTCCCGTCAAAACAATTGCTATATCACAGCTTGAATTTGAATGACAACTCACAAAACTCGAATTGAGGGAAATCGCATTGCTTTCGGTGATTTAAAAAAAATTGTAAAACATGAACCACTAGTTGAATGACCTTGAAATTAACAAAATTGATTCAAAATGAACGTGTTTTAAATATCCCAAGATGACATAAGTCAGTTATCTTTTCAAAAGTCTTCTAATAAAACACAATCACGATTAATTTAAATTAATTCAAATTCAATCATCACCAGAATAAGGAATATTATAATTGAACTAAAAGAACGAAATGATAGAGATTTCAGAAAATAGATGACATTTGACAGATGACACGTTTATTAAGATGGACTAATTCGGAGTTTTTGTAATTTCTTAATCGCCTAAATAAATTTGTTAGCGATATAACATAACAAATAATAAATATAATGAGTTGAACAAATAATAATACAATACTTAACAATACAATACAATAATACGAGAAATTGTAAATGAATTTTAAAAAGCTGACGAGTATAAATGTAAAAGTAGCTATCGTAAAAAAATGTTGATTAAAATTTTAGTGGCTTAAGACAGATTACAGATAGCAGATAGATAATTCTAGATGATCAAATAGCAAATTACAGATGTCAGATGTAAGATGACAGATGTAAGATGACAGATGACAGATGACAGATGACAGATGACAGATGACAGATGACATCATGCAGATGACAGATGACAGAAGGCATAATATTTTTAAATACACGAGTCATTTGTTTATATTTTAATTCTTATAAAAAAAATATTATTTTCAATTAAGTCTTCCGTTCCTTTTTGTCTTTTTTGTTACGGGTAAACGTTTGTAATACGGTAAATACATTTTTCTACGCAATCGCCTTTATACTGCTTAAGACTATTTCCCTCATATCCACAATATCATCGAGTCATAAACGTCTAACCGCCGTACTTTTTTATCTTTTCGTTTTCGTCATAGGTAGAAAACCGCACTATTTTTTTTTTTCGTGCTGTGCTGTCCAACTCGTCGCAGGAATAACGGACGCAAAAAACACGCTATAACACAACGGGGTTTCTTCCGGCACGCACGCACACACCGAAATCGATTCAATTCGCTTGATGGGAGATACATGTTTTCTGCAAAAAAGTCACAGCTACAGAGAAAAAAAATAGGGGTATATAATAAAAATAATTTTATATTAAAAAAATACATATCTAATAATATAAGAAATAACTGGAATAAAATAGCACTAT
The DNA here is from genome assembly GCA_963969525.1 of Ontholestes murinus. Taxonomy (NCBI): domain Eukaryota; kingdom Metazoa; phylum Arthropoda; class Insecta; order Coleoptera; family Staphylinidae; genus Ontholestes; species Ontholestes murinus. The sequence continues at coordinate 55,230,836 of OZ018397.1, forward strand.
AAAATATAAAAAGTATTGTTAAAACGAATTAAAAATAATAAGAAAGGAATTAAAAATTTAGATGATTCTACTAAAAAAGATTTAGAGTTTGAAAATAAACTTACTTTAAATTTTAAGTCAACTCCAAAACAACTTTAAAAATTTAAAATATACAGGGTGACTGACGAAAAACCTTTGGTGCTGTATCTCGCTTATTTTTGATCCGATTTGAATAAATAAAACATCAAATTAAATGATTTTTAAAAGACTTTAATATGAACTGTACTGATATTTTTTCTTGCATCCAGTTTTTGACAAAAGACGATCAACTTTTTTTTTCAAATTGCACTGTATATATATTTTGTACTGATCCGCAAGGAGATTTTTTTCTGAATCTAAATTTGTAAACGATTTTATCCATTCATCAAACCAAAGTCGAGAAATTGAGGATAAAAAAAAAATTAAAAATCAAATACCCATAGTAAACAATATACAGAGCCTATTCCAAATGTCAAAAGTGACAGTGTCAGTCATTGGTACAATACTGCAATGATTTTTAATAATTTCATAATAAAAATGTTGCAAGATTTCAAAAACTGAAAAACGATTTCTGTAGAAGCACAAAATTCTAGTACAGTGTTTGAAATATTGCAACATTTTAATTATGAAATAATTAAAAATCGTTGCAGTATTGTATCTATGGCTGTCACTGTCACTTTTGACATTTAAAATAGGGTCTTTATATTGTTTACAATGGATACTTGACTTTTTATTTATTTTTTTAATCCTCAATTTCTCGACTTAAGTTTGATGTATGGATAAATTTGTCTACAATTTTATATTCAGAAAAAAAATCTCCTTGCGAATCAATAAAAATATATATACAGTGCAATTTAAAAAAAAAATGTTGATCGTATTTTGTCAAAAACTGGGTGCGAGAAAAAATAACAGTTCAGATCCTATTAAAGTCTTTTAAAAATGGTTTAATTTGATGTTTTATTTATTAAAATCGGATAAAAAATAAGCGAGATACAGCACCAAAGGTTTTTCGTCAGTCACCCTCTATAAATATATTATTAACACACTGAATAAGAATTAAACAAACCAAATTTATTAGTTTTTTTTATAATCAAACTAATCAATTTATTAATTCAAATATTATACAATGTTTAATATTATTTTAAGCGTATAAGAAATTAATTTTAACAGCAAATTCATCTGCAACAAGTCGAACGTTTTTAAATTTATAAATGCACCCTCTTTCGGCGACAAGAAAAAAAAAACTATAATTCCAGTGGTTACATGAAATTGTTCCAGCTGCCCCTAATTACGTATTCACATGGACTTCCATTTAGCTTGCAGCCATCCTCATAATTTAATTCATGAATTATTTATTAGAATAATTAATAAATAATTTATTACGCTTTTATTATATATATAAATCTTGATATTACTTTCCGTCCGTTAATAAATTATATTATTTCATCTTAGAAATTTAATGTATCAAATGTAATTAATTATTTATTAGCGTCAATGAAAATTATGTAAAGGCTTTTTAAAATTTTATACAATATTTTTATTACATCATATAATTTTAACAGTAAGTTAACTTTGTGGTGTGTATTAATCAGTACGTAAAATGATTAAACAACATTACCTCGTACTTACATTACACGCCATTCAAACAACTTTTCCCGGCGCATCCACCAGAAAGTAACTAAAGTTTTAATTAATACAAACCGTTGGAAAAATCTTTATATTTAATACTACACAAATAATGCTTTCGTTTCGTGCCTCGTCATTATAGTATGAATATCACGAGCAGGAAATTTAAGCGGACAGAAATGTAATATCCTGAAGTAATAGCGAGAATTTGGCTTGTTACACACGGTGTACACTTTTTTTCCGATACGAGGAAATGTATAACGTTGGAATATTAAATATAGATACATAGAATTTTGCGTTTTAATCCGATTTAAAGAAAATTTAATCATCGTATCGGGTATTAAAGTTTAATTAATTAGAATTCCAAAAAATTTTATGAAAAGAAATTTGATTTGATAGATAACAGTAATATTATTATAACGTATTATTAAAACTCTGCAGTAAAACAGACTTTAAAAATAATAACCATTAGTAATACATTAATTAGCTACAATAAAACAGTCTCTCCTTCCTCTTTGTGCCTCCTCCTTCAGCCTCTTCACCTTGTAATGGGTGTCATCCATAAAACAACCGTATGGTCTTAGTTATAAAGTTCAAATATTATTCTCACTCAATCAAGTAAACATTTATTTTTAACTAAATTAATCATCTTAAACTGTAATAATAATTTTATTAAGTCATCATGTTATCAATCAATGAATTAAACAATAGTGTTTTCAAGCCAAAAACACCCTTTATTATTACTTAAAATTGTAATATACTATTTTAACATTAAAAACGATTTCAATTTAATTCGTCGTCTCGACTTTAAAATCTCGATTTGAAATCTTTTAAAATCCCCGACTCGATCCGACTTTACGACCACCATTGAACTTGAACATGTCTCTACTGGCATTTCCTCTAATTGCCCCCAGACGGAATTTATTTAATCACGGCATAACAGCATGTTAAAGTCGATATTCCAGTCTGGATATATATTTTTTTTTTCGATCTTCTTCCTCATCCCACACGCCTATTTTTGGTGCGACGCGGTTCATCACCGATCGCGTTCTTAAGTTAATAATAGCGCGTCGGGGCCATTAGAGTCCGGTGCGGTGTGGAATTTTACCGCCGCCAGACGTGTCTCAACAGGGGGGCTTTGGGTTTCTTGGAAGGCGAGCAGGCGAAACTGTGCCCGTGGCGTAAGCACACACACACACACACACACGCGATGATCCTAACTTATTGCGTAATCCCGCGATGTCCTAAGCTCCGGTCGTAGTTTAGGGTATCACGTGAATTAGCGTTCCGCCCACGCTAAACGCTAATAACTTCACACTAGCTAAGGGGATTTAATCATGTGCGCTTATTAGGTTTCATAGAAAATAACAAACGACTGCGTTCTGGTGGATGCGCCGGGTCGTGTTTCAATTAAAATCGTAATCCGTTCAATTTTACATGCGAATTTTCAAATAAACACATAACCTATTTGTTTACATAAAATATACATAAAATTTTCAATTGTTGCACCCTGTTTATTTTCATGAAACTGTTTAAAATAAATACTGTATGTGAGCAAATTGCTTCGGTTTATTAAAACTGAAATAAAATATGAGGTTTATTTACTGCATATGCTTTTATTTATTTATCATCGGTCATCTCTTATTTATCACATATTAACTATTATTTGTCATTTTTCTTCTGTGAGTTGTTATATGAATTTTCGCAAATTGTTTAATTCACATTTTGTCATCTGTCATCTATCATCTATAATCTGTCATCTGTTCATCTGTCATCTGTTCATCTGTCATATATCATATATCATCTATCATCTGTCATATGTCATGTGTCATATTTCACCATGTTATCTGCTATCTGTGATAGATGACAGATAGCAGTCTTTTATCTGACAACTTTTCTCTATCATATTTCATATGTTATCTGCCATTTAAATAAAACAAAGTGAATAACTGCAAATATTTTTCATATAAAATTTATCATTGGTGGCATTCGACCTTCAATTCATAATTTTATGTCATCTGTAATTTATCATGTAAACTCTATCATCATCTATCATTTATTATCCGTCATTTGCTATCTACCATCTATTATCCGTCATCTGTCATCTTTCATCTGACCTCTGTCATAACAATTGTTTTCTTAAGCGGCAAAAAAATTTAAATCACATGAAAACTTCTAAAAATTACAAACAAAAAATTGCAATTTAAATTTAATTAATCATCGTTAACTTTCACAAGTGGTATTTTTCTCATTTATCATTTGTTAGATGTAAAAATTGAAGATTTATAAAAATTTATTGGAAAAAATTAATAAAATTACATCTGAATTTGAAAGTCTCAAAACAAAATCAAACTGAAATTACGAAATAACTATTATAAACTTTTAATCATCTGTCCTCTCAATTGCCATTAATCATCAATCAAAATTTATAAGCTGTAAAATGTCAAATATATTTTTTTAAGTTTTAATTGAAATTATTCAGATTGAAAAGTTTTTTTGTTTCAATTTGATTTTGAAGTTTCTGTTTACTGACAGAGATTACTTGACTGAATTTTTTGTCTGAAACTGGATATTAAAACTCAAATGAAACAGCAAAAAATATAAACAAAAATAAATTTAAGATTTATTATACATCTGACATCTGTCATCTGTAAACCGTCACCTGTCATCTGTCATCTATTATCTATCATGTGTCATCTGTAATCTGTGACATCCATGAGCTTGAGGTGAAAAACATTTTACAAGATAAACTCCGGCCTTCAACTTGCTGTCAAAATTTTATTTGTATGTTTTCAACATTTTCTAGATATTTTGTAATAACAACAGTTTTTTTTATGCAAGTATGATAAAGAATAATCAATAATCAGTCTGCCAACGGTCATCTGTCATGTTGCATCTATCATCTGTCATCTGTTACCTATCATCTATCATCTGTTTTCTGACATCTGACATCTGTCATCTGTCATCTGTCATCTGTCATCTGTCATCTGTCATCTGTCATCTGTCATCTGTCATCTGTCATCTGTCATCTGTCATCTGTCATCTGTCATCTGTCATCTGTCATCTGTCATATGTCATCTGTCATCTGTCATCTGTCATCTGTCATCTGTCATCTGTCATCTGTCATCTGTCATCTGACATCTGTCATCTGTCATCTGTCATCTGTCATCTGTCATCTGTCATCTGTCATCTGTCATCTGTCATCTGTCATCTGTCATCTGTCATCTATCATCTATCATCTGTCATCTATCATCTGTCATCTATCATCTGTCATCTATCATATGTCATTTTAATTGTCTCCTGGGGCAACAAGTATTTCTAAATGTCATGAAAACTTCTAAAAATTAAGAAAAAATTAACATTGGAACTTTCATAATATTAACCCTGCAATTTAAATTAAATTGTATCAATTTAATTAACTGCCAAGTGTTGCGTTTCCATTTGTCATCAATCACGTGTCTTCTGCTAGATCTATAGAATTGAGATTTATAAAAATTATTGGAAAAAAATTATGTAATTTTATAATTGTAGTTTATTTTAATCTTTAAAATAAAATTAAACTAAAATTAAAAATCAATCACGGCATATCTACTATGAACTCTCAGGAGGTATTTGAGAGTTCATAGTAGATATGCCGTCATCAATTGTCATCAATCAATTTGTAATCAGTCAGTTGTCATTTTTTTGAATTTTAATTTAAATTATTCAGGTTAAAAAGTTTTTGTTTTCAGTTTCTATTTTTGACAGAGATTACTTGACGAATTTTTTTGAGAGAAACTGGATTTAGAAACTAAAATTAAGAAGCATATAAAACAATTAAAATTAAATTTAAGATTGATGACATCTGCCGTCTGTTCATCTGTCCATCTGTCCATTTGTCTATCTGTCCATCTGTCCATCTTCTGTCCATCTGTCCATCTTCTGTCCATCTGACCATCTTCTGTCCATCTGTTCATCTTCTGTCCATCTGTCTATCTGTTCATCTGTTTTAGTTTAGTTGAATTTTTAGAAATAAGATTAAATATTTTGATGGTAAAAGCTTTATGTCTTTAATATTGAAGTATTATATATTTACTTATTCTTAATAATCACTTTTTATTTGTTTGTTCTGTGTAAATTATCATTCGTTAAATTTTTTCGAATAATTTTTTTAAAGAAAGTTTTAAATACATTTTACTTCTATAATTATATAGAATACCTCATCTATCAATGTCATTTATTGTGTCATAAGTTATCTATTTTCTGTCATCTGCCATCTGTCATCTTTCTTCAGTCATCTGTTATTTGTCATCTATATCATTTATGTCTTCTATGTCATCTCTCTTCTGTCATCTGTCATATGTTTTCATTTATTTGTCGTTTATTATTTCTCATCCAACAACTCTGATTTCACACATACTTTCATAATGACAATTTTATAAGATGTGTTTCCAATTTTTAGAAATTAGCTTGTTTATAGAATGTGTGACTGAAAAGTATCTCTCATTTATCATCCGTCACATCTGACTCATCTAATATCTGTCAATTGTTTCATTTTTTGTTGTCACCTGTCGACTCTCATCTGTCATCTGTCATCTGTCATATGTCATATGTCATTTATCATCTGTCATCTGCCAACTATCTTTAATTTATTGTTTGTTACTTGTTAATTTACAAACTGTCAATCCGATTTGACGGCATTATGTCACTTGACAATATATCAGAAATTTTTAGAAATAAGATTAAATATTCTTACCGCGAAAGTTTTTTTAATATTTATTTATTTATTTATTTATTTACGGGTAATACCATTGTACAATGTTCACAAGAATGTAAAAATATTATAAAATACACAGGTAAATTAAAACTAGTTAATTATTATATATTGAAAATGGCTCTAATCAATTATCTAAAATAAGTCATCTTACATTCACCTATTCTGATTAATCACATGTCAATTGTCATTTGTTTAATTTTTTAGAATATTTTCCTTTTATGTTATCTGTTTTGGCATCGGATATCTATCAATAAAATCTTTTGTGTCATCTGTCATCTGCCATCTGTCATCTGTCATCTGTCATCTGTCATCTGTCATCTGTCATCTGTCAACTGTCATCTGTGTCATCTGTGATCAGTCATATATGTCATCTATGCCATCTGCTATCTGCCATCTATCATTTGTCATCTGTCATATAAGTCATCCATGTCCTCTATGTCTTCTATGTCATCACTCATGTGTCAACTGTCATCTGTGTCATCTGTCATTAGTCATCAGTCATATATGTCATCTATGTCATCTATGTCATCTGCTATCTGCAATCTATCATTTGTCATCTGTCATATATGTCATCCATGTCATCTATGTCTTCTATGTCATCACTCATCTGTCATCTGTGATAGGTTTTCGTTTATTTGTCGTTTAATATTTCTCATCCAGGAACTCCTATTTCACACATACTATCCTTTATATGTCACATCTTTACTGCAATGTGTTATTTTCCATATGTTTGCAATTTTTAGAAATTAGCTTGTTTATAAAATGTATGACTTTTAAAAGTGTCTCTCATTTAGCATCCGTCACATCTGTCTCATCTATTGTCTGTCGATTGTTTTTTTGTTGTCACCTGTCGACTCTCATCTGTCATGTGTCATCTGTCATCGGTTATCTGCCATCTATTATCGGTCATCGAACATCTGTCATCTATCATCTGTCATCTGCCATCCGTCATCTATCATCTATCATCTGTCATCTGTTATCTGTCATCTATCATCTGTCATATGTCATCTGTCATCTATAATGTGTCATCTGCCATCTCTCTATCTTTAATTTGTTGTCTATTATTTGTTAATTTACAAACTGTCAATATTGCAATAGATTTCCGATTTGACGTCATTACGTCACTTGACAATCTATTAGAAATTTTTAGAACAAAAAAAAGGTTAAATATTTTGACGTTAAAAGATTTATGATTTTAATATTCAAAATGACTCTGATGTGTTATCTATAATAAGTCAACTGTCATTTGCAACAGCCGTACATTATCCTTCACTTACCTATTCTTATTAGTCAGTTATTATTTGTTTGTTGTCTGTCAATTGTCAACTGTTTAACTTTTTGAAATAATTTTTTATTTTTTAATCTTATAAACAATTTTCTTCTATTATTATATAAAATCTCGGTCCATCTGTCCATTTGTTCATCTATCCTACTGTCCATCTGTTTATCTGTCATCTGTCATCTGTTATTTTGTCACCTGTCATCTGTTATCTTTAATTTGTTGTCTATTATTTGTTAATTTGAAAACTGTCGATTTTGCATCTATCAATTTTGCACGATTTGCAATCATGTATGACCGACTTGACATCATTATGTCACTTGACAGTGTATTAGAAATTTTTAGAATTAAAATGATTTTTTTTACCTTGAAAGATTTATGTTTATAATATTAAAACTAACTTTAATCTATTATCTATAATAAGTCATCTGTCATTTCTAACTGCTATATGTCATCTTCCATTTGCCTATTCTTATCAATTATTTATTATTTATTTATTGTCTGCAAATTGTCATCTGTTAATTTTTTTATAGAAAATGAAAAAAAAACAATTTTCTTTCTGTTATTAAATATACGGGATATACTTTCTGAAATCTGTTATCGATCAATGTTATTTATTGTGTCATAAGTCATCTATCATCTATCATCTGTCATTTATTATCATCATCTGTCATTTGTCATCTGCCATCCATTATCATGATGATAAATTTTAATTTGACAATGGCATGATGAGAAGTCAATGGCAAATGCACTAATTATTATCTTTCACTCGACATCTACCATCTAAAATTTGCCATTTGCTATCTGATATCTGACGTCTGATTTATAATTTGCCATATACTATCAGTCATCTATAATCATCTTTTACCATTAGCAATCTGTCATTTTCTTTTTAGTTATCCTACTATCTTTCATCTACCATTTGTCATCTGTCATATAAAATTTGCCATTTGTCATTTACCACCTGCCATCACCCACAAAAATTTAACAACTGCCATCTATAATCTTCGGTAGATTACATAGAGCAAATGGCAGAATGTACATAGTAAATATCAAATCTGCTATCAGTTGCCATTTGCCATTTGATATTTGACATATTACATCCACTATCTGTAATCTATAAAAAGCCCTCTACAATCTAGCATCTGACAAATTTGCCAATTGTATACGTTCTTCTCAATTTTACATCTGTCATTTACCATATCCAATCTGTCATTTGTTAAGTGAAACCTGACATCTTTTTTTTCCATTTAGCATCTTACATCTGTCATTTATCTAAGATCTGCCACCTTCGGTTTATCATCTACCTACCATTTTTGTCATTTGCCATCTGTCATCTGTAATCACCTATGTATCTGTCATTTGAAATTTGCCATCTGGAATCTTGCTAAATATCTTCCGTCATCTGCAATTCATCATAGAACAGATGCGGTGATATTCAGACAAAATTGATATTTAGACGTTCAGATGAAATACATTATGTCTTAATTTGTTATCTACCATCTAACATCTGCCATTCGCCATCTGTTATATACTGTCTGCCTTTCATCTGATATTTGTAACTATCCTTTAGCCGTCTGAAAACGTATCATCTGCAATCTATTTTTTCTCAGAAGATAAATTGCAGATGGCAGAAAGCGGATTTCAGATGATAGATGAAAGATTACAAATGGTAGATGGTAGATGACAGAGGGAAAATGACATCTGTTATTTTTCATGTATCATGTATTATCTACCATTTACAAGTAGCTGTTTGCTATCTACCTTATATCCATAAATTTAAGAAAAGGAACAAATCAAACAATAAATAAATAAGTCGGAAAATTAAACGGACTACTTGATTAAGCTAAATATCCACCCAAAATTTTTAGATCATTTGAATTCATTTCAATTAGTGTATGATTCTATTTTAGAAAAAACAATCTTTAGTCTTTTATAGTTAAAATTATTATTTTAACTAATTTTAATTACTAGTTTCTAGTGTAGAACTAGTAATGAAAATAAAGTAAATTGATTACACCAATAATCTATCTCCTCATTCATTCCAACAGAGCAACATCTCTAATTACCAGCGATAAAACGCTTCTTTCAAGTGTGCCCGGTAACGGGCAGTAAACACCGAGCGAGCGAGAGAGCATTGTCGCCCTCGATGATGAAAATTGCGAGTTATCACTGTTGCAGGGTGGATAGGAAGCAACGGAAAATAATTCATGGGCTATACGAGGGCATCCCCCCGTTTCATCATCACATGAGGGGGGGGCGGGAATAGGAATAAGAGGGCAAGGGACGTGGCCGGATCCGTGGGATTTACTGCAGCGCCAAGAGAAAATATTAGGGGCCCGGTGACGTAATCCCAGATACCATCCCCCCAACCTGTTTCGGGGGGATACGCGCTCTCCCTCTCTCTACTGCCACCCTCTCGCTCTCTCTCTCAATCATTCTCTTTCGCTCTCTCGTACGCCCGTCGGTCCCGTTCGCGTTTCCCCAAGGGTGAGAGAAAGCTTTATACGGTGCGTCTAAAAATAGATTCGGGGGTTTATATTTCCGTATTCGGTGGAGCCGCCCCTTTCCCCATCCATCTCCCTCTAGCTCTATACGTTCACCCCTATTCCATCTCTCTCCCTTTCATTCTTTCTTTTACGCCGCGCGACGCGCAAATTACCGACACGTTTTTTACATGTTGCCTTTCGCACTTTCAACTTGATTATTTCCATTCTCTTTCCATTGTTTTATCTTAATTACAAGAGATACAGGTGTAGCGTTTTCTTTGTGCCGTTTAAACTTCAATTCATTCATTCTGTAGTGGAAAATATCAGTAGTTTTCAACCAGAAAATGTTTTTTTCTTTATTAATAATTATAACCGCAGCTAAAGTAAATATGGTTTGTTTATGAATATTTATGAAAAAGCGAGACAAGTCAATTTTATATTAAAATGTTATTTTCCGACGAAAATATATCATCTCAGAATTCAATCTCCCACGAATAACAAATTCAATCTTTCTTTAATATAAGCGTGTGATTGATGTCGTTCAGATAAAATGCGGTTTTTTTTTTAAATTTATAAATAAAAACAAATTATTAATAACATATTAAATTTTTCATTTTATTTCGATTTAAAAAAATGATAACGCTCTATCAACTGGGCCATTCAGGCACAATAGTAATTAGGTTCATCGAGAGTGCAGTGAAGTATCTACCGTACTGTGATTGTTTATAATTGGTGTTACTGTCGTGATCAATCATCGGTGGAAAACGAGGCGGAAAAAGGCGCCGCGTGAAAGCGTAAAAGTTTTCCAGTCGCAAGATTTAATTACGGTTTTCGCGCGTAGGTTCCGGCGCATTAAATGGGATGAAGGTGGGTGCTCATTGTGGGACGCGCGCAGGTGATGAATAGTGTCAAAACCGAGGGCCCATCATCGTTGAGGCTCTTAATTAAATAACCCTCATCTACCTTGCATCAAATTACCAGAGGCACGAGTAGGAAAATGGTATTTTAAAAAACGAACATTAGATACCTTGACTAAAGAACGTTCAATAATTCAAAAGATTGATAAATAGTAAATAAATTTTAAAAAAATTACAAAAGATAGATAATAGAGTACCAGAGGAAGACAACAGATAAAGCATTATCAAGTAAAATACGAAAAATTTGAAAATATTAATTACATAATTGACAGATAGAAAATTGCAAAATGGTTACACATATCATTACAACATATTGATGAAACGAGTAATCGACAACATATTAAAGATATAGAGATGACAGATGATACATAAGAAAGCTGACAGATGACAGATGATAGATGATAGATGATAGATAATAGATGACTAAAGAGAGATGATAGATAACAGATAGCAGGTAAAAGATTCCACATAATATAAAACATATTAAAGATATTTTCGAAATTTATGATAGATAACATATGGCAAATGATATAAGGTGACAGAAACATATGACAGATGATACATAAGGTAGTAATGACAGATGTCAAGTCTTCAATATTTATAACTAAAAGGTAAACCAACACGTTCTAAAAAATATTTAAAGATTCACCAAAAATTAGATAAAGAATAACAGATGACAGATGTCAGATGATGGATAACCGATTAAGGATGAGAGATGAGAGTCGACAGGTGACAATAAAAAAATTGACAGATAATTAATAATAGGGATATAACAGAAGATAAATGAGAGATACTTTTAAAAGTCACACATTCTAAAAATAAGTTAATTTCTAAACATGACAGAAATATCAAATGAGAAATAAGAAACGCCAAATAAACGAAACGATATGACCGATGACATAGATGACATCGCTGGCATAGATGACATACGTTACATAAATGACATAGATGACATACGTTACATAAATGACATTGATGACATAGATGACTAGAGAGCGGATTTCTAGCATTATGCTTATCCATAATATTAATAGCATCGAAAAAATTTCTTAATATCTATACGAATCTTGAAGAATGTGATTACTTAGCGGTAAGTTTTTTTGGGCTTTTTTGCTTATTTTGACTTTTTGTGCTTATTTTGACTTTTTATGCTTATTTTCATGCTTTTTTTAGATTTTGATGCTTATTTGGAGCATTTTCTTAAACATTTAAAAAACATTTAATAATAATTTTACGCTGATATTAAATTAATGTGCTAATATAGAGAATTTTCGTAAAAATCTGTATCCCATCATTTATAGATTATATTTGTATTACATATTTTCTTCGTGTCTTTTGAAAACATAATTGTTAAAAATCTTCATAATATGATACAATAATTATAATGAATTTTATTATTAATAAATATTAGTATAAATTACCAATTTACAATGGATTCGTTTATAAATAAGTAGATATAATAGACCGTCTCATTATTCAGATAATACAGACGAACGCTTCATAGGAATCACACCTATGATATTCCGGATGTAAACGTCGTTAAAAAATAAATAGGGGCCCCAGTAAGTATTAAATGTAAACAAATTTAAGTGATAGCTAATAATCAGGTGTTCTGCAACCGTATCAATTTCCTTCTCTCGGCAAAAGTACCGATGGGACGACTGTCGCATATTTACCGTTTTCGTTAATTTTCATATTCAAACTCGCATTCATAAACTATTGAATTGACATTCCAAAAACTTTGCTTATTTATCAAAAATTACTATATGCGTGAATCGTATTAACCTGGGGAATCAGAGATAAATTATATTATATAATTCACATGTATATTTAACCCATAATGCAAAAGGTGAAAATCACAATACAAGAATTAATTAGAGGCTATCCAGAATTAATAAGTGAAAATTATACATTATTTTGTAAGGCATGTTTAAAACTAGTAAGTTTTATTTTAGTTCCCAACTGCATCCTAACTAGTCAAGACTTGTATGTAAAACATGTTATAACAACACTACGTCAAGAACGTTTGAACTAACAAAACAGCACAATTTCACAATCTTTAGCATCATCTTCAATTAAATTCAGATTTGTGCAAAATACTTTTACATTCTAATATCCCTTTAAGAAAATTACAAAATAATGCATTTAAATCTTTCTTGGGAAAATATTGTAAAATACGCATTCCCGAGAAAAAATTATGTAGCTCTTAGATACTATGAAACCATACAAAAAATTAAAGATATTATTAACAATAATTATATGTGGTTTGGTGTGGATGAAACCACAGACTTGTTTAATTTAATAATATGAGTTTAACATGAAGACATCCGACCAACAGTATTTTGATATATACAAAAGAATTGAAGAAAACTGATAATAACATTATAGCAAAATTCATAAATGATGGACTGACAAGCTTATTTTTGCCGTAGACAATACCAAGTTACAAAATTTTACTAATAATGCATTTTGTGCATTGTACAAGTTTAGCACAAGAATAGAAACGAATTTCTGAAACTATAAGAATGAAATTTCCATTTGTAGATTTAATTAAATATGGAAAAATAGTTCTTATATTCTTCTGTGAGTACAATTATTCAAGAAGTCATTATCTGATATCTCACTGCCCCATAAACCAGTGATAACAAAATGGGGAATTTGGCTATATGCTACAATGTACTATGCGAACAATTTTGAAGAATTTAATAAGGTTATATACAACTTTCCCGAAACGACAAGCAAATCAGTTAAAGACTGTTAAACAGTTCTTAAGAAACAAGAGCTTCCTTCAAAACAATTGAGTTACATAAAATCGCGTTTAAATTTTGTGAGCAATACAATCAAATCTTTATAAAAGCAGATTCATTTTGGAAAATACCTGCATGCATTGGCCAAGAAATCAAAATAATATCGAAAGAAGTATTCGTTGAAAATGAAGGATTTTTAATATTAAATAAATTAAACTTGATTTTGAATGGCAATTTTCAAATGGATCCAGCTATAATTTAAAATTAAGAGAAGCTTTTCTACTTTCCAAAATTTATTGAGCGTCAGAAGTAATAATTTTTACAATTAAACCCTTAGAACAACATTTAATGATCTACTGTTTTTATGAATAGATTTTAGTTATTTTGAAACGTATACAAAATTACAATTTAATTTTTAAATACTTACATGATATTATATATTGCGTAAAGAAAGTATGTTTATTTTAGTTTTAAGCCAAATTTCTTTGTAAAATATGTTGATAAACGTGTAACATATCAAGAAAATATAGTTTTCTTTAGTGCTTTTTTCGTGTTTTTGTGCTTTATTTCATGTTTTTATGCTTTTTTTCTCTAAATTTTGTGCCTTTTAATGCTTTTTAAGTGCTTTTTTCGTGTTTTTATGCTTTTTTCCTGTTTTTATGCTTTTTTAATGCTTTTTTTCTCTATATTTTGTGCCTTTTTAAGTGCTTTTTTTCACATTTTTTAAGCTTTTTTATCCGCTCTCTATAGATGACATATATGACAAAGATTACATAGGTGACATAGATGATGGCTAACGGTTGACAAATAGCAAGTGTCAATGGTGATGAACAGTTGACAAATTATCGATAATAGAAGAAAGACAAATGATAAGTAATAGATAGCGAAAGATTATAGATGACACATATTAACTTATAGATGATAAATAGCTTATCGTAAATGATAAATGATAGATTTTAAATCATAGATGACAGATAGAAGATTGTAGGTGGCACAAATTACAAATCGCAGACGTTAGATGGCAGTAGCAAATAGATGACAAATGATAAATAATTTTGCTTCCTTTTCAATCACATTATTTATCATGATGATAAATGACTAACAACAAAAGACAGATGGTAGATTACAGATGGCAAATGGCAGATATTAGATAGTAGATGGTAGATAACAGGTTAAAAATGCAAATGGCAGACAATGATATATAAGTAGCTAATGGCAAAAGGCATATTACAAATGGCAAATGGAATATTGTAGGTGGCAAATGGCAAATGGCAAATAGTCAATAAAAATAACAGATAGCAGACGGTAGACCACAAATAACAAATAGCATATGTCAGATGATGGATAATAGACGACAGTTGGTAAATTACAGATAGTAGATGAAATATGTCAAATGGCAAATGACAATTGATAGATAGCACATTTGATATTTGTTATGTACAGTCTGCCATTTGTTATTTACGATTCATTCGCAGGATTATAAATAACACATGTTAGATTATAGACGATGACATATGGCAGCTGATGAACATCAGTTACTGAAAAGCAAATAACTGATGCTGATGGGAAAAGGGAGATTATAGATGCAAGATAGAAGATTGTAGGTGACAGATAGTAGATGGCAAATTACAAATCACAGACGTAACTTGGCAGATAGCAAATGGCAGATTACAAATGATTACATTTGTCATTTACTTTCTACCATCTGTCATTTGTCATTTTCTATTTGCTCTCTGCCATCTAAAATCTGATATTTATCAATTAACAATCGCGATGATAGAAGGTAGATAACAGATGACAGGCGATAGATTACAAATGGCAGATAACAGATTTTAGATAGTAATCGGTGTATAACAGGATTAAAAGGCAAATGGCAGATGATGGACTGTAAATAGCTAATGGCAAATGGCAGATTACAGATGGCAGATAGATGATTGTAAGTGGCAGATGGCAAATAGCAGATGTGAGATGGTGGATAGCAGATGACAAACGGTAAATTTCAGATGATAGATGATGGCTAACAGATGGTAGAGGGCAGTTGGGAGATTACAGATAGTAGATAAAATATGGAAAATGGTAAATGACAAATGTCAGATAATATATGGTAGATAATATATGTCATATGGCAGATGACACACGATAGATAGTACATTTGCCATTTGCTATCTACGATCTGCCATTTGTCATTTCCGTCTGCTTTCTGCCATCTGCAATTTGTCATTTACCAATTAACATTATTCATCGTAATGATAGATAACAGAGAACAGATGGCAGGTAATAGATTTCCAGACATCAGATGTAAGATGACCAATGACAAAAGACAAATGATAAATGACAAATAACAAATGACAAATGACAGATGACAAATGGTACATTTTAGGTGACAGATGGCAGATGGTAGATAGTAGATGAGGAAAATCAAATATGAGATAGCCGATAGCAAAGAATATTATAAATTGAAGATTGTAGGTGAAAGATGATAGATGGCAGTAATTTGTAATCGTAATATAATAGAGAGTAAAAAGCTGATCGCAAAAGGTAGATTACATTGGACAGTTAGAAGATTGTGATGGTAGATGGAAAATGGAAAATAACCAATAGCAGATGGTAAAAAGCAAATGTCAGATGATATATGGTGGATAATATATATCAAGTGACAGATGACAGACGATAGATAGTACATGTGTCATTTGCTTCCTACCATCTGCAATCTGTCATTTATCAATTAACATTTTGAGGATGAAGCTAGATGGCAGAGAACAGATGACAGAGGACAGATGGCAGATGAGAAAGGAAAAATTTCAGATTTTAGATAGTAGATGGTAGATAACATGTTTAAAAGGCAAATGGCAGATGATAAAATGTAAATAACTAATGGTAAATGGTAGATTACAAATGGCAGATAGAAGATTGTTTGTGGAATATTGTAAATCGCAAAGGATAAATAGCAGATGGCACATGGTAGATTGCAGATGACAAATGACAAATGTCAGATGATAGATAGTCAATGTTTATAGTTGACACATGTTAAATTATAGATGGTAAATAGCAGAAGGTAAAAAGGTAAATCACAAATGGCAGATGTAGATACTATATAAAGACGAGGAAATTGCAGATAGCTGATGGAAAAAAACAGATGGCAGATAAAGAATTACAAATCGCACACGTTAAATGGTAGATAACCAATGATAGATTATAGATTACAAATGCCAAATGGCATATAATGGATATTACATTTGCCATTTAATTTCTACCATCTACTACTTGTAATTTTCCATCTG
Organism: Ontholestes murinus; assembly: GCA_963969525.1. Lineage (NCBI taxonomy): Eukaryota > Metazoa > Arthropoda > Insecta > Coleoptera > Staphylinidae > Ontholestes > Ontholestes murinus. The sequence continues at coordinate 55,247,949 of OZ018397.1, forward strand.
CTATCTGTAATTTGTAATTCTCATCTGATGGAAAATAAACAGATTCCAAAGGAGCATATAGGGTATAGTACAGATAGAAGATTGTAGATGATAGATGGAAAATAACAAACAGCAGATGGAAAATAGTATATGTCAAAGGTAAATCGCTACATTTTATATTTGCTATGAACAATCTGTCATTTGTTATTGGCTAAAGATTATAGATGATACATGTTAAATTATAGATGGTAAATAGCAAAAGGTAAAAAATGTAAATTACAAATGGCAGATTTTAGACAAATGGCAGATGATAGATAGTAGATAGGAAAGAGGAAATTGAAATAGCAAAAGCATCTAACACTTGTCATTTTCCAACTGGTATATATCAGTTTATCATCCTGATAATGAATGCAGATGACAGATGACAGATGACAGATAGCAGATGACAGAAGACAGATGACAGATGGTATACATGCCTAATTGCAAAAGACAGATTAAAATGTAGATGGCAGATGGTAAATCTCAAATGATACATAGGAGACGGCAGATAGCAAATAAGAGATGACAAATAGCAGATGACAGATGACTGATGACAGATAGTATGTCTGGCATCTATTTGTCAATAGTATGTCTATTGTTGTATACATTTATGGCAAATAGAAGATGCTAGAAAGTAGATAGCAGATAGCATAGAGCAAATTACGAATGGTACATAGAAGGGAGAAGAAGATTACAAATAGAAGTTAATAGTATGACAAATAATAAATGGCAGATGATAGAAATTAGATAGCGATCTGATGTATTTGTCTTCCTGACGATAGATAAAAGATGACAGAGAACATATGAGAGATAGATTACAGGTGACATATAGCAGATTAAAAAAAAAGTAGAAAGTAAATAGCTGATCGCAAAATGTAGATTACATATGGCAGATGAAAGATTGTAGGTGGCAATTGGCAAACAATAAATAGCATATGTCAGATGGAAGCTAGCAGATGACAAATGGCAAATGTCAGATGATATATGTTAGGTGTAAGATGACAGACGGTAGATAGTACATTTGCCATCTGCTTTCTATTATCTACAATTTGATATTTTCCATTTGCTTTCTGCCGTCTGCAGTCTGTCAACTATAAATCAAAAATATTTTATATCATGACGATAGATCGCAGATAACAGATGACAGGTGATAGATTACAGATGGCAGATGGCAACTGACAAATGGCAGATTTTAGATAGTAGATAAGAGATTTAAAAGAAAAATGGCAAATGATTAAAAATAAATAGCTAATGGCAAAAGGCAGATTACAAATGGCAGATGGAAGATTATAAATGGCAGATGGTCAATGACAAATGATAAATAGCAGACGGCACATGATAGATAGCAGATAACAAATGACAAATGTCGGAGGAGAGATGGTAGAAAATATATGGTAGAAGGCAGTTGGTAGATTGTAGATAGTAGATGAAAGATGACAAGTGATGGATAGCACATTTGATATTTGCTTTATACAATCGTGTAATAAATTAACAATTGTTTTTCTTCAAATGAACATTATATGCGTTTTTTTTTCTTGTATTTCGAACTCGAATTTCCGCAATTTGAAAACCTTTGATTGAATATCGAATTAACTTCTCTTTTAAGTTTAAATGAAACATATAAATATTTATATATTGATTCAAAAGTTTCTTGGTTAGAGCTATGATGAGGTAGATCAAGGTTGCGCTCGATTAACACATTGAGGTAGATTGAGGGTATGCTAGGTCAATTTTTACCTAAATATATTTTCCAAATTAGCATGTTTTTATTTATCGAGATTAGCTGCGCCAAGTTTTCGAATTTTTGCATTTTTTTCCTGATTGAATTTAATTGCCGTTTGAGTTCAATTCGGGAAACATAAATTTTAAAACTTGAATCAAAAGTTTCAATGGTTTTATAGTATAGTTTAAGAGCATACTCGAATAATTCGTTTGTTTTATTTGATATGTTTATATATCTGTGGACTTTTTTCTTAAAATTTACAGTCAAAAAAGGGCAAAAGAAGCACGAGGGGAGTTTAAAATCACAAAGTGTTCTTCCACTCAAACCCTTCCTGTTCCGTGACGCTGAGAGGGGGCAAATATCCTCTTCGGTATCCGGATAAACGCCGCCTGAAGAAGACCAATGCAACTTGGTCGAAACGTTGCAAAACGACTCGTTTACTAAAATATTAGTAATAAAAAAGAGACAATTGAAATTCTTTAAAAAAAACGACAGAAATTATCTTAAACTAGAAACAGTTAAAGAAGAAACATCTGTTATTTACGATCTATCAAAGATAGTAGATAACACGTGTTATATTATAGATGATAGATGGCAGATGGTAAATGACAAATGGCATATTTTAGATGACAGATGGTAGATAGTAGATAAGTAATAGCAAATGGCAGACATTAGATTTTAAATTACAAATTGCAGACCTCAGATGGCAGATATCCAACAGCAGTTTATAGATAACAGATGGCAAAATACACTCTAGCATCTACCATTTGGCATTTTCCATCTGCTATCGGTCATATATCAAATAAAATTTGTCATCCTGATGATGGATGGCAGATAACAAATGACAAATTACAGATGATAGATAACATATGATAGACAAGAGATGACAGATGACAGATGACAGTAGACAGATAACAGATGACAGTTGGCAAATGATCAATGGTGCAAAGTTTAGATAGTACGTGGTAAATAACAATAAATAGCTAATGGGAAATTATAAATTGAAGATGGTAAATGGTAGATGGTAGATAACAGATGGCAAATAGCCAATGTCAAATGATAGATGGTAGGAGATATTTGGTAGATGAAAGATAACAGATAACAGATGATAAGTGATAGGCAGCACATATGATATTTGCTATCTACATTCAGACAATCTGTCAAAGATTATAGATAGCACATGTTAGATAATAGATTTTAGATGGCAGATGGGAAATGACAAATGAGAAATTTTAGAAGACAGATGACACATAAGGAAGAGCAAAAAGCAGATGATAGATGGAAGATAGAAAACTGTAGGTGGCAGATAGTAGATTGTAAATTACAAATAGTAGACTTCAGGTGACTGATAGCAAATGGAAGATTACGGATGGCACTTGTTGAATGATAGATAATAACTAGTATATTTGCTATTTACTTTCAACCATCTACCACTTGTCATTTTCCATCTGATATCTGTCATTAATCAATTAAAACTTGTCATTCTGATGATGGATTGCGTATGACAAAAGACAAATGTCAAATGAGAGATGGCACATGACACAAAACGAATGACAGATGACAGTTGATAGTTGTCAGTCAACGGATGAAAGTCAAATTATATAAAAACATAACCAAGAAGCAAATAATAAGCAGAAAAATGATAGAAATATGTATTAGAGATTCTATGAAAAACAATTGATATATAAACAATTAATAAACAAGTAGATGAGCAAATGATTACATATTATATAATAAGTTAATAAAAAAAATTCATGAATAAGTTATATTAATCAATTCTAATTTTAGTAGTGTAGTTGGAGGGCATGATAGAACAAATTTCAGCACAAATAAAGAAACACATCAAAAGATTTAATAATTATGTATAAGTAATACTTGATGAAACTTAAATGTTCTTTAAACAAGATATTGATTAACCACAAAATACGTTTCTCGTGAATGATTTCGGTTACTACATACGTCACTTCACACGTAAGCCAATCAATTCAAACTCGTGTGCGGCCGATTGTTTAAGTTGGACTAGTTAACGAAAGTTTAGATTAGATAAACTAGAAACAAGGCACCGCTGGGCGTGGTAAGTACCTAATTATACCCAAAGTTCTGGGTCGACGACGTCATAAACGATCATTATTTTCTCGATAATTTTTTCCCCAGTTAAAATAAGAAAAAAAAATGAGAGAGAGAGAAACGGTTGAAAGGGAATTTATAAGTACGAAAAGTGTAAATCCGGGGACGTTAAGCGATCGCGAGTAAGCACGTCTCTTTTATAAATGGCGAGTGAGAGCAGGAGCCCTCAGGATTCAATGAGAGACTTTTCTGTATCGATTCGGGCGATTTTAAGGTCAGAGGTGAGACGTGTTGTGTATGTACATTTTTAACGCGGACGTACGTATTTATCCACGCGTGTGGTGTGCGGTACCCAATATTTATTTTAGATTGGCGCGCATTTCCAGTTTACATCGGAAAACAATAAAAAAAAAAAAAAACGTGTGTGCAAATGAGCAACAGGAATACGCAGGCGGCATAGTGTAGGTTCAGTGCTGCTGGCGGTGGTGGCTGGCCATGCCATCGCACACTAGGATCTACAGGTAGCAGATTGGTAGGGGGATGCCGGGGATGGGGATGTGTGACGGTGGCGGAGGGCGCGAGCGGGAGCGCAAAAGAGAGAGAGAGAGGGTAGGGAAGGGCCGGGGCCACGATCGATGGCGCTCCGCTCGCCCACACAATGCGGCCGACCGACTCTAGCGGTCTCTGACGGTTGTGCAACACTATCAACTCATCAACTCATCCCACCCGTCCCACCGACCGACCGGCAACGCACCCACCCATTAAGAACTGGGAATATAAACGATTAGAAACGTTTCCCCAATATACGTCAAAGAAAAGTAAATAACTTGTAGGTATTCTCTTGATTGAAATGACTAGTGCTGAAATAATAAATAAACGTGTAATTGAATTAATTGAATTAATTGAATGTAACAAAACGCGTAGGAAAATATTTGTAGTAATAATGATGTTTATTATTACTATATGATTATTTATGTTATAAAACCTAAATCAAAACACAACTCTGAAATTTAATGTAATATATCTATTCCTACAAACTTCATATTTTTAACCATTGTTTTGCTTTTTGTTGAATTTCTTTTAATGAACTTTTAAAAATTTTAAGATACGCACATTTTATTTTTCCTATTCATCAAATTTTCTGACTGAAACAATTTGAAAGACTAATCTAGAAAAAAGTTTAATTAGAAGCTAAAATCTGATTTAAAAAAAAAACTTGTAATAGAACGGCTGTAACGCACTTCTAACCTACTACAATAATCTATAACGCTTAATTATTGTAGTAGGTTAGAAGTGCGCTACAGCTATTCGAATCTTGTTTTATATTATTATAATTTTAATTATAATTTCTTGCTTGCTTTTTCATTTACAACAGCAAACATTCGTTCACAGTCTTGTAAAATTGGAGGGTGGGATAGTGACCACCCACCCACCCTACATATTTCTTTAAACTAACTTTAAAACCATGATTTTAGTAATTTAAAATTAATTACGCTCAGTTCTCAGTTTAAAAATTTCGTTAAATCATTAAAACGGTGTATGTAGCTTAAATTAAATAATTTATGTATGGTAGATGGGTGAACTCTAAACCACCCCCCTCAATTTTTTGTGTTTAAAAAAATTTTCCCCTAAGAATTTCGTTAAATAACAAATTAAAATGCAAATATTTGATTATATATTCTTTAATTACAATAAGTTATTATGTTTATGATCAAATAATTGGAGGGTGGGATAGTGGCCACCCACCCACCCTACATATACACATAAATTACAATCAAAACTTCGGTTTTAAGCATTGGGAAATATTTACACTTTCCTTCTTTGAATAAATATTACACAATCAAAAAAAACTGTTAATTAAGTTTAAACCAAATTGTAGGGTGGGTGGGTTGTAATCAAATTTCATTTGCATTTCTCTTTCGAAACATAAAGTATGATTACTTATTAACTTATATAATAAGTCCGCAATTATCAATCATGGAGCGCTAAGAAAATATAAAGTACGCATTTTTCAAATATTGAAAAAATTTCTTAAAAATATGTACGATTATAATTTTTCAATTAGACATAAAAACTGATTTTTGTAACTAATTTGAAAACTCCAACAATAACGAATTATGATGGATTAAGTCTTGAGATGAGAAACATTTGCAAAATTTGGAAAATTTTAAAAATATTTTCCGTTGACAAATTTTTAACGTCTCTATTTAGACATTAAGAATAGTTTTTTTTATTAACTTATTAATAGGTCCATATCTATTCATCATCATAATAATGCGTTGAGTTTTATATATGAGAAATTTAAAATTGTACAATTTTCAAGATTTTCTTAAAAATATGTGCAATTAAATTTTTTTATAAATTTTCTAATTAAACATAAAGGATGCGTATTTATTAACTTTAGTATTAAATTTACAACCATTTATCATTATGCGTTGAGTTTTCTGATGATGAAAATAAAATTTGCACATTTTCAAAATTTTCAAAAAATATTAAAAATATTTGCGATTAAAATTTTTTCAAGTATCATAAGCTGAATTAGATTATATTATTGTGATAACTTTTGAGTCATTAGTTTTGAAACATCCAGAATTTTAATGAAAAACTTTGAAGAAAATTGATTTATAATTGAAAAATTGCACCAGATTGATTTTTAGTTATTAAAGGTGTACATTCTAAGAAAGATATATTTAATTTCTGCAAATGCAGAGTAACGCCATTTTGATGTTTCGTTTAAATTAGATGAGAAATTTTGCTAAAAATTTGAAGGAATTATACAAACAAAAACACTTGTTTTTTTATGGCTGTAAATACCAAATTTTAAAGAAATTGTTTCTTAAAGTTTCAATTGGTTTTCATTAGTTGATTACAATTGTTCTTATTTGTTGCTTTAGCCAGCGTACTCCTGTGCATTAACCTATTGTACTCTTGACCTATCCCAATACACTATATCTTGGCCTAGCGTACTCCTGACCTACGCCAATGCACAATCTATTGAGGTAGGTCAAGAGTACGCTAGGGAAATTTCTAATTTATTATTTAAATCAATTGAAATTTAAAGAAAAACCTAGAAATAAAAACAATTAAAATCTACGAAGGAATAATACTAAATTCAAAAAAATAACATTTATTTGAAACGATTGAAAATACATTTTTTTTGGTTTTATTTTACAACATTTATATTTATGATTTTTGAGGTTTCTACTGCGTTATACATGTCTAAACTATAGTCATCGTTAAATAAAAAGTGTTATACTAAGTTAAGAAATTTAATTGAATAATTGAAATTCAACGTAATATAAAATAAAATGAAATTGTAGGAGAAAAAACTTAAAATCGAAATTCTTGAATGATGTCGGCGTTAACTTGGTGGTACATTTTAATAAGATAATTAAAACACTTTAACTTTGTTTTACCACATAAAATATTTATGTTTGATAATGAACAGTGAATGTTCGAAACTATAGTCACAGCAATAAATATTTTATGTGGTAAAACAAAGTTAAAGTGTTTTAATTAAAATCGAAATTTTTAATAACATAGCATTATTAATTCAGATTAATCATTTTTATATCTGTAAGATATTTTTAGTTGGAAACGTTTCTTGCAAAATTTTCATCATCAATTTTGAAATAATTTATCCTGTATTATAATTTCGTAATTTCCGTCTTTGCAGTGTTTATTTATTTATTTACTTTCCAGGTTCCTCTAGCATTTATTTGCCCATTTTTCTTTTTGGTATTCTTAAACATTTCTGGCTTTAATTTAAGTGAAATCTTTAGTATTTCAAACTAGAATGTTCTTGAAAGATTTTTACTAAATTACAAAATTATTTTCTAATAATTAGAATTTGGAATCAATTTGGTTTCTATAATATTTTTTGATTGTAGAAAATTTCATATTTTTTCGTCTAAATATATAAAAAAGAAATGTTCAAAATATTTTTAATAATTTTTTGCTTTATCTTAATTAATTTGTTGTTATTTTATTTCATAGAAAATTCGAAGTTTTAATCGCAAATATTTTTAATGTAATTTTTTTAAATGCGTACTTTTTTATTTTTCCTAATCATAAAATCTAGCTCATCATGATTAAAACTTCTAATGAATTAAAATAGGCTAAAAGATAATTGTTCTTGATGTCAAAATAGTGAAATTAAAAAAATTTAAATCGCAAATATTTTTAATAAAATTTTTAAAATCTTGAAAACTTTGAAAATGAGCATTTTTTTATTTTACTTATCATAAACCTCAACGCTTCATGATTAATAATTGTAGGCTTATTACATAAGTTTATAAATAATTATTCTTTATGTGTAAATAAAAAATTTGAAGTATTCACGTGAAGAAAAATTTTTAAAACTTGAAAATTTCAAGACGCGCAAATAATTTTCCTCGTCATAAAACTCAACGCATAATTATTTATAATTCTCGAATTAAATAATTTAATAAATAATCATTCCAAATGTTTAAATAGAGAAATTAAAAATTTTTAAACCGAAAATATTTTTTACCGACCGACCGGCAACGCACCCACCCATTAAGAACTGGGAATATAAACGATTAGAAACGTTTCCCCAATATACGTCAAAGAAAAGTAAATAACTTGTAGGTATTCTCTTGATTGAAATGACTAGTGCTGAAATAATAAATAAACGTTTCATTGAATTAATTGAATGAATTGAATGTAATAAAACGCGTAGGAAAATATTTGTAGTGATAATGATGTTTATTATTACTATATGATTATTTATGTTATAAAACCTAAATCAAAACACAACTCTAAAATTTAAAGTAATATATCTCCTTAAAATTCCTACAAACTTCACATTTTTTAAGCTGTGAATGAAGTGTTCAAGCTGATTTCGATTGTACTTCATTTTTAATGCTTGGCTGAGTAAACATATTCCATTTTACTTTAGGATATTGTTGACAAACATTTGTATATTTAGTGGCAAAGTCAATTATGCTACGTTATATCTATTTCTGCAACCAGAAATTGCTTTAAGAAATTTTATTTAGAAAATGTTACCTTAAATGCCATTTCATTTCCGTGCATTTTTCTTTGAAATTTCTTACAGAATTTGCTTTTCGTTTTTAGAATCTTTCGGCAAATTTTCAGCAATTTCCGTTGATCTAAAATAAAAATACAACTTGTTCCATTCTTAATGATTTTCTCTTCTTATAGATATTTCGAAATATTTGCAATGTCTTAATTTCCAACTTTCCATCCTATAAAATGCTGTTTGAGATTTACAAAATGTTCTAGTAATTTCTCTTTTTTTTAAATTGTCTGATTATTCTATTTTTTCGGATCTTCCATTTTATTCCAAATTACGATTAATAAAAACATATGTTGGACGGAAACAAACAAAATAAAGTGTATAAATAAAATAAGTAAAAACGATAATTATTGTATGAATAAAAAACATAAAAATTATTATTACAAAATAAAACCATATGATGGACGGAAACGAAATAAATCACAATTTAAAAAGCATATATAAAAGAATTATAAACTATTATAAATTAAATTTGATTTCTCAGTCAAGATAATATCAAATACTATGTAAATTAAAAATAGACATAAAATAAAATAAAAAGCAACTAATTATTGCATTACATTTCAAAATTTCCTGCAAGAAAGTCATCAAATGAATAAAAAGCATTACTAATCAAGAATTTCTTCATAAAACTTTTATATAATTTTGCAGATAAATTTTAAACATGGGTTGGTAAGGCATTAAAGACTTTTATGCAATAGTACCTTGTACCAGTAAAAGATTTCGCCAGGCGCAGTGCATCCATACGCAACTCATCCCTCCTGCGAGTATTATATTCGTGAAATTGATTATTTTGATTAAATTTGCCAATATTGTTCCTCATGTATATCAAGCATTCCAAAATATAAATACATGAAAGAGTTAGGATGTTCAAATTACGAAAAGCTTGTTTCGATATTTAAGACCTTCATTAATCCTTAGAGCCCTACGTTGGCATTCGAATATTTCATTAATAGCTGAAGAATGGCCCCAAATAAGAATACCATACGAGATGTGAGAAAAATATGCAGACTGTAACATTCCCACGTTAATCCGGTATCCATAGTGAGTCCTAGAAGATTGGCAAAGTTTGTAGCACTTACTCGCTTTAATGATAAAATTAATTCATTGGTCTTGGTGTCGTTGTGCTTCAGTTTATTGCTATTAAACCAATTTAGTGCATGGTTTAGAAATCTTTCCACTAAATTTCGTGCCTCGTGTTCCAGTGCATGTTTTGCAGCTAAAGTAATATCATCAGCGAATAGAACCACTAAAGTACAGTTTAAATATGCTGGAAGTTCATTTATATAAATTAGGAACAATAATGGTCCTAATATTGATCCTTGAGGAACACCATGCCGAATATCACAAAACTGAGAAGTTCCATCGGTAATCACCACCTGACGTCTTTGACTTAGGTAAGACATTAACAACCTACAGCTTTTGGGATTAAAATTATAAAAATAGAGCTTTCGGTGCAATATTGAATGAGTCACACAATCAAAAGCTTTACTCAGGTCTAACAGATTACTTACTACTACTTCTCCATGTTCGAATGCATCTAGTTTTATTATTAGATTTGACTGGGGCAGTTTTACTCCTGCCATTTCACAAGTCATTTCTACTGACATTTCATTTAAGAGTACCAATTTGTAGGGTGGGTGGGATGTACTCCAAAATCGTTTGCATTTCATTTGTGAGACGTCAAAATTACTTTTTAATTTTTATATTCAATCGGCAGTTATCAATCATGAAGTTTTTTTTATAAAGAAATTATAAAATACGCATTTTTCAAGTATTCAAAAATTTTTTTAAAAATATTTACGATTAAAATGTTTTCAATTTTTTTTTAATTAGTCATGAAAAATAATTATTTATTAATTTATTTAAAAAGTCCAACAACTATTAATTGTGCTTGGTTGAAACTTATGATGAAAAAAATTAAAAGTGCGCATTTTGAAATTCGCAAGATTTAAAAAATCTTTTCCGTTGAAAAGTTTTTAATTTCTCTATTTAGGCATTAAGAATGCTTTTTTATCAACCTATTTAATTGGTACATTTACTATTACTAAATAAAAATTGGACATTTTCAAAGTTTTCAAAAAATATTAAAAACATTTGCAATTTAAAAATTTTCAAGTTTTCTTTTTAGACACGATAATTAAATGTTTACGATTTGATAAAAAGTAATTAAAAAATTTTCAAATTTACTATTTAAACGTTAGGAATGACTATTTTGTAACTTATTTAGTCTACTAATTTTAATCATGATGTGTTAAGTTTTGTGATGAAGAAAATAAAAAGTGCGCACTTTGGAATTTTCAAGATTTTAAAAATATAATCAAAATTATTTGCAATTAAGAAATTCTCAAATTTTCTATCTGGGCAAGAAGAATGATTATTTATTAACTTATTTAAACAGTCCAATAATTATGTATTATGATGGGTTGAGTTTTCTGATATAAAAAATTAAAAGTGCGCATCTGGATTTTATAATTTTTGTAATAAAAAAATTCGGTTAAAACATTTCTCAATTTCTCTATTGAAACATTTAGAATGATTATTTATTAAATTATTTAATAAGTCCAGTACTATTTATTAATCATGATGCCTTGAGTTTTATGATGAGGAATATTAAATTGCGCTTCTTGAAATTTTCAAGTTTTAAAATATTTTCTTAACATGAATATTTAAAAAGTTTTTATTTGCACATAAAGAATAATTATTTAATAACTTATGTAATAAGTCTACAATTATTAATCATGAAGCGTTGAGGTTAATGATAAGGAAAATAAAAAAATGCGCATTTACAAAGTTATCAAGATTTTAAAAATGTTATTAAAAATATTTGTGATTAAAACATTTTCAATTTTACTATTTAAACATCAAGAACAAAGATCTCTTAGCCTATTTTATGTCATTAGAAGTTTAAATCATGATGAGCTAGATTTTACGATTACGAAAAATAAAAAAGTCCACATTTTTAAAAATTACATTAAAAATATTTGCGACTAAAACTTCGAATTTTCTATGAACTAAAACAAGAAATTCAAAAAACCTTTAAAAAAAATAATTAAGATAAAGCAAAAAATGATTAAAAATATTTTATAAACATTTCTTTTTTATATATTTAGACGAAAAAATATGAAATTCTCTACAATCAAAAAATATTATAGAAACTTAGAAGACAAATTAATTGCAAATTCTAAGTCATTAGAAAAAAATCTCGTAATTTAGTAAAAATCTTTCAAGAAAATTCTAATTTCTAATTTAAATTAAAGCAAGAAATGGTTCAGAATACAAAAAAGAAAAATGGGAAAATAAATGCTGTAGGAACCTAGAAAGTAAAAAAATAAATAAACACTGTGAAAACGGAAATAACAAACTTATAATAGAAGATAAATTGTTTCAAAATTGATGATGAAAATTTTGCAAGAGACGTTTCCAACTAAAAAAACCTTATAGATAAAAAAGATTAATCTGAATAAATTATGCTATATTATTTTGATTTTAAGTTTTTTTCCTACAATTTCATTTTATTTTATATTACGCTGAATTATTCAATTAAATTTCTTAACTTTGTTTGTATAACACTTTTTATTTAACGATGACTATAGTTTCGACATGTATAACGAAGTAAAAGACTCAAGAATCAATAATATAAATGATGTAAAATACAATACAATGTATTTTCAATCGTTTCAAATAAAGTTTATTATGTTTTTTCAATTTAGAATTATTCCTTTCTAGATTTTGATTGTTTTTTTCTCGTTTTTTTTTAAATTTCAATTGATTTAAATAATAAATTAGAAATTTCTCTAGCGTACTCTTGACCTACCTCAATAGATTGTGCATTGACGTAGGTCAGGAGTACGCTAGGTCAAGATATAGTGTATTGGGGTAGGTCAAGAGTACGCCAGGTTAATGTGCAAGAGTACTCTGGCTAAAGCAGCAAATAAGAACAATTGTAATCAACTAATAAAAACCAATTGAAACTTGAAAAAACAATTTCTGTAAAATTTGGTATTTACAGCCATAAAAAAACAAGTGTTTTTCTGTATAATTCCTTTAAATGTTTAACAAAATTTCTCATCTAATTTAAACCAAACATTAAAATGGCGTTACTCTGCTTTTGCAGAAATTAAATATATCTTTCTTAGAATTTACACCTATAATAACTAAAAATCAATCTGATGCAATTTTTTAATTAAAATTCTGGATGTTTCAAAACTAATGACTTAAAAGTATCACAATAATATAATCTAATTCAGCTTATGTTCAACTTAAATATGAGTATATATATATATATATAAATTAATTAATAATTATTCTTTATGTCTAAATAAAAAAGTTTAAAATATTCACGTTGAGAAAATTTTTAAAATCTTGAAGATGCTAAATTTCATTTTCCTCATCATAAAACTCAACGCATCATAAATAATAGTTCTGAACTTATTAAATAATTTAATAAATAATCGTTTTAATTGTTTAAACAGAAAAATTGAGAAATTTTTAACTGAAAATATTTTTTACAAAATGTTTAAATCCAAATACGCACTTTTAAATATTATTATCAAAAAACTCAACCTATCATAATACATAATTGTTGGACCTTTTAAATAAGTTAATAAATAATAATTCTTCGTGTCCAGATAGAAAATTTAAGAATGTCTTAATTGCAAATAATTTTGAATATATTTTTAAAATCTTGAAAATTCCAACGTGCGCACTTTTTATTTTCTTCATCACAAAACTTAACACTTTGTAATCAAAACTAGTAGACTTATTAAATAAGTTACTAAATAATCATACGATTAAATAGAAAATTTGTAAAATTTTTAGTTAATTTTTAAAATTGTAAAAATTTAAAAGTGCGCACTTCTGCTTTTCTTCATCAATAAATTTAATCTAGTATGATTTATTATTATTGACTATTTAAACAAGTTATTCAATTATAACGTTTGATGTCTAAATAGAAAACTTGAAAAAATTTTAGTCGCAAATATTTTTTATATTTTTTGAAAATTTTGAAAATGTGCAAATTTTATTTTCATCATCAGAAAACTCAACGCATAATGATAAATGGTTGTAAATTTAATACTAAAGTTAATAAATACGCATTCTTTATGTTTAATTAGAAATTTTATAAAAAAATTTAATTGCACATATTCTTAAGAAAATTTTGAAAATCTTGAAAATTGTACACTTTTAAATTTCTCATATATAAAACTCAATGCATCATTATGATGATAAATATATATATACATATTAATAAGTTAATAAAAAAACTATTCTTAATGTCTAAATAGAGACGTTAAAAATTTGTCAAAGGGAAATATTTTTAAAACTTTCCAAATTTTGCAAAATTTTTCTCATCTCAAGACTTAATCCATCATAATTCATTATTGTTGGAGTTTTCAAATTAGTTAGAAAAAATCAATTTTCATGTCGAATTGAAAAAATTATAATCGTAAATATTTTTAAGAAATGTTTTCAATATTTGAAAAATGCATACTTTATATTTTCTTAGCGCTCCATGATTGATAATTGCGGACTTATTGTAGAAGTTAAAAAGTAATCATACTTTACGTTTCAAAAGAGAAATGAAAATGAAATTTGATTACAACCCACCCACCCTACAATTTGGTTTAAACTTAATTAGCCGGTTTTTTTTTTGATTGTGTAATATTTATTCAAAGCAGGAAAGTGTAAATTTTTCCAATGTTTAAAACCGAAGTTTTATTTGTAGTTTATGCGCATATGTAGGGTGGGTGGGTGGCCACTATCCCACCCTCCAACTATTTGATCATAAACATAATAAATTATTGTAATTGAAGAATATATAATCAAATATTTGCATTTTAATTTGTTATTAAACGAAATTCTTAGGGGATTTTTTTTTTAAACACAAAAAATTGAGGGGTGGTTTAGAGTTCACCCACCTACCATACATAAATTATTTAGTTTAAGCTACAAACACCGTTTTAATGGTTTAACGAAATTTTTAAGCTGAGAACTGAGCGTAATTAATTTTAAATTACTAAAATCATGGTTTTAAAGATGGTTTAAAGAAATATGTAGGGTGGGTGGGTGGCCACTATCCCACCCTCCAATTTTACAAGCCTATGAACGAATGTTTGCTGTTGTAAATGAAAAAGCAAGCGCAAGAAATTATAATTAAAACTTTCGTTTAATACAATTCCATAAACAAGATTGAAATGTCTGTAGCGCATTTCTAACCTACTGCAAAAATCTGAAACGATTATACATCGATCTATTCCAAGTTTCTATCAGATTCTAAAATCGGTCATTTCGATGCTCAAAAAAAGGTTTGACACATTTAATCTTTACGTAGAAAATAATAATTTTTGTTCAGATTTACAAAAAAAAAGTTTGACTCTTCTTATATAGAGCAGAAATGTTTCAACTGTAATTATTAAGCTGAAATTATGTAACAGTTGTCATTTCTAAACCCAAAAGAAAAAGTTTGACAGTTCTAATCTTTAAGTAGAAAATAATAATTTTTGTTCTGGCCTAAAAAAACAGTTTGACTGTTCTAATATAGAGCAGAAATATTTGAAAATGGTTTAACTATAACTTTAAAGCTGAAATTATGTAACAGCTGTCATTTCTAACCCCAAAAAAAGTTTGACAGTTCTAATCTTTAAGTAGAAAATAATAATTTTTGTTCTGGCCTAAAAAAAAGTTTGACTGTTCTAATATAGAGCAGAAATATTTGAAAATGGTTTAACTATAACTTTAAAGCTGAAATTATGTAACAGCTGTCATTTCTAACCCCAAAAAAAGTTTGACAGTTCTAATCTTTAAGCAGAAAATAATAATTTTTGTTCTGGCCTAAAAAAAAAGTTTGACTGTTCTAATATAGAGCAGAAATATTTGAAAATGGTTTAACTATAACTTTAAAGCTGAAATTATGTAACAGCTGTCATTTCTAAACCCAAAAGAAAAAGTTTGACAGTTCTAATCTTTAAGTAGAAAATAATAATTTTTGTTCTGACCTAAAAAAAAAAGTTTGACCGTTCTAATATAGAGCAGAAATATTTGAAAATGGTTTAACTATAACTTTAAAGCTGAAATTATGTAACAGCTGTCATTTCTAACCCCAAAAAAAGTTTGACAGTTCTAATCTTTAAGTAGAAAATAATAATTTTTGTTCTGGCCTAAAAAAAAAAGTTTGACTGTTCTAATATAGAGCAGAAATATTTGAAAATGGTTTAACTATAACTTTAAAGCTGAAATTGTGTAACAGCTGTCATTTTTAACCGCAAAAAAAGTTTGATTTAACTTTTACAATTATTTTAATCACTGAAAGTAGTTTGCGTTTTTTAAATTTGCATTTTGAACGCCGCCATATTGTTTCTAGCAATCGTACGTCAATTGTTTTAGTTTTGGGTTAATATCACATTAATTTTGTATAGATTTTGTAAATTTTATTATAATCACACGTCAGGTTAATTGTTAATAATTATTTAAATCAGTGAAAGTAATTTAAGTTCATTAAATTTGAGTTTTGAGTCCGCCATATTGTTTCTAAACATCGTAAGTCAATTGTTTGAGTTGTGAATTATAAATACGTTTATTTTTTATAGATTTTTTAAATATTATACCAATCACATGTGAGATTTATGTTTTACAATTATTTTAATCACTGAAAGCAGTTTGCGTTTTTTAAATTTGCATTTTGAGCGCCGCCATTATGTTTCTAGCAATTGTACGTCAATTGTTTTAGTTTTTGCTTTAATATTATATTAATCCTATATGGATTTTGTAAATTTGTAATCATTACACGTGGATGAAATTTAATTTTATTAAATTTGAATTTTAAGTGCAGCCATTTATCAATTTTTACGTCTCAAGATTAAAACATCCCAATTTTGTTTTTAATAAACGCAAGTCAATTATTATAGGTAGCATCTAAGAGTGACTCGTTTTCTTCAAGTTTTTATAAGTTTTAAGGTGGAATAATTTTTTATAATTTTTACAACCTTGATAACAATTTTCATTTTCAACAGTTTACGTTTAGAACGTTGCCATTTTGTTTTACAAAATTCGCGCGTCAAATTTTTTTAAATTTATTTCAAAGAATAACTATTTATCTTTGAATTCTATAAATTTTAATGTAATTTGTCTTATTAATAATTTTTAATACGTATTTTAAATTTACTATTGCAACTTTTAATTACCAAAACTTGTTTCTAAATTGTTGCCACTTTGTTTTTAAGAAATCCACGTCAATTTTTTTAAAGCAATATCGAAGAACTACTATTTTTCTTCAAAATTAATAAGTTTAAAAATTATTACTCGTGTGATTAGTTTGTTGTTTACGTTTTTAAACCTCGATTGCAATTTTCAATTTCCACAGCTTAAAGTTTAAAACGTCACCATTTCGTTTTCAACAATCGCACGCCACTTGTTTTCAGGTAGCATTAAAATCTGACTCTTATTCTTTAAATTGTATAAGTTTTAAGATAATTATTCATGTGGGTATGTTTTTAATTTTTTTGAAACGTAGATTGCAATTTTCAATTTCTAGAGTATAAAGTTTAAAACGTCACCATTTTGTTTTCAACAATCGCACGTCAATTGTTTTCAGGTAGTATTAAAAACTGACTAAAACTCTTTGGATTTTATAAGTTTTAAGTTAAATACTCATTTGGGTATGTCTTTTAATGATTTAAAAGCACCGATTGAAATTTTCCATTTATTACAGCTTCAAGTTCAAAACGTCACCATTTTGTTTTTAATAAGCGCATGCAGTATCAGTTGTGGATTATAAATACGTTCGTTCTCTATGGATTTTGTTAATATTAAAATAATTACACGTGAATTTTATTTTATACAATTATTTTCATCAACACTGAAAGTAGTTTGCGTTTTTTTAAATTTGTATTTTGAGAGCCGCCATTTTGTTTCTAGCAATCGTACGTCAATTGTTCCAGTTGTGTGTTAAAAATACGTAAATCCTTTATAAATTTTGTATTTTTTTTAGTAATTTTACGTGAGATTAATATTTGATAATTAGTTTAAACACTGAAAGCAATTTACATTTTATAAATTTAAAATTTCTGCGTCGCTTTAATTTTAATCCCGATTATATAGTTTAAATATTTTATACATATTAAGTACAAACATTTACTTTAAACTATCTGCTATTATCAAACTTAATTTTAATTTTAATTAAATTTATATAGACGCAAAATTATAATTTATGTATATGTATATATATATATAACATGGATGAGAAAAGTGTGTCGAATATTTGTTTTGTTGAGTTGATTCAATTAATTATTAGCTAAATATATCCAGCAGGACGTAATTATAGATTTGCGTTAACGAGCAATTTTCGGCGCGTTCCTATTAATAGATAACGAATGCCAAAAAAAAAGAGGAACATCTCTAATTGGTAGTTAATTAAACTTTAATTGCAATTTGCGATCGACGATTCGTTAATTAGATTTGTAGTGCAATATTAATTAAATTCTAATTTATAACATCGATTTCATATTATACATTATATATCTTTAAAGAATATATTTTATATACTTAAATTGGTTCCTTGTAATTTTATTCAGTTTTTACCTCAGTAGCGCTACTATTTTTTATCATCACTTTTAAGCGCCTCTTGTTTACACTTCAGTTTAGGGATTACATCTGATCAACCTTTTATAAGTTAGAAATATTCCTTGCCATATTTTTACAAAAAAAAAAACTTTATTACAGCTTAGAGATTAAATCTATTAAAATTACTATTTTCTTATTTAATTTTAATGTAGATTAGTTCCTAAGATTTTTTTAATAATTAATTGTAGTTTGTGTTGTTAATTATTCCTAAATTATTCTAGACAGTATAACGATTATATTTTCTGTAAACCTTTAGCAAAAAATAATCTTTTAAATATTAATACGTTCCTTCAGAAATCCAGCTTTTGGTAAGGGCGAACATTCCCGTTCCACCCCCATTAATAAACACGCGAATTTTCCACCTCTCTGCCCCTTACCTTTCGCAACCGATGACACGGGGTTTGTATTCACCGGGCGGGGATGGTAATGGAAAACTGGCTTTGTTTATTTTTTTTATTCCACCCTCTCTACCTCCCTCTCCCTCGCCTTCATCTCCTCCTTCGAGCACATCACTTTTTAATGCGAATTTAATGTCGCGTTTTTTTATTTTGTATTTTTTTAAATTTTTAAACGGTCCATCCCTGATGAAAATGCGAACCGAATTAAATACGTATCAGGGCGCGCGCACAAAGCCACCCTCTGATTATGGATTATGATGGTAATTAGAGAGCCATGGATATGAGATTTTAAATTAACGCGGCTTTGTGAATTAGTTTTGCGAACGGATAATAACATGTTTAATTATCGTGATGTTTACTTTACATAGTGGCTTCGACATAATGTAAAATATTCCGTTAATTTTCAACACTGTTACTACTTACCTCATTTATTTATTTACTTCACGTAAACTCCAAAACTATATAATTTTCATCGTAATATTATCTATTTCTTTATTAAATTTATTATTAAATTATTTATTTCTTAATGATAATAAAACTCGAATCGTTGATAAATCTGCATTAATAAATTTCGAATCATCCTTTCAGCCCTTAGAGGGAAGGGGGGAGGATCTAAGGACGTAGATAATGAAAAATTCCACAAATGCACATTGTGATATATCGCCGCGATGCGTGCGAATTGATAATATTTCCGGGGAAATAAATGTAAACGGCGGCAATAAAGTGAAGAGGAGATATTATATCAGCGTTTATGTTTTGTTTTATGGCCTGGGGCAAGATTATTTAAAGCGCCTTCGCCGACCGTAAATATCCCTCAATAGATTAAACAATTGCACGGAAGTGATGATTGCATCTTTCGCTCCCCATTCACTGCACTAACTGTTTCTATTTAACAACCACAAATAGTTTCAATTCAAAACGTTAAAATAATTTATAAGATAATACTTATCTGGTGTTTTAGACTACAAGTCAACTTAATTTTTAAGTTGTTATCCACCTAATTTCTGCTTAGAAATGACAGCTGACATTTTCAGCTTAATAATTATAGTTAAATCATTTTAAAACATGTCTGCTCTATATTAGAACAGTCAAACTTTTTTTTAGGTCAGAACAAAAATTATTATTTTCTACTTAAAGATTAGAACTGTCAAACTTTTTCTTTTGGGTTTAGAAATGCCAGCTGTAACATATTTTCATCTTAATAATTATAGTTAAAACATTTCTACTCTATATTGGAAGAGTCAAACTATTTTTTTAGGTCAGAACAAAAATTATTATTTTCTACTTAAAGATTAGAACTGTCAAACTTTTTTGGGGTTAGAAATGACAACTGTTACATAATTTCAGCTTTAAAGTTATAGTTAAATCATTTTAAAACATGTCTGCTCTATATTAGAACAGTCAAACTTTTTTTTTAGGCCAGAACAAAAATTATTATTTTCTACTTAAAGATTAGAACTGTCAAACTTTTTTTGGGGTTAGAAATGACAGCTGTTACATAATTTCAGCTTTAAAGTTATAGCTAAACCATTTTCAAATATTTCTGCTCTATATTAGAACAGTCAAACTTTTTTTTTAGGCCAGAACAAACATTATTATAATAAATTTAAAAAAATACGAAAACATTTCGTGAATCTACAACAATGAGTCTTACTAAGACTACAAAACAAATTAATTTGAAACAACTACTTCTCTAGCTAATACTTCGACAGACATTGAATAATACAAATTAATTTGCGTGTTACAAATAGTACAACTATTAAAGCAACACTAATTTGAATGAAATTATTTCTGTTGAATAAACTAATAAATGATAAAATGTATTTTAGATTGTTTAAATATGACTATAACGTGTAATAATTTACAGGTGACTGATGATTTTTTCTCTCCCTTTTTATAATAAATTATTGATTGCAAACAACATATAATATCCAACATTTGACATTTGACAAATGACAGTTGACAAACAATAGATGACATTTGATAGATGACAGATGACACATGACCGATGACAAATAATAGACAATAAATTACAGGTTATAAATGACAATTGGCATTATTTTGTTTTTTCTAATAATAAATCATTGAAAGCAAAAAACAAATGCCATTTGACATTTGACAAATGATGGTTGACAAATGATAATTGTTAGATGACATATGTTAAATGACAGATGATTGGTGACAAGTAATGATAATAATTTACAGAGGACTAATGAAATTATTTTTCTCCCTTCTAATAATATATTATTGATAACAAGCAAATATGATATCCCACATTTGATATTTGACAAATGACAGTTGACAAATAATAGATTACATTTGATAGATGACAGATGACACATAACAAATGACAGATGACAGATTGTGAATAACAGATTACCGGAGACAAATAAAAGATAATAAATTACAGTTGACAAATGACAATTGGCATTGTTTTCTTTTCTTTTAATATTAAAATATTGATAAAAATATGACAATTAGAATTTGACAAATGACAGCCTACATATAATAATATTAATAACAAATGACAATAGATAGATTACAGTTGTCGGATGTTAGAAGTCAACTGACAGATATCAAATGACAAATGAGAAATTTCAAATGACAGATGACTTGTGACAGCTAATGATAATAATTTACAGGTAACTAATGACAATTGGCATTATTTTGCTCTATTTTCTAATAATAAATTTTCAATATCAAATATTATACGATTTCCAAAATTTGACATTTGACAAATGACAGTTGACAGATAATAAATGACATTTGACAGATGACAGATGATTGGTGATACAGACTAAATAACAGATTGTTAATGACAGATGACCAATGACAAATAATAGATAATAAACTTTAGGTGACAAATGACAATTGGTATTAATTTCTTTTTTCTAATAATAAAATATCGAAAGCAAAAAAACATATAATATTCGACAGTTGACATTTGTCAAACGACAGTTGACAAATAAGAAATGACAATTGATGAATGATAGATGACAGATGAAAAATGACGAATGACAGTTGACCGGTGACTGGTGACTAATAAAAGATAATCAATTACAGTTTATAAATGGAAATTGGCATTATTTAATTTTTTCTAATAATAAAATATCGAAAGCAAACAAGAACTATGTAACATTGAAAAGTTGACAATTGACAAACAACAGTTGACAAATAACAAATGACAATTGGTTAATGACAGATGACAAATGACAGTTAACCGATGACCAGCGACAAATTAAAGATAATAAATAACAGGTGACTAACGACAGTTGACATTATATTCTTTTCTTTTAATTATGAAAGATTGATAGCAAAAAATATATGACAATTGATATTTGACAAGTAACAACTGGTAAATAATAAATGATAGATGTCAGTTGTCAGATGATAGAAGCTTTAAAACAAATGACAGGTAATAATAATAAATATTAGGTAACAATTGTTAGATGACTGTTATCAGATGTTAGAAGCGAAATGACAAGTGACAAATAATCGGGGATAAATATTATGAGATGAATTTCAATTGACATTATATAATTTCCTACAATAAATAAAATATTAGTAGCAAACAACATATGACTATTGGCATTTAAAATTTGACACATGACAGCTGAAAATAATAAATGATAATTGCCATATGATAGGATAACAAATGACAGATGGCAAATGTTAAATGATAGATGATAAATAATAAATAATAGATAAATTACTGATGATAAATGACAATTGGCAACATTTTCTTTTCATTTAATGAATTATTGATAGGGAAAAAACATATGACAAAATAATAAATATCAATTGATAGATGACAGATGATAAATGAAAACTAAAATATGACACATGATAAATGTCCGGCGACAAATAATAGATTAATAATGACAGGTGATAAATGATAATTGGCATTATTTTTTTTTAATTTTAATAATAATTTATTGACACCAAAAACATATAATATCTGTCAGTTGACATTTTACAAATAACAAATTACAATTGACATATGACAGATGGAATATGATTGATACTTGCTTTGCTACACTCTTGTTGAGTTATATGACAGATGAATGAAAAAAGTTTGGTGACAAATAATAGATAATATTTTACAGGTGACAAATGATATTGGCACAATTTTATTTTCTTATAATAATAAATGTTGATGATGACAAATGATAGATGACAAATGACATATGACAGATAACAGATGACAGCTGGAAGTTGACAGATGACAGATAACAGATAACAGATGCCAAATGGCATATAACTGATGAATGGCAGTTGAGAGATGACTGATCTGAGATGACATATGACAGTTGACAAATAACAAATGACAATTGACACATGACAGATGACTGATTTTAAATGAAAGAAGTTTGGTGACAAATTATAGATGATATTTTACAGTTGACAACTGACATTTGACATAATTTTCCTTTCTTATAATAATAAATCATGATGATAATGATAAATAACAGATTTCAGATTAAAGATGATAGATGATAGTTAACAGATGACAGATGAGTGATGAATAGCACGTGACAGTTGGCTGATCTGAAATGACAGATGACAGTTGGGCTTATCTTTTTCTTCTAATAGTAATTTTCTTCTTTTAATAATAAATTATTGACAGCAAAAAGCATATGATATCCGAAAGTTGACATTTGACAAAAAAACAAATGACAATTGACAAATGACAGATGACTGATTTGAAATAAGAGAAGTTTTCTTCTAGTCATAATTTTCTTCTTTTAATAATTAATTATTGACAGCAAAAAGCACATGATATCCGAAAGTTAAAATTTGACAAAAAACAAATGACAGATGACTGATTTGAAGTGAGAGAAGTTTGGTGACAAATAATAGACGATATTTCACACAGGACAAATGACATTTGGCATAATTTTCCTTTTTTATAGTAATAAATAATGATGATGGCAAATGACAGATGACAGATAACAGATAAAAAATGACTGATATCAGACGACAGATGACATATGACTGATGAATTGTAGGTTATAGATGGCAGATCTGAGATGGCAGATGGGGTTATTTTTTTCTTCTTCTTCTTCTTCTAATTATAATTTTTATTTTTTTAATCCTTCTAAAAAATTAATCTTACGTGTGATTAGTTTAATATTTACAAAATCTATAAAAAGTGAACGTATTTATAATCCAATACTGAAACAATTGACTTACGATGTTTAGAAACAATATAGTGTCACTCAAAACTAAAATTTTATGAACTTAAATTACTTTCACTGATTTAAATAATTGTTTATAATCAATCTCACGTGTGATTATTATAAAAGTTACAAACTCTATACAAAATTAAGGTAATCTTAACCCACAACTAAAAAAATTGACGTACGATTGCTAGAAACAATATGGCGGCGCTCAAAATGCAAATTTGAAAAATGCAAACAGCTTTCAGTGTTTACAATAATTGTAAAAAATAAATCTTACGTGTGATTAATACAATATTATCATCCATAAAGAATGAACGTATTTATAATCAACAACTGAAACAGTTGACATACGATGCTTAGAAACAATGTGGCAGCACTCAAAACTTAAATTTAATGAACTTAAATTACTCTCACTGATTTAAATAATTGTTAACAATTAACCTCACATGTGATTATTATAAAATTGACAAAATCTATACAGAATTAACATAATATTAATCCACAATTAAAACAATTAACGTACGATTGCTAGAAACAATATGGCGGCCCCCAAAATGCGAATTTAATAAACGTAAACTGCTTTCAGTGTTTAAAATAATTGTAGAAAATAAATCTCACGTGTGAATAGTTTAATATTTACAAAATATATTAAGAATGAACGTATTTATAATCAACAATGGAAACAATTGACTTACTATATTTAGAAACAATATGGCGGCACTCAATACTAAAATTTAATGTACTTACATTACTTTCACTGATTTAAATAATTGTTAACAATTAATCCTACATGTGATTATTATAAAATTTACAAAATCTATACAGGATTAACATGATATTAACCAACAACAAAAACAATTGACGTACGATTGCTTGAAACAATATGGCCGCGCTCAAAATACAAATTTGAAAAATGCAAATTGCTTTCAATGTTTAAAATAATTGTAAAAAATAAATCTCACGTGTGATTAGTGTAATAATCACAAAATCAGTAAAGAATGAACGTATTTATAATCCACAACTGAAACAATTGACTTACGATGCTTAGAAACAATATGGCAGCGCTCAAAACTCAAATTTAATGAACTTAAATTACTTTCACTGATTTAAATAACTGGTAACAATTAACCTCACGTGTAATTTATATAAAATTTACAAAATTAATACAGAATTAACATAGTATTAACCCATAACTAAAAAAATTGATGTACGATTTCTAGAAACAATATGGCGGCGCTCAAAATACAAATTTAAAAAACGCAAACTGCTTTCAGTGTTTAGAATAATTGTAAAAAATAAATCTCACTTGTGATTAGTATAATATTTACAAAATCCATAAAGAATGAACTTATTTATAATCCACAACTAAAATAATTGACTTACGATATTTAGAAACAATATGGCGGCACTAAAAACTCGAATTTATTGAACTTAAATTACTCTCACTGATTTAAATAACTGTGAACGAGTAACTTCTCAAGTAAATATTACAAAATTCACAAAATCTATACAGAACCAACCTAATATTAACCAACAACTAAAACAATTGACGTACGTTTGCTAGAAACAATATGGCGGGGCTCAAAATACAAATTTAATAAACGCAAATTGCTTTCAGTGATTTAAATAATTGTAAAAAATAAATCTGACGTGTGATTAGTGCAATATTTACAAAATCTGTACAAAATGAACGTATTTATAATCACCAACTGAAACAATTGACTTACGATGGTTAGAAACAATATGGCGGCACTCAAAACTCAAATTTAATGAACTTAAATTACTTCCACTGATTTAAATAATTCTTAACAATTAATCTCACGTGTGATTATTATAATATTCACAAAATCTACACGGAATTAACATAATATTAACCCACAATTAAAACATTTGACGTACGATTGCTGGAAACAATATGGCGGCGCTCAAAATGCGAATTTAAAAAACGCAAACTGCTTTCAGTGTTTAAAATAATTGTAAAATATAAATCTCACGTCTGATTAGTTAAATATTTACAAAATCCATTAAGAATGAACGTATTTATAATTCACAACTGATACAATTGACTTACGATGCTTAGAAACAATATGGCGGCACTCAAAACTCAAATTTAATTAAATTAAATTACTTTCACTGATTTAAGTAATTATTAACAATTAACCTCACGTGTGATTATTATAAAATTTACAAAATCTATACAGGATTAACGTAATATTAACCTACAACTAAAACAATTGACGAACGATTGCTGGAAACAATATGGCGGCACTCAAAATGCAAATTTAAAAATGCAAACTGTTTTCAGTGTTTAAAATAATTGTAAAAAATTAATCTCATCTGTGATTAGTATAATATGTACAAAATCCATAAAGAATAAATTTATAATATATTTAAATAAGTTTCACAAATGAAACAATTGACGTACGATGCTTAGAAACAATATGGCGGCACTCAAAACTCAAATTTAAAAATTTTGAATTTCTTTCACTGATTTAAATAATTGCTAACAATTAATCTCACGTGTGATTATTAAAAAATTAAAAAATCTATATATGATTAATTTAATATTAACCTACAACAAAAACAATTGACGTACGATTGCTAGAAACAATATGGCGGCGCTTAAAATAAAAATTTAAAAAACGCAAATTGCTTTTAGTGTTTAAAATAATTGTAAAAAATTAATCTCGCGTGTCATTAGTATAATATTTACAAAATTTATAACAAATAAACGTACTTATAAAACAAAACTAAAACAATTGATTTACGATGGGTAGAAACAATATGGCGGCGCTAAAAATTCAAATTTAATTAACTTAAATTTCCCTCACTGATTTAAATAATTGTTAACAATTAATCTCAACTGGGATCATTATAAAATTAACAAAATCTATACAGGATTAATGTAATTTTAACCCACAACTAAAACAATTGACGTACGATTGCTGGAAACAATATGGCGGCGCTCAAAATACAAATTTAAAAATCGCAAACTGCTCTCAGTGTTTAAAATAATTGTAAAAAATAAATCTTACGTGTGATTAGTATAATATTTACATAATCCATAAAAAATTAACGTATTTATAATCCGCAACTAAAACAATTGACTTACAATGGTAAGAAACAAAATGGCGGTACTCAAAACTCAAATTTAATGAACTTAAATTACTTTCACTGATTTAAATAATTGTTAATATTTAACCTCAAGTGTGATTATTATAAAATTCACAAAATCTATTCAGGAGTAACATAATATTAACCCACTACTAAAACAATTGACGTACGATTGCTAGAAACAATATGGCGGCACTCAAAATACAAATTTAAAAAATGCAAACTGATTTCAGTAGTTAAAATAATTGTAAGAAATAAATCTCACGTGTGATTAGTATAATATTTACAAAATCTATAAAAAATGAACGTATTTATAATCAACAACTGAAACAAATGACTTGCGATGGTTAGAAACAATATGGTGGCACTCAAAACTAAAATTTATTGAACTTAAATTACTTTCACTGATTTAAATAATTGTTAACAATTAAACTCACGTGTGATTATTATAAAATTCACAAAATCTATACAGAGTTAACATAATATTAACCCACAATTAAAAAAATTGACTTACGATTGCTGCAAACAATATGGCGGCAGTTAAAATACAAATTTAAAAAATACAAACTGCTTTCAGTGTTTAAAATAATTGTAAAAAATAAATCTCGCATATGATTAGTATAATATTTACAAAATCGATAAAGAATGAACGTATTTATAATCCACAACTGAAATAATTGACTTACGATGCTTAAAAACAATATGGTGGCACTCAAAACTCAAATTTAATGAACACAAATTTCTTTTACTGATTTTAAATAATTGTTAATAATTAACCTCATGTGTGATTATAATAAAATTCACAAAATCTATACACGATTAATGTGATATTAACCAACAACTAAAACAATTGACGTACGATTGCTTGTAACAATATGGCGGCGCTCAAAATACAAATTTGAAAAATGCAAACAGTTTTCAGTGTTTACAATAATTGTAAAAAATAAATCTCACTTGTGATTAGTTTAATATTTACAAAATCCATAAAGAATGAACGTATTTATAAGCCACAACTGAAACAATTGACTTCCGATACTTAGAAATAATAGGGCGGCATTTAAGACTCGAATTTAATGAAATTAAATTACTTTCACTGATTTAAATAATTGTTAACAATTAACCTCACGTGGGATTATTATTAAATTTACAAAATCTATACAGGATTACCTTAATATTAACCCAGAAATAAAACAATTGACATACGATTGCCAGAAACAAGATGGCGGCGCTCACAATAAAAATTGAAAAAACGCAAACTGCTTTCAGTGTTTAAATAATTGTAAAAAACAAATCTCACATTTGCTTAGTATAATATTTGCATAATCCATAAAGAATGAAGGTATTTATAATCCACAACTGAAACAATTGACTTACGATGCTTAGAAACAATATGGCGGCACTCAAAACTCAAATGTAATGAACTTCAATTACTTTCACTGATTTAAATAATTGTCAACAATTAACCTCACGTGTGATTATTATAAAATTCACAAAATCTATACAGGATTAACGTAATATTAATACACAACTAAAACAATTGACGTACGATTGCTAGAAACAATATGGCGGCGCTCAAAATACAAATTTAAAAAACGCAAACTGCTTTCAGTGTTTGAAATGATTGTAAAAAAAAATCTCACGTGTGATTAGTTTATTATTTACAAAATCCATAAAGAATGAACGTATTTATAATCCACAACTGAAACAATTAACTTACGATGCTTACGAATTTAATGAATTTGAATTACTTTTACTGATTTAAATAATAATAAGGATTGGTTACAGTTGATTGTTGTTATCGCTTTACTAAAATTGAAAAAATCCTCTGGTGTATTCAATTAATATTCTGTTTTATTTATTTTTTCAAATTGCGCGTATTTTTAGCCGTTCAATCGTGGGCAGCGCATTTGTTCCCCATAAATATTTACGCAATTATTTTTAGTGGCCCCGGGATTCGTCGGCGTTAATTGAATTTAATTACCGCCGCAAAAATAAAATCGTTCCGCCGCTTTGCGTTTTGGGAATTATTATTCTTTAAATATTTTCTGATTTTATATATATTTTAAGAACGTATGCAGTTTATTTTTCAAAATGGTTCGGTTTATTTATAGGGGCGCAAACTATTTTCGCGCGCGCTAAATTTAGGCGCGCAAGTGAATAATTTTGGATTGCGGCCATTTACGCGCATTATTAATAAAGTGTTTTTTCGGGTGCGCAATCCGGTCTAATTATACGTGCAAGACGGATTTTTTTTGTGTGCGTGTGTGTGTGAGTTTATTATTATTTTTATTACGGCATCGCTCTCTTATTAATATTTCATCCCGTTTTACGGCGGCTGCGAATTTTCTGACACCGCCGACGGTTTACTGCGCTGTAAATTGTGCGCTTGTAAATTTAATGGAATGTTTATAATATACTTTATATACATATACACACACGGGCTACTCACGCTTAGTGCAATAATTTTATTCAAAACGTAAATCATTTATAATCGAAAATTTCAATTTTTCTTTACCTATTATTTCATAAGTGTGAAAATGATTCAAGAAATATTGAAAACCTTGTCATTAAACTGTAAAGTAATTATAGAAAATGCAAGGTAATAAATTTTAATTATTTTTGCTCTATTCGTTTGATTCTGTGGACGTAATTATGAAAATAAAAAACAGTGCTAATAGGATTAATAGTTGTTGGCTAGAGACGTGTAGAAATCTGCCCAAAGTTTCCTCCCGTTACTATTTTATGTTATTATTATTTTTTGCACCCGACAGAAATCTTGACGTATCGTACGTGGCGTAACGAGAAGGGATGAAAGGGTGACCGCGCCGACCGACCGCAGGACTGGACGTTTTGCCGGCCCTTAGCTCCGAACCTGACAAACCTACGGGGCTCATTAATTTTATTTACTTGACGTTTTCGCACACACACACACACACACACATACATACAGAGAAATATATAACACACGCACGCAAACATTCTCCGGATAAATCCTGACGGTGTGGATCCGATCCCGTGTATCCTTTTTATTTGTTACCATGGCTACACAAGGCAGTGCCTGTAATGATCCTGCCGCGTCGAACGTTTAACTCGCAGAAATCCGATATCCACCCTTTATGATTCCACTAAATGAGACGTTCCTAGAAAACTCCGCTCGCAAATTGCTGCGCGTTGTTGTTACCTACGCCTGTAATTGTAGTGTAGATTTTAATTATTCCCAAGCGTTATCCTAGCCGCCCCCTTTATAATTATTTAACGAATTATTCGATACGATATTTACACTGCATAATTATTCAATGCAACCATTAATTATCACACTGAACATAAAACATTTTACATTTTACTGCGAAGAAAAAAACGAAATCGCAAAAGGTCCCTTCCTTTCTTAATAAGCAGACGGCTAATCGAGTTACGCAATTTTTTTTCCCTGATATTATTAACGTCGAGGGTGTATTAAAGTGGTCTCAACTCTATCTGGCAGATCAAAAGGCGACTTTTTGAAACGAAGGGAAATTGCGTGCTCTTATTTATAATCAGGCGCGAGCGTCGGAAAAAAAAAATAGTAGGGAACTGTCTTTGGGCCCTATATATATATATTTCTTTTTCGCCGTTGACTCGCGAGAAAAAAAAATTGTTCGTCGAGCGTTTCGAGAATTGCGTTTAATTATCTTTTAAAAGCTGGCGCGCAATATTGCCCTTTCCCGTCGTCGGCTCGTCTTTCCTCTAATTGTTCCCTTTATGTCCTGCATTTAGAACCAGTTTGAGGGAGGGTGGGGGGTGGGCGTTGTAGACGTTTGCATGAAAATGCGAAGTTTCGTAAAGTCTGTACAATTGTATATTTATGTTTATTATTATTATCTTTTGAACAAATTTAATTATTGTGTTTTACAGCAAAGGATCTGTTACGATCTAATTTTCAATCTCAGTTGAAAACTAGAAAATGTTTTTTTTCTCTAATGAGAGAAGCAGACGTTTTTAAAAGACCTATCCCTAATAATTAATCTTCTGCCCTTTGACCTCTACCCTTTATCATCTTTCATATATCAATTGTTATCTGTTATCTGTCATCTGTCATTGATTATCTGTCATCTGTCATTAATTATATGTCATCTGCAATTGGTTATCTGTCATCTGTCATTGGATATCTGACATCAATCATCTGTCATTTGTTATCTGTCATCTGTAATTTATTATCTGCCATCTGTCATCTGGCTTTGTTCTAGTACACAACAAATGACAGATGACCCTCTGTATCATATTCACTAC
Organism: Ontholestes murinus; assembly: GCA_963969525.1. Taxonomy (NCBI): domain Eukaryota; kingdom Metazoa; phylum Arthropoda; class Insecta; order Coleoptera; family Staphylinidae; genus Ontholestes; species Ontholestes murinus. The sequence continues at coordinate 55,279,401 of OZ018397.1, forward strand.
ATTCTATTCTTGGATCTCTCTTATCTGTTTTCGGTCAGTTTTGCTCTATTGTTTGCCGTTTTTCTTCTCTTTATCTTTCATCCTCTATTTCTAGTCGTCTGTCTTCAATCCTCTATCTTCTTACATCTGCCTTTTTCCTTCTGTCTTCTTACCTCTACCTGCTGTCATTTTTTATCTATCATCTATCTTTCGGCTTATTTATACCATTTTTCTCTATGTTTTTGAGTCCTTTCTTCTACCTATATTCTATTATCTGCATTTCATGTTTTATTTTCTGTTAGTTGCCTTCAATTCTCTGTGCTCTGTTTTATGTATTCTTTGCTCTCACCTTTTTCTCCGCCATCTGCCTTTTAGCCTTTTTATCCTTGTCCTATATGTTCTTAATTCTCATCTTCCCACTATATTGTGTTATTTTTCTTTTATCATCTGTAATCTGTCATCTATCTTTTGGAAATGTTTACTCTTACCAATTTTGCTCTGTTCTTTGTTTAATGCTTATTTTACTGCATTATCTTCATTCAGAGGCCTATCCTCTTCCTCGGTTATCCTCTATGTCTAGTCCTCGGCCATCTACCCTCTGTCTTCTGCCATCCTTTGCCCTCTGTTCACTGTTCTCTTCTTTTACGCCTTTAATTCTTTATTCGTTAAATTTTTCTTCTCTGGTTTTCATCTATATTTTATATTTTAATTTTTTCTTTTATTTTTTCCATTGCCTATACTCTGTTTTTAACCTTCTGTCCTCTGTTATATTTATCTTATTCTTGGACTGCCCTCACTTTTTTCTCTTTTCTGTTTTTACTCTCTCTTTTCTGCTTTTATTGTCGTTTTTCATCTGTCGTCTGTCATCCATCATCTGGCATCTGCCTTTTAGCCTATTATATCCTTGTCTTCTTGTTTTTGTTTCTTATCTTCCAACTGTATTCTATCTTATTCAGTTATTATTGTTATTTTTCTTCTATCATCTGTAATCTGTCAACTTTCTTTTATCCTTTTTACTTCTATCAGTTTTTCTCTGTGTTTGCCTTATGCTTAGTTTGATGTATTCCCTTCTATCAGAGGTCTATCAGCTAACCTTTATCATCTATCCTCTATGTCTAGTCCTCGACCGTCTACCTTCTATCTTCTGTCTTCTGCCTTCTGATTGCTATGTATTGTTCTATGTCTTCCATCCTCGGTTATCTGTAATCTGTTCCCGGTTCTCTTCTTTTATATTCTTTATTATTGGGTTTTCTTCTTTCCCTATTTATCTATATTTTATATTTTAATTTTTTCTTTTAATGTTTCCATTTTATGTAATCTGTTTTTAACCTTCTGTCCTCTGTTATCTTATTTATTATTTATTAACATCTTTATACTCCTTTCTAACAAAATAACACAAAATTTATAAAATAAAATATGTAAATACACACAAAATTTCAGACGAAAGGAAAACGGGCGGAGTTCTCTTCACCAAAAGATCTTCCACTCAAACCCATGATTGACTGCCCTCACTTTTTTTCTCTTTTCTGTTTTTACTCTCTCTTTTCTTTTCTTATTATCATTTTTCAGCTGTCATCTGCCATCCATCATTTGACATCTGCCTCTTGGACTTTTGTATCCTTGTCTTCATGTTTTTTATTCTTATTTTCCAACCATATTCTATCTCATTACGTTATTATTGTTATTTTTCTTTATCTGTCATTTGTCATCTGCCATCTGTCATCTGTCGTCTGTCATCTGTCTTTTGGCCTTGTTTACCCTTGTCCTCTATGTTTTGAGTCTTATCTGCATTTTATGTTTTATTTGTTTGTTATTTGGCTTCAATTTTCTGTGCTTTATTTTCTCTATCCTATTTGCTTTCATCCTCGGTCTTCTGTACTTGTCTCTTGTTATCTCTTGTTCTCAACCATCTATATCACATTCTGCTTTGTTCTTGGCTTTTATTTCTGTTGTTTTTTTCTTTTCTTTGTTTTCTCTGTTCATTATTCTGTGTTTTACATCCTATGTTTATTTCTTCTATCTAGTGTTTTCCTTCCTCTATGTTCATCATTATTATTTGCCATCTGTCTATGATTTTCCTCACTCTTATCATATTTCTTTGGCTTTCGGCGACTAACCTTTTTCACTTGTCCTTTGTCCTCTGCCTTTTACATTTCGTCATTTGATGTTTTTCCTCTGCCTTCTGTCTTCTGTCTAATATCTTCTGCTGCCCTTTCATCATCTCGTTTTCGTCCCCTTTTTTTCTGTAGCCTGTTGTCTATGCCATTGTTTTTGTTCTCCATTATCTGTTTGCCAACAATTGTCATTGGTGTTACTCTCTTCTCTATCTTCTGACAAATGTCATCTATCGTGTTTTATGGCCCCTTTATCATATTCTCTATATTTTACTCCTTGCTGTCTCTTTTCTGTTCTGTCAGTTTTACTCGGTTCTTTGCTTTATGCTTAGTTTGCTATATTATCTTCTATCTGAAGTCTGTCCTCTAACATTTTTCATCTATCCTCTATCTGTAGTCCTCGGCCCTTTACTCTCTGTCTTGTGTCATCTGCTTTCTACCCTCTGTCCTTATATATGCCTCTGCCTGCTATCATTTGTCCTGTATCTTTTATTCTCTTTTGGTCGATCTTTGTCTTCTATGGTGTTGTATCGTTTCATCTATATTTGTTGTTTTGTTTTATTTTTTCCATTTTCTGTAATCTTCTTCTTAGCCTTCTATCCTCTGTTCTCTAATTTTTTTCTTGACTTTTATAATCTCTCTTTTTCCAATCTATTTTTACTATATCTTTACTAATTTTATTTTCATTTTTAATCTGTTATCTATCTTCTATTATACGACCTTTACCTTTTAACCATTTTACCCCTGTCCTTTATGTTTTTGTTTCTTATCTTTCAACTATATTCTATTTTATTCTGTTATTATTGTTATTGTCATCGGTCATCTCTCATCTGTCATCTGTCTTTTGGCCTTTTTTTCTTCCTTTATTCTCATCGCTATTATCTAACATTTGTTATCTGCCTTCTGTTTTCCTTATTCTTGCCCTGTTTCGATTCAACGTTGTCCCTCGTCCTCTGTCTTTTGCCTTCTACATTTCGTCCTTTGATCTTTGTCCTATGCTTTCTGTCTTTTTTCTAATATCCTCTGTCCTTTACCATCTTGCTTTTTTCTTCCTTTTTTTGTAGCCTGTTCACTATTCTCTCTGTATCCTCTATCTCTAGTCTTCGGTCCTCTACCCTCTATCTTCTGCCATCTGTCTTCCTGCTGTCCTATGTCTTTCGTCATCCGTAATCTGTTCCCTGTTGTCTTCTTCTGTGCCTTTTATTATTTGTTAGTAAATCTTTGTGTGTCTTCTGTGGTTTTGTCTCTTTCCATTTATATTTTATATCTTGTTTCCATTTTCTATGCTCTATTCTTAAAATTCTTTCTTATGTTATCTTTATTTTATTCTCAGCTTCTGTTATCTATTTTCTTCATTCTATTTTTACTCTCTATTCTCTGTTTTTATCAATATATAAATATATAAAGATTCCATTCTTTGTTTTCTCTCAGCTTTGCTCTGTTCTTTATCTTATACCTAGTTTGCAGCATTATTTACTCTCTGTGACCTGTCCTTTATCTTTTTTCATCTATCCTCTATCTCTAGTCCTCGGCCCTCTACTCTCTGTCTTATGTCATTTCCCTTCGGCCCTCTGTCGGCTCTTATTTATCCTATGTTTTCCATTATCGTCATCCGTAATCTGTTCTCTGTACTCTTCTTCTATGTCTTTTATTCTTTATTTTTTTTTAATTTTTCAATTTTCTGTACTCCATTCTCAGTCTTCCAGACCGTCTGACATCTGTATTCTATTCTTGGCCTCTGTCATCTATTTCCTCCTCTATTATGTTTTTTACTCTCTCTTTTCTGTTTTTATTGTTATTCTTCTCATCTCTCATCTGTCTTTTGACATTTTTACATGTGTGGTCTATGTTTTGAATCTTATCTGCATTTTATATTTTATCGTTTGTTATTTGCCCACTATTCTCTATGATCTGTTTTCTGTCCTCTTTGCTTTCGTCCTCTGTCTTCTATACTCTGACCCCTGTCCTCGACCATCTATATTATCTTCTACTTTGTTCTAGGCTTCTGTTTCAGTCAGTTTTACCTCTGTTGATTATCATCTGTCCTATATCGTAAGTTTTCTTTTTACTATAAATTGTTTTCCTTCCTCTATCCTCAACATTAGTATCTATCATTTGTTATCTGTCTTTTGTTTAGCTTAGTCTTGGCCTATTTCTTTATACTCTGTCGACTAAACATTTTCCCTTGCCCTTTGTCCTCTGCCTTTCACATTTCGTCTGTTGATTTTTCTCCTCTGCCTTCTGTCTTCTGTCTAACATTCTCTGTGTCCTGTTCTCTATCCTCCAATCTTTAGTCCTCAGAACCTCTTCCCTCTGTCTTCTTGTCTCTGCTGCTATCCTTTGTTCTACGTCTTCCATCCTTCGTCATCTGTAATCTTTTCCCTGTTCTCATCTTCTATGTCTTTTAATCTGACAATATTTGTTTTTCTCCTGTGGTTTTGCCTCTTTTATCTAGTTTTGTATTTTTCTATTTTCTTTGCACTGTTCTAGCCTGTAATTTATTTTTTGCCTTTGTCATATATTTCCTCTTTTTTCTATCATGTGTTTATTCTCATTTTCTGTTTTTATTGTCATTTTTCATCTTATCTTCCAACGATATTCTATCTTATTCTGTTATTATTGTTATTTTTCTTCTGTCACCATCTGTCATTTGTCATCTGTCATCTATCATCTGTCATCTATCATCGGTCATCTGTTATCTATCATGTGTCATCTGTTATCTGCCATCTGCCGTCATCTGTCTATTAGCCATTTTTATCCTTGTCCTCTCTATTTTGAGTCTTATCTGCATTTTATGTTTTATTTCTTATTATTTGCCTTCACTTCTCTGTGCTCCATTTTTAGTCTTCTTTGCTCTCGTCCTCTATGTTCTGGACTTTCTTCCCTGTCCTCTACCATCTATATCATCTTCTAATCTGTTCTAGGCTTCTGTTTCTGCCACTATTTACTCTGTTCGTTATTGTGAGTCTTGTATCCTATGTTTTCTTTTTTCTATCTATTGTTTTCTTTCGTCTGTCCTCATTATTATTATCTATTATTTTTCTTCTCCATTCTGTCTTCTGTCTAATATCTTCTGCCATTTAACTTCTCGCTTTCGTCCTGCATTTCGGTACCCTATTCTCTATTTCGTTGGTTTTGTCCTCCATTCTCTGTTTGCCAACATTTATCCTCCGTCTTCTGTCATCTGTTATCTATCATCTGTTTTGTTCTGTGTCCATTATAACATATTTTCTATATTATATTCCTTGCTGCCTCTTCTCTCTTTTCTTTCAGTTTTGCTTTATTCTTTGTCTTATGCTTAGTTTGCTGTATTCTCTTCTTTCTGTGCCCTGTCCTCTATCCTTTTTCATCTATCCTCTATCTCCAGTACTCGACCATCTACCCTCCTTCTTCTGCCTTCTGACTTCTGACCTATGTCTTCCATCCTCCGTCATTTGTAATCTGTTGTCTGTTCTCTTGTGCTGTGCCTTTTGTTATTTGTTTGTCCTTCTGTGGTTTTGTCTCTTTTCTTTTCATCTATATATTATATTTTATTTTTCTTAATTTTACAATATTCTCTCCTCTATTATCAGCCTTCTGTTCTCTGTCATCTGTATTTGATTCATGGCCTCTGTCACCTATTTCCTCTTTTCTCTATTATGTTTATACTGTCTCTCTACTTAGACAAATGACAGATAACTAATAATATAGAGTTGAATGGCAACTGATCAATGATAGATAATAAATGATAGTTAATAGATGATAAATAATAGATGATAGATCATAGATGGAAATTGACAGATTACAGATAAAAAAATATAGCAGCTGATAGATGAAAAATGATTACAGTCGACAGATGAACTATATGAGGTATCAAATGATAGAAAAAAAGAAAAATGGCAGAAGAGTAATGACAGATAACTAATGATATATAGCTGACAGATAATACGTCTATTTGTGATGTATGTTGAAATTTTAGACACATTCCTGATGTGATTAATTTTTTATAATTTTTTAAATCGACGAATACATTTCACAGATCAAATTTAGAGTTATATAAGTTGGTTTCTAGGTATGGTGCGGCAATTGTTTTTGTGGGATATTAAAAATACGTTTATTTGTTATGTATTTAAAAAAATTTTAGACAAATTCTTGCTGTAATTATTTAATAAAATAGATCACTAACAACAGACGATAAATCTTAATGATACCAGATTAAACATATTATACAACTGATGACATCTGATAATGGACTAGTGATAAATGATAACTGATATCATGTACATAAAAGTACATAAAATAGTCAACAGTCGATTGAATCAGGCTGATGTTAATCATATGACAACTGAAACTGACAGTTCATAAAAGTGATCCCACAATAGACAACTGAAAGTATACAACAGTACAGACAATTGAAAGAAGGCAAGTGACAATTGACAACTCCAAACTCAAAGTTGACAAATGACAACTGTCAATGATACCAAATAAAATTCGACAGATGTCAGTTGACAGATAACAGTTATCAGATGACGGTTGACAGATGAAAGATTACAGATAGTAGATGACAATTGACAAATATCAAATAATGGTTGACAGTTAAGAACCCTTAGTTAAAAGATGACAATAATCATATGACAGTTGGCAGATGACAAGTGATAGATGATAAATATGACAGTTAATAGATGACCATTAACAAATATCAAATAATAGTTGGCAGTTAAGAATTAGTAGTTATTAGATGACAATAATCACAATGACATTAATCATATGACTTTTGGCAGATGTCAATTAACAGATAACAGTTATCCAGATGTATGACAACTGATAATTGACAATTAAGAACTGACTACTCATAACTGATAACTATAATGATAATAGTTAATAGTTAACACCAACACAATTTAATAAGTGACAACAATTGATAACCTACAATTGACAACAAACAACAGCAAATAAACAAGTGACAATTGACGATAAATTTCTGACAAATAATAACTAATAACAGACATAGAAAATAGAAAATAGTCAATAGAATCAGTCAAGTGACAATACTTAAAAAAACTGTTAACAGATAATAAACAACTGATAATTGACAATTAATAATTTGATAGTTGAGAATTGACAACTGATAGCAAACAACTTCGAGATGAAATCTGGTAAAAGATAGCAGAAAGTAAATAGTCAATGACAAGACATAATACAGCTAATAGATGGGAGATGCCAGATGGGTGAAAAATGACAGATAACAGTTGAAAAATAACAGCAGTTTGATGGAAAATAACCGATAGTAAATGATTACAAGCGCAAGATGAATTATATAAGATATTAGATGGTAGATGATAGATGACAGATGTCAAAAGATTATTGACAAATAGCTAATAATATAGCTGATTTACAGATGATACGACATGAACAAATTATAGAGAAAGATTCGATTAGATGACGGATGACGTGTGACATAGATGACAGATGACAGCTTATAGATAATAGATGACAGTTGAAAAATAACAGGTGGTAGATGAAAAATAATTTATAACAAATGATTACAGATGAATATAAAAATATTTTTCAGTTTCTCAGTCTCTTTAACTTT